>CM049405.1:30185000-30627500 GCA_026929865.2 Hyperoplus lanceolatus
AATAAAAGAGGTTAACATGCCGAAGTTAGCAGAAATGCTAGTTAATATCCGCAATCCCTAGGCAGGTGATTAAAACCAACACAGTCTCACTCCTAAAACGTCAAAGTGCGACTGTGGGCCAGGGCCTCTTACCGTCCGTCACTGACGTGAAATCAGACTTTGCCGCCGTCTGAAGACGGATTGGGGGTTCAATTCACTACAATGTAATGCCACCCGGGCGCTATTCATTTCCATTGGACGGATACATGTCACGTGACTTTCAAGTTTCTCCTGGTGAAAATGAAATCCAAGCTGTGATGCGCCTGTATGGCACCTCACAGTCCGCTTTAGTGGTGGCCCTGGTGCTAATACTCCTGATTTATGAATCCCAAACTATTATAAATAGACCAGAATTGGGTTCCTCTGCTCTTGTAAAGGTGCAATTGTGACATACGTTCCCAGGCCTTGGGAGTTTATGTTGCTTAATCTGAATGTTTTGCTGGATTAGTTTGGTTGACAAACCCAGGGGCGGTGCAGTTTGTTAGAGGCGTGCTGGGCACACCTAACCCTACAGCCCCACCAAAAGCTACAATACGCCTTTGGGCGCTCAGGTCGCTCCTGGCGCGCTGCCAGCCTCTCCAGCAGTAGCTAGCAGGGGGCGGGATGCTTGAGCAGCGCTGCAGACATCTCACCCAGTGTGTGAATAGTCTGTCAGGTTTGCAGAAGCTATGCAGAACCAGGGCTGATAAAATACACAATTTTTCACATTTTGACTGCATATTACTTGTACAAAGGCACATTCATTTAGTCTTCAATTAAATAAAATCACATTGGGATTCATTTCCTCTTTTGAGTTTCTTCCTTCTTTCATTGGCCGCTGCTTCAACAATATCGATGCGCATTTGCAAAAAGTTCTTCTCTGCTCAACTTTCAATAGACGCTTTGGAAGCTCAGATGGCTGTAAACATGCTGCTTGTCACCGCTGATGCTGCTGACGCTCTTGCACGAGAGTGTACATTGAAAATGAATGGCAGCCGGCTGCCAGTGTTGCTCACGTCGTTATGGTGGGGCTGTAGGGTTAGGCTGACATGTTGCTGTCTTTTATTGGTCTCCTGACAGATGCAGATGAAATCCTGAGGAAATGCTCATGTACACAAGAAAACTTTCCAATCAATCAAATACTTGACTTCACAGGTGGCTATTCTGCGGGACATCATAGCTTTTAAGCTTTGTTTGATTGGCATTCACTTGCGTTTAGTGAATAAAATAACAATAATTTAAAAAAAATAACTTTCAGCAAATCCACTGTATAACAATATATGCTAGATGCAACACAAATACAATACAATTAATAAATGATTTGCCCTGATTCCACTGATCCCTACATTTAAATTAAACAATTAGGGGTCGCTTAACACACTGTGTGGTTTCCCCAGTGCAGACAAACCCCAGCCTGAGCGCTGGCAGACGAACAATCTGAAATATTTGGACTGCTGGGTTTGAAACATCCCCTAGCAAAGGAAAATTCAAGATGAGATCTCCTAGACAAAAAGAAGCATGATCACACAATAATTGCTGTTCAGATTTGAACCAGTTCAAGAAGACTAAGTACCAAGCTCTCCAGTAACTGCAGTGGAGCAGTTCAAGAACACTTTTGCAAAGTGATATGCTGTTACCAAAGCGGAAACTGATTTAATATACCTTGAATAAATGTATTGCTTGTATTATGTATGCTTTGGTTGCAAATTATAGTGACAATAAGTGAAATGGAGAATCAAAACCAAGACAACCCCCAAAAAGGGAATGGTTTTGCACACACAAATGCTCTCTCCTAAGCCTTCCGGTAGCATGAGGCAGTATTTGCAGCCCACTCAGGTTGCACTGGTAGTCCAACTCCTCCAGGATGGCACATCCATGCCTTTGGTTGCAATAACGTTTGTGTTGTCTCCCAGCAAAATCTCAAGAGCATAGGGGAGATACTAGTAGGCCAGAAGTAAATCAAGGAGAGCTGAACAGGGCTGTGGAATGGCCCAGCAACAAGACTGGTATATGCTCCTTTGTGCCAGGAGGAACAGGTGTGAAAGAGTCTAGAGACTCTGTGGTGAACGTTATGCTGCCTGTTACATCATCCAACATAGGTACCGGGATGATACATTGTCATACATCATGCTGGTGCAGTGGGCCCTAGGTTCCTCCTGGTGCAGGACAATGCCTGGCTTCTTGCGTGTGATGGCAGTTCCTGGATTGATGCAATGTTGCCAATACCAGCACAGACTGTCAAGGAGCTTCCTGGTGCCCTGATCCAGGTCTGGGAGAAGATCCCCAAGGATACTATATGACTCATCAGGCCCCTCCATTTTTCGGGGCAGTGTATATACACACAAAATGGATTTAATGAAATAACATGATTACTAGTTTCTGTAACACTTACGTCTAGCATTACAATCAAACGAGTGCTCATTTTTGATGTTGATGGACTTGCCTGGCTGGATTTAGAGTTTGTCATGGCAGTAGGGACATTCAGGTAGTTGTTTGGAACATCGACTGCTAGTGGTAACAGAAACATCATTAGGTTTGTTTTTTGTCAACAAAACCTTCCCAAAAAGCAAGTAGACACTGTTTGATTTATGTGTGTTGTAACAGTAAGCAATATTGTCTTTGTATACTTTCATGCAAACAGAAAACCTTGCTGGGACACATAGCAAACAGAAAGGCTTGTTTTTAATTAGCTATTAAAACAGTGAAATATAGTTGGACAATAATAATACAAGGTAACCTGGGAGTGATCATAAAAATAATAATAATAATGATAATAATAATACATTAACAGATTCTTTATTCATTGAGGTCATGATGGCCATAGTTTAAAGTCTCACACACCATCAGGGGCGTTAGGGGGATTCTGTCAGTCATTTCAAACGAGACAGACACAGATCAACAGACAGTGTGTTGTTTTCTACTCCAATCACATGACAGTAAACTGAGCATAGAATTAACCACATGTTAACAGCATTAACTTTACATTTGGAAAAATAGTTAACACTGTCCATGCAAATGAAATGTTTCCTAAAATAAAAATCATGCATTTCAGTATAATAAATGTTTATAAAAGATCTATTAACACATGTCTTTTTACATGTATTGATCAGTATGCAGTGTTTCCCGCAGGATTTTTCTCAGCAGTGGTGCTGTGGTCCCCGAACCCGCTAGGGGGGTCCGGAGGCATGCCCCCCCTGGCCAAATTTTTTTTGTACCCTGTACATTGGAATCCATGAATCTGGTGCACTTTGAGAGGAGAATATGCACTTAAATCCTATTCACACAGTCATGTGTATTACTGTAAATAGGATTATTGGTGTTGTAACTTTGCCTTTTGTGTCTTACAGATTTTGACATTTTTGTATAGAAATGAATATTTAAACAAAAAATGCCACAACTCAAAAATAATTTGCACAATATATTTACAGATTTTTGCCTAATGCTTAAACACTAAAAGTGGTTGCTATGCCCAAAGCATCACAACCTCTAACTTTGGTGACAAAAAACACAAGCACCAACCCTACAAACACAATAAGTGCTTTGCACTGTGTTTGAAATTCTCCAACACACTTCTTTCAAAACACTACACACTGTTTTTTACACAAGACACATTGTTCAAAAATGAAATCTCCTGCAATCATGGGCAAAACACCTCTCAGGATCTACCACTGCACCCTCTCTCTCTTGTTCTCCTTGCTTCTCCGTCACTTCTCTTTCCTCCCTTACTTGGTCTACCTGTATTTTCTGTAATACACTTGAGCACTTAAAGGCCTTTAAACAACAAGTAAGAAATGCTAGAAATCTTATTTGTTTCCTTCAAATTACCCTATATATATGCATGTGTAATGTTCAAATAATATCACCTTGCATTATGCATTCAAATCCAAAAGAAAATTCTCATTAGCTTGAAAGTTTGCTTCCCTAATTTACTTTACTAACCTCAGCTCCTCCATTGTCCTCGTCTGCCTTTCTTTTTCTAATCACCCAGCTTTTTAGACTCATCTGCAAATGTAATATATATTATTTAACTATATGTACAGTCCCCTCCATAAGTATCGGAACAGTGAGGCCAATTCCCTTATTTTTGCTGTAGACTGGAAACATTTGGGTTTGACACCAAACGATGAATATGAGACAATAGCTCAACATTTCAGCTTTCATTTCCAGGTATTCACATCTGGATCCGATACACAACTGAGAATATATAATTATTTGTAAAGGAACACCACATTTTTAGGCGAGCAGAAGTATTGGAACAGATAGACTTTAAATAAATTAAAGTGAATAAAACTTACTATTTTGTCGCAAAACCTTTGCTTGCAATAACTGCATCAAGCCTATGACCCATTGACATCACCAAACTTTTGCATTCTTCTTTTGTGATGCTTTTACAGGCTTTCACCGCAGCCTCATTCAGTTGCTGTTTGTGTTAAGGGGGTTACTCTCTTAAGTCTCCTCTTTGACAGGTAAAATGCATGCTCTAAAGGGTTTAAGTCTGGAGATTGACTTGGCCAGTCTAAAACCTTCCACTTCTTGCCCCTGATTAACTCCTTTGTTGTGTTTTAGGTCATTATCTTGCTGCATGATGAAGGATCTTCCAATCAGTTTGGTTGCATCGTTCCTTAAATTGTCAGACAAAATGTTTCTGTAAACTTCTGAGTTCATTTTGCTGTTGCCATCATGTGTTACATCATCAATGAAGAATAAAGAGCCCGTCCCAGAAGAAGCCATGCAAGCCCAAGCCATGACATTGCCTCCACCGTGTTTCACAGATGAGCCTGTATGTTTGGGATCATGAGTAGATCCTTTCTTTCTCCAAACTTTAGCCTTTCCATCAATTTAGTAAAGGTTCATCTTGACAACAACACAGTAACACATGATGGCAACAGCAAAATGAACTTAGAAGTCTACAGAAACATTCGGTCTGCCAATTTAAAGAAAGATGCAGCCAAACTGATTGGAAGATCCTCCATCATGCAGCAAGATAATGATCCCAAAAAACTGCAAAAAACAACAAGGGAGTTTATCAGGGGCAAGAAATGGAAGGTTTTAGACTGGCCAAGTCAATCTCCAGACTTAAACGCTATAGAGCATGCATTTTACCTGCTAAAGAGGAGACCGAAAGGAGTAACCCCCCAAAACAAACAGCAACTGAATGAGGCTGTGGTGAAAGCCTGCAAAAGCACCACAAAAGAAGAATGCAAACGTTTTGTGATGTCAATGGGTCACAGGCTTGATGCAGTTATTGCAAGCAAGGTATTTGCGACAAAATATTACGGTTTATTCACTTTAAGTCTATCTGTTCCAATACTTTTGCTCGCCTAAACATGCTGTGTTCTTTTTCAAAAAATTGTACCTTCTCAGTTGTGTATCAGATCCAGATGTGAATACCTGGAAATGAAAGCTGAAATCTTGATCTATTGTCTCATATTCATCTGTTGGTGTCAAACCAAAATGTTTCCAGTCTACAGCAAAAATAAAGGAATTGGCCTCACTGTTCCGATACTTATGGAGGGGACTGTATATATACATTGTGCACAGTGCATCCCTTAAGAGCTTGTACCAGCCTTTTAAACTTTGAGCCCTAAGCCATTTTTGAGATGTTTTGGTTCGCCTGGATTTATTCTCTTATTAAGATTGCATTCATCACCCCTATAATGCATAGCTGTCAAGCTATCATTTATTTGGGTCACAACCAACAACTATCAGAATATGTGTGCTGCAGTGATGTCGTTTGAATGTAGGAAATTAGCAATTAGACATTTAAAAAGCAAAAAGTATCTCACAATTATTTATTGATATGACACAAAAAGGCACATTGATTATTAAGCTTGTTATTGCTTAAAACCCTTCTTCTTAGTCTTGGGAGTCAAAAAGTGATGAAAACATTCTAAAATAAATATAAATTATACATAATAGAAACTATTCATGCTTTTTTAAAAAGCCCATAGGCTTTTTCCCTGCATGTATGCTACTGACCACATGCTTACAGGCGATAAGCATAAATCCCTAACTAAAGTACGCGATGAAAACGGATTTTATATGGCAATAAAGAACAACATCGGATCTAACGGTTCCCGAAAATACCTAGGCTACAAGCTCCTGACTGGATATAAGCTCCTGTAAAGGCTATGAGTGATCCAAAAAGAGCGACAAAAACACACACACACACACACACACACACACAATAGTCTACTAGAGAAAAAACGGCACGGAGGTTACGGTTTGTAGCCTAGATAAAATAAAATTACGATAGGGCTCAGAGGGTTTTTAACACTGGTGGTCATGTAGCGACACATTTTAGCGACTTACTCTCTCTCTCTGTTTCTCTCTCTCTTTCCTTCTTTATTTGCTCTTCCGCTTCACTCGCTGCTAGAATCAATGTAACTTTGCAAATGTGTAGGCTACTACTGCCAACAACTGCCACACTCGCTGTTCTATTTGATGTTGGCTACGAGATGATGTGCAGCACTGCCGCGTGCTGCGTAATTTACGTTACGCGCTGCCCATTTTCTTAAAGGAGCTACGTACCAAAAAAAAAAAAAGAAAATGCGGAGGAGAAGGATTTTTATAGCAGTGGCGGAGAAAATCCAGGCACCGCTGCTGAGTGAACGTGCGGGAAACACTGGTATGTTTGAATGCATGCATAAATACTAGGATTGTCAAATTAACGCGTTAATTTCGATTAATTAATCACAGAAAAATTAACGCAGATTAATCACACTTCTATAATGCCCTTTGACCCGGTGCAAAAGTGGTGCGCAGCTCGGTGAGCTGCACCTGTAGCTTACAGCCCGCACGGGTGAAAGGGAGAAAAGTAAAGAGAGAAGCAGAGGAAAGGGCGGGGCCAAGGGCTCTATGGACGGTTTATGGGATGCTTTTTTAAATTTTTCTCAGATTTTCCTAAATAGTCGATGCAAATGACAGTCAGTATAATTTCCAAGTCATCAACTGTTAGAGTATGATTAGTATTTTTTTCAAAAATAAAAAACTCAAAATGCACCGTTCCAAATTATTTAGTGAAATCAAAAGCTATTTCAATCAAAAACATCTTAACAGGCCAAGCTACATGTCAACATAGGACCCCCTCTTTGATATCACCTTCACAATTCTTGCATCCATTGAACTTGTGAGTTTCTGCTTGAATATCTTTGAAGGATGCCAGAATAGCCTCCCATAATGTTTTGATGTGAACTGCCTCCCAACCTCATAGATCTTTTGCTCGAGGATGCTCCAAAGGTTCTCAATAGGGTTGAGGTCAGGGGAAGATGGGGGCCACACCATGAGTTTCTCTCCTTTTATGCCCATAGCAGCCAATGACACAGAGGTATTCTTTGCTGCATGAGATGGTGCATTGTCATTCATGAAGATGATTTTACTACGGAAGGCACGGTTCTTCTTTTTGTACCACGGAAGGAAGCGGTCAGTCAGAAACTCTACATACTTTGCCGAGGTCATTTTCACACCGTCAGGGACCCTAAAGGGACCTACCAGCTCTCTCCCCATGATTCCGTCCCAAAACATGACTCCGCCACCTCCTTGCTGACGTCGCAGCCTTGTTGGGACATGGTGGCCATTCACCAAAGATCCACTACTCCATCCATCTGGACCATCCAGGGCTGCACAGCACTCATCAGTAAACAAGACTGTTTGAAAATTAGTCTTCATGTATTTCTGAGCCCAGTGCAACCGTTTCTGCTTGTGAGCATTGTTTATGGGTGGCCGAATGATAGGTTTAAGCACAGCTGCAAACCTCTGGAGGATCCTACACCTTGAGGTTTGTGGGACACCAGCGGCTTCAAATACCTGTCTGCTGCTTTGTAATGGCATTTTAGCAGCTGCTCACCTAATCTAATGAATTTGTCTGGCAGAAATCTTCTTCATTATGCCTTTATCTGCACAAACCCGTCTGTGCTCTGAATCAGCCACACAACTCTTCACAGTACGATGATCACGCTTCAGTTTCTGTGAAATATCTATTGTTTTCATACCTTGTCCAAGGTATTGCACTATTTGACGCTTTTCGGCAGCAGAGAGATCCTTTTTCTTTCCCATATTGCTTGAAACATGTGGCCTGCTTAATAATGTGGAACGTCCTTCTTGAGTAGATTTCCTTTGATTGGGCTCACATGGTAAACTAATTATCACAGGTGTATGAGATTGATTTCAATGATCCAAGGCATCCTGAGACACAATATCATACATGAGTTTAATTGAAAAACAAAACATTAAATGTTTGACACTTCAATCCAATTTGCATAATAATTTGGAACACGGTGTAAGATCATTCAGAAAGTGTCAGTAAGTGATTAATACACTATTTACATGTATTTATTAGGGCTGTCAAGCGATTAAAAAATAATCTAATTAATTACAGGCTCTGTGATTAATTAATCTAAATTAATCGCATACTTTTATGACACTTTTATACCTGTTTATAAACAGCTCTATAGCCTGCTACAGTTTGTTTCTCTCTCTCTCTCTCTCTCTCTCTCTCTCTCTCTCTCTCTCTCTCTCTCTCTCTCTCTCTCGTAACTTCTGTCTCCACAACAGACAGCGCTGCACTGCCACAGATGCCTATGCCGATTCATTTACCATCGTCGTACTCATAGGCAAAAATATTGACACACACACATACACACACATACACACACAGGGCGGGTGGTGTCCGTTTACACGGGAGACGAGACAGCTAGCAAACAAAATTGAGACACACGGAGGAAGATTGAGAGATAGGCTACTGTTTTGAACCTATATTGTTGCACCACTAAATCAATAATGCACAGACACTGCGGAGAATAAAGTAAAATGTCTTCCTACCTTCATGCTTATTTTCCCAAAGCATCCCATAAACCGTCCATAGAGCCCTCGGCCCCGCCCTTTCCTCTGCTTCTCTCTTTACTTTTCTCCGTTTCACCCGTGCGGGCTACAGGTGCAGCTCGGTGCAGCTCACCGAGCTGCGCACCACTTTTGCACCGGGTCAAAGGGCATTATAGAAGTGCGATTAATCTGCGTTAATTTTTTTTTTATATATAAATATTTATTGTATTTTATGTGAGACAATACAAGGAACCACAAAGTGATACAAGACATATAGACCACAAAACATAAACAGACAGTCACATAAAGAAATAAAATAAAATAAAATAAAATAAAATAAAATAAAATAAAATAAAGCTAGTAGTTGCAGTGCCAAATTAAATATTGTGTGTGGTTCTTCAGTCACTTTTCAAATTCATACCCCTATACATATTACTTGAGACACACAAGTAATATACACATACATTTGAGGGATTTGTGTATTCATTATCGTTCTCCTGGATAAACATTTCTAATTCTTTTTGAGCCATGGAACAAAAAACTGGGTCGGATATTGACCTGTTACATTTCCAGCTGTATCTGTTTAATTGATTATATGACATGTGCATACCCGAAAAGTCACTTCTAGAATAAGACTTGTGGGGATTGGAGTAAAATGTATAATCTTTACTGTCCGGATTCAGTAGACGCCAAGCATCTATCAGACCTACTTCATCTAACATTTGACGAATAGCTTTTTGTCTACGGGTTGGAATGGTTGATAGATTGCTAGGATGCTTATCTAATTTCCCATCTAACACACAATTCCAGTCACCACCAGTAATAACATTAGGGCCACTTTATTGTACAAGCAATGAAGTTAATTTTGTAAATAGATTCCAATGGATATTTGGTGCAGCATAAACATTTAAAATGCTTATCATTTTGCCATATAGAAACACAAAGCAACCTTCTGGATCAGATTCACAATGCTCAACTTTTAGTGGAAGGTCCTTATTAATTAAAATAGAAACTCCCCTACCTTTGCTGTTATATGAGGCAGAAAATACTTGCCCAACCCAATTTCTCTTTAATTTTGAGTGTTCAGCCTTTGTTAGATGTGTAGCAGTCCAATAGCTACATTCTCTTTTAAGATTTTACTTCTTTTTATGGGGTGTTTACATCCTTTGATGTTCCAGGAACATGTTAAAATGGAATTATTGAATGACATTTTATATATTTTACTGAGGCTTATATTCCACCACATAATATAAAGTAATTTACAAGGCACTGCTCTGCTGATGACATACATTAATAAACCTAGCTCATTTACAACATAGAACAACTAAAACAAAATGAAACATTGACTTCACAATACATGGAACACATAACCGAACTCCTCCCACCCCAACAGCAAAAGGCCCAGACCAAGTCCAAAGGACATGTGCTGTGCCCAGCCATACCCTAACCACTGCAGGAAGGAGCCCATGTCTGTCAATTATTTTAAGTAGCAACAGAATTCAAGCAAGAACTGCTATTTTTCAAAATATGGAAGATCATAGCATACCGTATTCTCAGTTTTTGGAGTCTCTGTTTCACCGGCTGGAACACCCTGCGCTTGGATTGCACTGCTTCGCTGAAGTCGGGGAAAAAGTGAACATTGTTATCTTTGAACCGGAGCTCTCTTTTCTCACGTGCCAGCTTGCATGTGCTCATGAGCTCACTCATGCACATCTTTCCACTCCACCATCTCCTCCTTGTTAAGGATTTTTTTTAGGTGGTGGAGTCATGTTTTGGGACGGAATCATGGGGAGAGAGCTGGTAGGCCCCTTTAGGGTCCCTGACGGTGTGAAAATGACCTCGGCAAAGTATGTTGAGTTTTTGACTGACCGCTTTCTTCCATGGTACAAAAAGAAGAACCGTGCCTTCCGTAGTAAAATCATCTTCATGAATGACAATGCACCATCTCATGCAGTAAAGAATACCTCTGTGTCATTGGCTGCTATGGGCATAAAAGGAGAGAACCTCATGGTATGGCCCCAATCTTCTCCTGACTTCAACCCTATTGAGAACCTTTGGAGCATCCTCGAGCAAAAGATCTATGAGGTTGGGAGGCAGTTCACATCAAAACATTATGGGAGGCTATTCTGGCATCCTGCAAAGATATTCAAGCAAAAACTCTCCAAAAACTCACAAGTTCAATGGATGGAAGAATTGTGAAGTTGATATCAAAGAGGGGGTCCTATGTTCCTCTGTCCTATGTTCACTAAATATGACCTCCACATTCTGCAAATTCAACAAATGACCTTTTTTTTAGTTCTTTACAACGTATAAAATGTTTTGAAACTCTGTTGTGCATAATTTGGAACGGTGCATTTTGAGTTTTTTATTTTTGAAAAAAATACTGTTATCATTGGGAGGTTTGTTCAATAAAATTTGAATCATATTCTAACAGTTGATGACTTAAACCAGGGGTGTCAAACATACGGCCCGCGACCTGTAGAGCATAAATTTCTGAGTATGTCAAAAAAAAAGTAAGTCTGTAGCCCATTCCTGTGAGGAGTTATGAATTTTTAAATAAATAACCGAAATGCTCACTCCTGCCGCTAGGGGGCAGCCTAAATAAAAAAGCACATTTTAGCAACGTGGTAAATGGCAATCCTGCTTCACCTCTATTAATGTTTCCTCCAGTGCTTTATGGCAAAGTAAAAACCAAAAAAAAAAAAACATTTTTATTTTTAGTACATTTTATTTTATTACTTTTTAATAAAAATAAAGCTATTTTTATTTTTAGTGCCGCACCTTCTATTCCCATGGCCAGCAGCAACCTTTACTAAGACATTTCCTGGGGGCTACAGAGATCCCTTGTGATCCGTGATAAAGCATATTACTGAAAAACAAAGTTAGGTATTTGGAGTTATTTTGCCATTATTTTACTGGTCTGGCCCACCTGAGATCAGAGAGGCTGTATGTGGCCCTCGAACCAAAATGAGTTTGACACCCCTGACTTAAACTGACTGTCATTTGCATTGACTATTTAGGAAAATCTGAGAAAAATATCATTTGCATGATAATTTGGAACGCACTGTTGAACCATTAATAAATCACATATAACTGGCTTTTAAATAATATATAATTGATTTAGAAATGGTGAATCCATCATTAAGTACGGGCCCTCAAGTATTGAGGGGCTGCAAGTTATTGTTATCCACCATACTTCTTCTTCTTCTTCTTACTACTTCTTATTTCTTCCGCCACATTTTCTAACTCTATCTCCCCCTGCACTTAGAAACAAAAACATTTCACAGAATGTCCGTCCCTTCTCCACGGGGTGTGCTATTCTTCAGTTTTTTGAATTTCCACTAGGGGGCGCTGTTATTTAAGCCCAGTCTGAAAAAAGTTTGAGAGGCCACGATCCGCACACGTAAATCCGATTCACTTGAAATTTCTCGCACAGGTGTACGTTAGGGTGCTCTACAAAAAAGCCTCTGGGACCATATAAGTCCGACTGGAAATATTTTCCGCTGATTAGCATAAACTGAAAAACAGGGTTTTAACCACAACTTTCTCAAATTTCACTCTATCAATACCAAATTTCTTGCGAAGTCTCGGGGGACTATGATGCACATAGTCATAATGATGATTTCCATAAATATTAGTAGGATAGTGTTGGGTTTATCAAACTTGTGTGTAAGACAAGGAAACCCAGGTGCTAGTTCAACCAGACAAAATGAGGCACAGACACAATGATACACAGAGACAGTCAGCTCAGTTTCTGCAAACTGGGGAGAGGTCAGCTGCTCAGAATCAACTCCGCTGTTCCTCTCTCCCGTCTTGCCTTTTATTCATCTCTCACATTGGTTACAAGCATTCAAGCATTGCGTAGTCTATTTATGATTAGGTATTCTGGGAACTTGTTGGTTCATTCCATCTGGGGCATGTCAGCCTGATAGCTGCCTAAATATAAACAGCGACCTTTATTCCAGCCGGCGCATATCAGTATGTCCTAACTGCCTCTCTTATGACAGGACCTTGTGGCCCGGTCAGCCACGCGACTGGAAAGCTGCAGTGTGTACAAAGTTCTCAAAACAACATAATGAGTATATGATTATACAATGAAAACATTTTAAACCTCACATTTCCCTACTTTTTTTCATTTTATAACCATATTCCAACATTTTAGCAGTTTTCAAGGGCATTGGACATTGATTATCTTCCGTCTTTATTCACTTCAGTGATTGTTCCATTCTCTAGGGGGCGGGTCTTCATGAGATCACACAGTCTGACTGTCGGTCAGTGTGTGAATCAGCTCATGTTGTAATGGTAGTGCAGACGTAACACCCCCTTTTACTTGTGGCGTTGGCTCTGGTTTCCCTCTGGGGATCATGACCTTCTCGTTTTACCCGTCGCTGTCTACCATCTTCACTCTAGATCTCGTATGTGGGCTTTGAAACTCTTCTGCCAGAATTGAGACAAGTATCTCCTAAGCAAGAAAACCTCCCTTTGTAGTCTGGTCTTTGCAACCACCGCACTGAGGAGCATAAAACACGAATGTTTATTCTCCTCAGGGCTACAAGGTGAAAGAGAGACAGGGCAGCAAAACATGGCTTGAGTCCGTCACTAATCAGTTATTTCTGAGCTGATACTACAATTTTTCCTCAAATTGTCTAATGTGTATGTGTCCACTGTTGTCAGGAATGTTCATGACTTCATGTAGAAGCGTCAGCTGTTGTTTAGGAATGTTCACGTCTTCCTGTAGTGGGTACTTGGATTTTGTAGTTCTTTTGACTTTGGCTGTAGTTGGAAGTTTGTCAGTGGGACTTGGCAGGGCCTTTCCCAGTGTGCAGCTCCAACTTTGCACTCCACCCCCTTGACCAACAGCTTGTCTGATGCAGTCCTGTGGGGACATAGGGACTCTGGCAGTTATTTGTTCTCATAACTCTGTTAGATTTATAAAGAGTTGTGTCATTCATTCGTGCAGTTCTCTGTTTTCTGATTCTGCATCATCACATATTTTGACGTTATCAACCAGATATACATGCTCTACAAAAGTGTAAAGTTGTATGTACGGAATACATTTGTTATCATAGCAATATCTCCCTACTCTTGAGTCATTGCTTCGGCCCATGACTCATTCTAACCACTATTTTATATATATAAAGTTGCGTGGTAGCACTATTTTTTTTTTTTTTTTTTAATTGAATCTATAAGCAAAAAAGCAAAACAAAATTTTTATCCAAACCTCTATATATTATCACAAGGGGAGGTTTAAAATAAAATCTTTTTTAATTTTTTCAAATCTTCATACTCAGCTATCCAGTTTAGCATAAGCTGTTTCAGCATTCACACGCATTTTCAGCAGGAAATGCATTTTCAAGTTCACATTGTTTTTCTGCTGCTTTTTGTCAACAATTTTAGACAAAAACAGTAACAGCCATCAACAAATCAGCCCGCTACTCATTGCTTGTTCTAAGTCACAATGACGCATGGCAATGTAAATTTTTGAATAGGATTGATTTCATACTTGAGTTCCACATGTTTGTCTGTGTCGGGTAGCCCAAATAAAAAGGTTTATCACTGAGGCGTTTGCCCCTTCCCTGTCTCCATGTACACAAAGCACACACAGGGCTCTCACTTCCTCTTTGCTTGCGTCTCATTTCGACACACACACCCTCTCATTCACACTCGCTCACACACACACACATCTTTCCCAGGCAGGCCCTCCCTTTCTCCTTGCATAGAGACTGGGTCTCCCCACACACATTCTTTCTCAGACAGGCCTCTCCTTCCCCTCTGTACAGAGACTCACACACATGTATATCATTCATCACATACAGTTTGTGGCACATAATTTGCTTCATTCGTCTTTTCTCTTCAACTAACCACAATATTCTCCAATTCATCGCTTTGACCACCACCTTTCTCTTTACTGTTCATGATGGGGGCTTGGATCAAATTTGAGGTCAGAACTTATCACAGGTATAACCATCCAGCCCTCATCCTGATCATCTGTTTCATCATCATCTTCCGAATCAGTGGAAGTACTGTATGAAACGGGGTTGTCTGTTTGCAATTCTAGATCGGCCTGATATTCAGCTCTAAAATCTGCAAGACGTTTAGTACTGTAGTCAGATATTCGATCATCTGTATAAGGGGGGGTTACTTTGACTGGCAGTGACCTGTTAATTTCTTCTCTCTGACCGTTCGTTATCTGATTCTCTGGACCTGCCAGCAGAACAGAAGATGAGGAGCTTGGGTTTTGGGTCTCAATGTAAAGAGACACAGGAAGAGGTGGAGGAGACTTTTGTTCACCTGTCTCCTCTTCCTTGCATATGTCTATCCTATCAATATCTATTTTACAAGTATTTTAATTTTTAAAATACAAAATCAAAAATCTATATGTTCTTACTCAACTAAGTATTTTTTCAGAACCTAAAATCCCCATTCACCACTCCGTGTACTTTAACTGGCCACAGATGTTATGTTTACCGTTAGGTTTTTGGCTACTTCCACTGGTGACATTCAAAACTCAACACTCATACTTCTCAACATTCATTCTACCGGTAGGCCTATTCATTCATTCCTTCACACAGATCTGCATTTGCATAGCGCTTGTTCAATTTCAATTTCTTAGGGTGCCTTCACACCACTAGCTCTCTTGGGTGGAGCAAACCCAACTCAATCCTTAACGGTGGATTAAACCTGCACATTCAACATAGTTTTTCCTACCTTATTAGGGCGGCGGGACCCTTGTTTTTATTTGTATTTCTATTTTTCTCTTTTTTTTTTCTTTTCGTCTGTCAAATCTCAATTTGTATCTCACCGTATCGATGTGTCTGGCTCGGTCTGGATCCCGTCAATCGTCGCCCGAAGAGAATGGGGGTGAGGACTGCTAAAACACCGGCTGGAGATGAATTCACGGCCCCAGTCTTTCCTCAAGAGTCACTGGACTCTGGCTGTCGACAGACTTCGGTGCGTCCTTTCCTTCCTCTCCTCGGTCGGCGATATATTGGGATCCGGCTCGAAGGACCAAGATGTTGGGTTTATCAAACTTGTGTGTAAGACAAGGAAACCCAGGTGCTAGTTCAACCAGACAAAATGAGGCACAGACACAATGATACACAGAGACAGTCAGCTCAGTTTCTGCAAACTGGGGAGAGGTCAGCTGCTCAGAATCAACTCCGCTGTTCCTCTCTCCCGTCTTGCCTTTTATTCATCTCTCACATTGGTTACAAGCATTCAAGCATTGCGTAGTCTATTTATGATTAGGTATTCTGGGAACTTGTTGGTTCATTCCATCTGGGGCATGTCAGCCTGATAGCTGCCTAAATATAAACAGCGACCTTTATTCCAGCCGGCGCATATCAGTATGTCCTAACTGCCTCTCTTATGACAGGACCTTGTGGCCCGGTCAGCCACGCGACTGGAAAGCTGCAGTGTGTACAAAGTTCTCAAAACAACATAATGAGTATATGATTATACAATGAAAACATTTTAAACCTCACAGATAGCTTAAAAAACATGGCCACCATTGACCAAAACGTTTACGCAGGGGTGGGGCTTAATAACAAATTTGCCATAACTCATTGACCATAGGTCCTATCATCATACAACTTGCTGGATGTGTGCAGAATACATGTGGTAGCATGTCCCCTGAAGCTTGCCGAGATTAACCCAGAGGGGGCGACACAAATGCAAAAAACATAATAAAAAAATGCAATGTTTGACAGGCCACGCCCCTTTGAAGTCAATTAGAAATTTGAAGTCAATCAGAGTGAGTGACACTCTGATTGACTTTAAATTTCTTACACATGTACAGCTCATAGAGTTCTACAATAAAGCCTCTTGGACCATAGGGGTCAGCCATGATTTTCTTTCCCCCTAATTTACGTGACCTAAAAGTCCGGCCCCCACCCGGTGCCGGACTTTTAAAATCTCTGCGGGATTTTCTAGTTTATAAATTATAATGCTGTTGTGCCTACAGCTAAACTAGAAAGTACAATACAAGCCTATGGGAGAAACTGGGGCCTACATATGCTTTATGAAGCCTGATAAGAAACTCTTGGGGCCTACCTGGGTATAAGAAAGCCTTGATTTGAGTTTTTGGGAGCTAGTTGTAATTTAATGAAAAATCGAAATTTGTAAGTGATTAATGCTGCAGAGAAATGTGCATGTCACAAACCTTGAAACCAAATCGAAACCTTTAAAAATCTCCTACTGGTAGTAGCTCAGCATGTCTAATGTCTAAGTCAACGAAAATATTGTATTTACCAAACATTTTGGCTTCTTACGGTTCGGTTCATCTTCAAAGACGAGACCCCTCCCTGTGAGGTGTAGTTTGGCTTTGTAATTAGCAGCTCAGATGTATGCATGTGTATGTCTGCTAATTGATTTGGGCTAGGTTTAGTTTCTGGGTCACTGAATTCCATTGCTACTAATGAACCCCGGGGGGGGGGGGGTTGTTGGGGTGAGACATTTTGCATGCATGCATTTTTTTTCTTCTGTCTTTCTTCCGATGCAGGGCTGGCGGTCGGTGCCATGATTTTCTAGTTTTAATAAACAGTAACTGAGCCATCTTAAAGCTCACATATTATGCACTTTGCTGTCAATTTTGTATGGTCTAAGTAGTCCCTAATACATATTTTTTTTAAAAGTTTGCTGAAAAACCCGTTCAGATCATTTATTGCAGCAAGCCTCTATACCCTGATGTTGCTCTGGTCTCAGGATGACCTATATTGGTGTCTGCAGCCTGCGATCTGGCTGGTCCCTCCCACCTCTCTGCCGGGCCCTCCCACCATCTCTGCCGTGCTCTCGTGATACTAGAGAGACTGCGAACACAGTGTTTACCCGGAGCGAAGCCATACTTTGAACAGTTTGACATGGCATGATTAAAACCAGTGAAAACAGTAGCTTCACAGTTTGATTTCCACAGGAATAACTTCCCACCCTTTGTGGTGTTAAAAACGAGGCATTATTAAACTGCAATGGGAAAGCTAAGTTAGTGTAATAGAAGCAAACGTTACTTTTACTTTTACTTTGAGTATGTTTATTTTGAAGTATTGTACAGACTGAAAAGAGGGATTGCATGGATATTAAGGATACAGGCACTTCTCCTTCTACTTCGTGACCGGAGCCCAGATTTAACCAAATTAAAGTCCTTGAAGGAAAAGATGAAGCATCTTAAGATGGAAACTGGAGCACAGGAGCTGTCTGTGGAAGACATCAGAGAAGCGGAAAAATCCATCATTCGCTTCGAGCAAAGACGCTTCCTACCTCAGGATTGTGCTCACTTGGAGAAAGGTATGCAAGTGAAAGCAAGTAGCTCCATTTGTAAACTGAATCCAACTCTGGATAAGGGCATGTTGAGAGTGGGAGGGCGGATAAGCAGATTGGCAATGCCGCTAGAGATGAAGAATCCAATTATCCTGCCCAAAAGTTCTCGCATATCCATGCTAGTCCTACTCGACATTCATCAGAGAGTTGGGCACTCTGGAAGAAAGCATATGCTCTCCACACTGAACCAAAGATATTGCTTGCCCAGCGCCAACTCCTCCGCCAGAAAGATCATCAAGAGCTGTGTCTTCTGCCGGCGGATGCAAGCAGCAGCTGGAGAGCAGAAAATGGCCGACCTTCCGAAGGATCGTGTATCTCCAGACCTCCCACCCTTTACACACGTTGGGATTGACTATTTTGGACCTATAAATGTAAAGCGTGGCCGGGCACATCTGAAACGCTGGGGAGTGATCTTCACTTGCCTGGTTAGCCGGGCTGTGCATTTGGAAGTAGCAGATTACTTGGACACAGACTCATTAATGCTCTGCGCAGGTCCATATGCCGCAGAGGACCAGTCACCAGCATACGCACTGACAATGGGACCAACTTTGTTGGAGCGCAGAAAGAGTTGCAGAAATCTCTTAAGGAAATGTGTCACCACAGGATTCAAAATGCATTGCTGAAAGAAGGTGTAAGATGGACATTCAACCCCCCATTTGGAGCCTACTTCGGTGGAGTTTGGGAAAGGCTGATTAAGCCGGTGAAGAAGATTCTGCATTCTGTCCTAAAGGAACAAGTGTTGGATGATGAGACTCTGCAGACTGCTTTGTGTGAGGTTGAGTCTATCATGAACGACAGACCGCTAACAACAGTATCCAGTGATCCTAACGATCTGGAACCCCTCACCCCAAACCACCTCCTTCAGCTGAAGGCCAAACCAGTTATGCCACCGAGACTATCTAAAAAGGACGATCTGTATTCTCGGCGGAGATAGAAACAGGCACAGTACCTCGCTGACCTCTTTTGGAAGAGATGGGTAAGAGATTAGGTTAGGTTAAGTTAAACTTTATTGTCCCCATGGGGAAATTTGTCTTGGGCACAGTGCATCATTGCTTTCTGAAACATACAGAGTACAACAGAACAAAAACAGAACCACAGACACAAACACAACCAGACAAACTAACATTTAAACATTGAGAACATGGAGCATGATATACTTTAAATGGCACTTTGATGTAAAGCATAGAAATCTACAGTGTGGAGCTAGAGTACTAGTGTGCATTGCACTAGAGCTCATGGATAAAGTGCTATGTGCTGAAGTGCAGTTTTAAAGTGCTATGTGCTAAAGTACTATGTGCTAAAGTACTATGTGCTAAAGTGCTAACCTATTTATTGCACATTGTTCGTCAATTCGAGAGTACCTCCCCATCATGCAGCAGCGAAGTAAATGGCACAGTCCTAAGCGGAACCTTTGCCCTGATGATCTGGTCATCATAGTCACGACACAGCACCAAGGAGCTCTTGGCTCATGGGCCGTGTGGTGAAGGCACTGCCTGGGCCAGGAGGGCTCGTTCGGAGCGTCATAGTGAAAACCAAGAGAAGCATCCTGCAGAGACCTATTGGCAAGCTCTGCCTGCTCCTGGAAGCAGGAGATTTAATGTGATGGAGTTGTGGCTGTTAACAGAAACACACACACACCTGCACACATGCACACATTCCCCCTAAGAGTTTCTCATTTCCCATACATTTCCTTGACTTTTGAACTCCTCATTCCCCATGGATTACTTTTTTTCCAAGGATTACTTTTTTCTAAGGATTACTTTTTTTCCCAAAGGATTAGCTTTTTAACTTGTATGTTCATGTAAACAGACTAGTATTAATTTGTTTGTACCTTTACATGTTTCGACTACTTCCTGCAGTCTTCTTCAGAAGCGTCTTCTGGCGGGACGGCTGGTTGTCTATAACATCAGCTGACACAACGCGCGTCACAGCAACAGCTGACTAGTCTGTTTACATGAACATACAAGTTAATTTATCAAGTTAGACTAAATGAACCTTTTTGAGGGATTACCTTTTTCTTTCCTAGGATTGGATTATAATGAACTAAGGGTTACAAGGAATTATGAACTATGGACCATGATGGGCTAAGAAATATATTGTATGGTTGTCAATTTATGAAATGGTTTGCTTTTGGCTCCTTATTTAATTGATTAATTGTCTTGCTACCACGTCAACAATTAGGGGCCGGTATGTCGGAGCCATAATGGGAATATAGAACTAATGAAATGGAAATAATAATTGATATAGCTATGGTTATGTTGAGTTGGTATTCTGTCTGGCTCCCCCTGTAGGCCAGGGTTATTATTGTATTCCTTCACCTAATGAAGGGATTTAAATCACCTGTGGGCATGTGAAACAGATGAGAGTGAGACAGGGAAGCGGGACAGTTTTTTGACTGCAAATCGCACATCGCAAATGTTTGTTTCATAATATAGAAAATTAAGAAGAATACTTTTGTTTGAAGCTTTGCCTAATAAAGCACTTTTGTTTGAACTTCAATTCAGCGATTGCTTTGTTTTGATTTTGGATTGCGCGTCATCTACCCCGCTCCTATAGTGGCTTACAATCTCTCACAAAAAGGCCACTATACCCACCTACTCCTGCTAATTAATTATTTTGGCGACGTCTCGGGTTACACCATAAACTGGCAAAAAAGTGAACTCTTGTCTTCAACAGCAGATCTGGACCCAACATTCCTAGCCAATACGCAGTTTAAAACAAATCTGGTCAGTATAAAGTACCTGGGCATTAAATTATCTAAAAACTCAAAGACACTTTTTAAGTTAAATTTTACGGAAAGATTGAACAAACTAAAGGAGAACATAGAGAAATGGAGAACATTACCGATCTCCCTTATTGGCTGTGTGAATGCAGTAAAGAAGGTTTCCCTGCCGAGATGTATGTATCTATTTCAGAATGTGCCAATTTATATTCCTAAATCTTACTTTAAGTCAATTGATTCTATTATAATTTTCATTTGGGGATATAGAGCACATAATATCTCAAAAGCCCATCTTCAGGAACCTAGGGAGCATGGTGGACTGGGGTTACCATGTTTTTTACATTATTACTGGGCTGCCAATGCTAGAGTGATGGTGTATTGGCAATTTACATATGAAAAAGGCATTAGACCTGATCTGTCCCCCTGGTTGGCAATTGAAAAAAGCTTGGCCCAAAACACTTCTCTTACTGCCCTCCTCTTCTCTAGCCCCAGACCGCCTGACTCCTTTAGAGGAGACCACTTTACCTTGTCCAACGGTCAGAGAATTTGGAACCAAATTAGGAAGGCCTGTGAACTATTGAGCACGACCATACATGCCCCAATCTGGCATAATCATGCCTTCCCCCCATCGTTCACAGATACAGCTTTCAGAGATTGGAGTCGGAAGGGAATAGTAACAGTTGAGGACCTTTATATAAATGGTCACTTTGCTTCATTTGATCAGCTAGTATCAAAGTTTTCACTGTCAAAAGCTCAATTCTTTAGGTATCCACAGTTAAGGAATTATGTCAGACAGAATATACCATCCTTTGCATTTCTGCCCGCAGATGATCCATTGTCCAAAGTTTTACTGGGCTCAACAGAAGCTAAAAACTTGATTTCATCTTTTGTGGGAATATTTTTAGACCGGCAGGACAAATCTACCTTAAAAATAAAGCAAGCCCGGGAAAAAGACTTAAACATTGGAATAGCTGACGATGTCTGGGAGGGAGCGCTAAAAAGCATAAAATCCTGCTCTATAAACTCGAGGCTTCAGTTAATTCAATTTAAGGTCACACTTAGATTGCACTATTCTAAGGTTAAACTGCATAACATTTTCCCAGATCTTTCGCCTTTATGTAACAGGTGTAAGATTGCCGATGGTACACTTGCTCACCACTTTTTGGAATGTCCAAATCTTTACAACTTTTGGTGTCTTGTATTTCAATGCTATTCTGATGTTTTAAATGTGTCTTTAACCCCTGATCCGGAAACCGCCCTGTTCGGACATTCCACAGCCCTGGAAAAATTGGACCACAATGCACGCATAATCATGGTTTATGGCATGGTTATTGCCAAAAGATGCATCCTGAGGCTGTGGAAGTCTGACTTGGCCCCCCAATTTGACACCTGGCTGAGGGTGGGCACTTTTGGGCATTCTACATGTGGAAAGACTACGACATGAGCTGTCAGGCCACCCCCATAAATTCCCCGCTATATGGGGCCCAGTGCTGTGGCACTTAGGGAACCAAAAGGTGTGAGGTTTGCCCCAGTTTTGTTTTTGTTTTAGCTTTGTTTGGTTTCTTGTGTATTTATTTCACTTTTTTTCACTTTTTTTCTGTATTCCTTGTCTGTTTATGTGGGGGAGGGGGGAGGGGAGATGGGGTTGGGTGTTGTGTATGTATTGTATGTGTTTACTTATTCTGTTTTTTTTGTCCATATGTATAACAACATAAAACCACTAAAACAAAATTAAAAAAAAAAATACAACTTGCCTAACATTTTTGCACACAATGTATATTACTGGTCTGCTGATATGTTATGAGCCGTCCAGAGCCCTTAGGTCGTCTGGGACAGGTCTGCTTACAGTCCTTAGAGTTAGGACTAAACAAGGAGAAGCAGCTTTTAGTTTTTATGCACCAAATCTCTTGAACAAACTCCCAGAGAACTTAGCTGCAACTCTCAAATCAAGTCTGAAGACTTTTCTGTTTCCATTTTAACCTGTCATTTTTATATTCATTCGCTTTTAAATGTTTTATTCATTCGCTTTTCTAATGTGTATTTTAATCTTGCCCCTGTAAAGCACTTTGAATGGCCTTGTGTTTGAATTGTGCTATATAAATAAACTTGCCTTGCCTTGCCTTGCCTTGCCTTACAGTAACAGTTACAATACAGACACATCGGGCTAGTTGGAAGGAAAGGTAGAAGATTTTTTCCTATCGATGCACACACACACACACACACACCCTACACAAACCAATACTTACTGTTTGCAAATATACCCAGCTTTTACAAATCTGATGTGTTCATTCATACAGATGGAGAGAATGCAGCTACAACAGAATACAAATACTGCTGTAACACTAGAAAAGAACAAAACTATGCTAAACTTATATTTATTTATTTTACTTTAAAAAACACTGCTCTAAACAGAAACATACTTTATTCTTAGAGCATTTGCAGGGACATTATACATGCTTTATTTTACTTTTTGCGTTCAACTTCTACACCCAATCTTTTCCCATTCTAACCCAATCATTTAGAAGAGATGCACACACTTGTATTCAGACCTTGCCCGGTTGATCCATATGGTTGCTTAACCACCTTTCCTCATCCCCATATGGTGAAATCCTAACCTCAGCAGTGTTCTGTGTCGGGCCTCCTCCATTATGAACTGTTATGCACCACAGAAAAACATGCTGGCTGTGAATGCTCCCCTGCTGTTGGGCCAGGTGCATCCAGACCCTGGCAAACAAATCAATATGTGTGGCAGAACATGTTCTCCAGATGAAAAACAGAGAGAAAAAGAAGTAAGGAAAATTAAAGGGGGGGGGGCAGTTGGGGACAGGAGAGCATTATACAAGATGCTGGTGTAACACATTCAGGACAGAAACACACAGACATAGACACAAATACAGGGCACACAAACAGTAAACTGCACATGAAAGCACTTTGACAAATCATGTGTTGTCTCTCATAATGTCTTTCCATTACCCCATTACCCCCTACTACTGAAACAACACCGGGTTATTATGTTGAAGATAATTTTCTTTTTATTTGCCACATGCCTCATCCATCATGCTTCTAAATCACCCAATGCAGCCTTGGATCACATGCAGCATTCAGAGGTGGGGAAGAGAAAGAGGCACATCTGGCATAAGACAACAGAGGAGGCATACACATTATTACCCACAAACTCAGATCATTCAGTCAGGGCAACCACTCTCCCTTGTTTGAGGATGGGGGAGAAAGACACAGACAGGCAAGCAGACATTTGGTTGGGGAAGGCATAATAAATGGTAACATATCATGTTCACATTAACAGTAGCCTATATTTAAACGATAAACACTTCTGTCAATGAATGCTTGATAGTCTACTGGTTCTCTCTACACGTCTACTGTCACATACTGGATACAAAGAACACCAGAATGCTGAGGTGTATTTTTTATGCGATGGGACAACCAAAGTGGCAGTTGAATGTTTAGTGATGAATTTAAGCATTGGCCATGTGATCCTCTCAGCTCTCACCTCTCTGTTAATTACAGATGTTGAAAATAAGTTGAATGAGCCCTCTTCAAGCTGAAAATGTTCAAGACCAAAGTACTGTGTAAGCTGTCTGCATGACCTCCTTAAATTTGTCCAAAATCCTATAGCCTATGGAATATTGTGAATGACATACAATATGATGTGCTGCTATATGATTTGGTGTATATACAATGTGTTAACTAATACAAAAGGTGCTTTAAGCTTCACTAAATTGGTTTGATTGATATGTGTACGTGAATGGATTGCCCAGATATAATCATCACATAACCCTTCAGTTTCCCTCAGCTTAACAAAGTGTTTAAATGTCTTTCATCCCACTTCTCATATAGCCTTTACGTACAGTACCTGCTTAGCAAGAACCAGCCGACGGAAAATAGGGGAGCATTTACAGTCATATGAAAAAGTTTGGGAACCCCTCTCAGCCGGCATTATAATTGACTCTGCTTTAACACAAAACAAGATAAAAGTGGTATGTCTTTCATTTAACAGGAACAGCTAAGTACTGGGATGTTTTCCAAACAAAGATTTTTTGAAAAGCAGTATTTAGTTTTATGAAATTAAATAAAATGTGAAAAACTGGCTGTGCAAAAATATGGGAACCCTTGTGGTTTTGCTGATTTTAATGCATGTAACAGCATGTAAAACTGAGGACTTTAAACTCAAAATTGGTTGGATTATGTTGTTAAGCCTTGAACCCAGAGCCGGCCCGAGGCATAAGCGAACTAAGCGGCCGCTTAGGGCCCCCGACTGCCTGGGGGGCCCCCTAAATTTTTTTTTTTTTTTTTAGTTTGTGTGTTTGATATTAACATCATACTATGCAAATGTGAGTTATCATACAAAAAAAATGAATACAATGTTTTGGTCTAGATAATTAATAGCCTAAAAATGTAATTAGTTCATCTCGGAGGAAATCCGAAATTATCTGATCATGTCACGTTCACATCCATGCACAGTGTGTATTGAGTTTATTTAAAAACAATTGGAAATGGGGCTGTCCTCAGTTGCCCATGCACTGTGTATAGTCTATAGCCTATGTCAGCCTTGTCTGTGGAAAAAAAGATACAGTAGCTAGATAACAGAGTTCTTCTGCTTCGTTCCTCACACTGCATTTAAATGCATTCACTATATTACAGAGAAATATGTCCCGTAAAAGGAAAAGAGCTCCAAGCCCAAACCATAATATTTTATTTTATATTAATATTTTTATGGAAAATCCATGTGTCCTTCTTCAATAGCTTCTAATTCATCTGACCCAGTGTCCCCAAATTATTTGTTCACACAAGATTTCTCAGATTTAGCCTCTTAATTTTCCTCTCAAAGTGCACCAGATTCATGCATTTCACTTTAAAAAGGTTAAAAAAAATCTCCCGGGGGGGCATACCCCCGGACCCCCCTAAGAGGGTCTGAATCTCGGCTGTCTAATATTTTTGCACAGCCGCACAGTGGAGGCACTAGCAGAAAACACTGGGTGTGTGAATGATATTTAACAAAGATCTATAGTTTCAGCAGCGCTAACATTGGTGAGGGGCCCCCTAATCATATTTCGCTTAGGGCCCCCTGAAGGCTTGGGCCGGCTCTCTTGACCTCATATAAAGGTCTGTTTAATCATGAGAAAATGTATTTTAGGTGCCTAAATGCAAGTTACACTTCTCTTTGACTCTCTGCAGAAGTGAGACAGAATGGGATCATCAAAACAGCTCCCAAAAGATCTTAAAAACAAAGATTATTCATTGTGATGGTTTAGGGGAAGGCTACAAGAAGCTTTCCCAAAGGTTTCAATTGTCAATTTCTACTGTAAGGAATGTTGTCAGGGAATGGAAGGACACAGGCACAGTTGCAGTTAAACCCAGGTCCAGCAGACCAAGAAAAGTACAAGAGCGGCATATGCGGCGGATTGTGAGAATGGTTGCACACAACCCACAGATCACCTCCAAAGACCTGCAAGAACATCTGGCTGCAGATGGTGTATCTGTACATGGTTCAACAATTCAGTGCAATTTGCACCAAAACATCTGTATGGCCGGGTGATGAGAAGGAAGCCCTTTCTGCGCCCACGCCACAGATACAGATGCTTGGAGTATGCTAAAGCTCATTTAGACAAGCCAGATTCATATTGGAAGAAAATGCTTTGGACTGATGAGACAAAAACTAAGTTATTTGGTCATTATAAAAAGTGCTTTACGTGGCAAAAGAAGAAAACTGCATTCCAAGAAAAACACCGGCTACCTACTGTCAAATTTGGTGGAGGTTCAATCATGCTGTGGCCACTTCAGGGACTGGGGCCCTGGTTAAAGTGGATAGTCGGATGAATTCAACCCAGTTTCAACAGATTATTCAGGATAATGTTCAATCATCAGTCACAAAGTTGAAGTTGCGCAGGGGTTGGATATTCCAACAAGACAATGACCCTTAACACAGTTCAAATTCCTGCAGAAGGAAAAGTACAATGTTCTGATATGGCCGTCGCAGTCCAATGACTTGAAGATCATCGACAATCTATGGAATGATTTGAAGCAGGCTTTCCATGCTCGGCAGCCATCACATTTAACTGAACTGGATCGCTTTAGTATGTAAGAATGTTAAAAATACCTACATCCAGGATCCAGACACCCATCACAGGCTACCAGAGGCGTCTAGAGGCTGTTATTTTTGCAAAAGGAGGCTCAACTAAGTACTGATGACATTTTTCTTTTGGGGTGCCCAAATGTATGCACCAGTCAAATTTTGTTATGATGCCTATTGCATCTGTTCTATTATTCCAATAAACAAAATGACACTGCTGAATTGCTTCTGTTTACCTAAGGTATGTCATATATGTAAAGGAATTTGCTTCTTTGAAATCCCAGCTAATGATTAACAAAAATCCCCAAAATTAGAAGGGGGTCCCAAACTTTTTCATATGACTGTATGCAAAAAAGCATGATATGACTCAAAATAAAGTTCTGAAGTTGCTCAATCTCTGTTATTTGGGCGTTTGAACAGCGGAGACAAATTTCCTAGGATGGATTATAATGTAGTACCTGTAATCCAGCCAAAACAGCCTTTTTTGAACATGTAAAATGCAAAGATCAGTATCTTCTTCACCAGCACCATGGTAATCAGTTCTTATCAGCTTTCAGCTCATAGCCACATAAACCCATTTCTTACTGTGAGCGTACGGAATATTTTTTATGACAAATCCAATATGGTAATAAGAAGCACTGAATAACGGTTAACAAAACACTAAGCTTCAATTATAAATGGCATTTTTGTGCAATGCACAATGCTCTTCCAATGGTCCTATATCAATATCAGTGTCTTCAATAATGCCTTGTTCGTTTTAATGCTGTTATTTGTGTGGTACTTATCGCTTTCTTCATTTGCTCTTGTCTGCTCACATTACTTTGCCTGCTCTCTGGCACATTTTAAATCTTCCAATCTCATCAGTAAATTATATCGGCAGAAAAAAAAACAGCCCTGATATAATGCCATGCCCTGGTGCTCAACATGTTATATGTTACTGAATAATTTTTCCTAAACCCTGCAGACTGTTCTCATGTGTGTTCATGTGTGTACTGTCTGTGTGGGGGGGTGAGGGGGGGCATGTGTGGGCCACAGATACAGATAGATCGATACATGGACTTGTCACCTGGGAGATTTCGATCAGTCTACAGCCTTAAACCTCAGTCCCTCGTACACACGTACACACACACACACACATACACACACTTGTGATACTAGCCCTGTCGATCATCCCTTGTCCCTGCAGAGATCTGTCACATCTGCCATTTCTAGCACCACTGGGAATGTTGGACCTATTATGGTCCATCCATTGTTCCATGCATCTTATTATGAATGGATGAATATGTTGGAAATGGGAATAAGAAAACATGAGCCTTATAAGCAAAGTAAACTTCTATAGTTATTTTCCACACTGCAGTGGCTATTTAATGTAATCTGAAAGGGATTTTTCGTTATAAACAGCGCTGGATAATATACTGAGATGTGTGACGTGATTACAGTGATTAAGAAAGGATTTAAAGCTATGACGTTCAGACCTCTTTTCATGACTCAATTAAAAAAAGATTTCCATTTTGATACATTTGTGAGATTCAACTAATAACGCTGCTTCTATTAGGTTTCAATCCAATAAACTTCAGCAATAGCACGTTCATTTGAAATGCTTTTTTCTTCTTCCCAGAATCATTTATATGACATATAAATGATTCTGTAATGTGGACCATTCGTCCACATGTGATTTTGAAATTGGTCTCTGAAAATGGATAATACATCTTTTAGTTCCATTGGTTGTTTCTTCTTTTTCTCAAAGAAATACCTACACAGAGCCCCATAACAAAATAAAATATATTGACTAAGGCTTCAGGTTTGCCTGTGAGGGCTGCATTTACACCTGGGCCAGTAATGCACCAGACTGCTGTGGCTATGTAGGAGAGGCTACATGGACACTTCAACAACTTAAGGAAAATAAAACAATGAATGAAGTTCCACGGTAGAAAAAAGCAATGTAATGCGAGACAAAGAGAAAATGAGGAGGAAGAAGAAGAAGCATGTGTTGGCATGGGCCCTTAAGGTTATTTTTTTAATATTTTTTTAAAAATTTTTATGGCATTTTCATGCTTTATTCATAGTGTAGAGACAGAGTTGAAATGGGGCAGAGAGGGGAGTGACATGCAGAGAACGACCTGGAATCTGGAATCGAACCCGGGTCCGCTGCTGGCCGAGGCCCATGGGGGGGACGCCTTACCAACTGAGCTAAAGGCGCCCCTCCTTAAGGTTATTTAAGAAAACTAAATTATTGTGTTAGAGGTCAAAATGTCTCGAGACTGAAGGTTTATAAATAGGACCCTCGCCAAGGATGACTTTTATGTAAACCCTGAAAACAAAGCAGCGTCTGTAATTTTACTTTTGCTTACAACACAGGCAACGCAAATGAAACCTATACTGTATATGTCCATGAGTAACATTTCACATGCATGCACATAGCTGAGTTTATTCATTGAGGCTTCTAAACGTTTGGACATTATATTGTATGTGTGTGAGACAGAGAAACATGCAAGACAAGTAGATGGTCAATCAAAAAAAGATCAGAACAAATGGCAGGCCATTATCTTTTTGGAGGAAAGCTTTTGCCTGTGTGCCACGTCCCTCTCCGAGTGTCTGAATCCCCCACACCTGAACTGGATTCATTCATTGTAGCTGTAAATTCCCAGATTCAGCAATCCCCTCTTTATAGTGTTATTTTGTTTTTTTCAAATTACTTGGTAAAAGCAAATTATTCTAAAATTCTAAAGTCTAAATCTAAAGTTATTCTGTGCTAGCTTTGTAAAATAATTGCAGAAATTTCTGAAGGAGTTCTACTTTTTAAATACCACCTTTCAACTTATAGAGCAATCAGTGAATGTCTATTAAAGGTGCTCCGAGGAACTTTTGGTTCATTCTTGCGCCCCGGTTGGACAAAAGCGCTAGTACCGTGCCAGCTGTTGTTCCTGGGTGAGCGTACCCATGACAAAGGGATTATGAAAGACAATATGAAAATAGCATTCTTTGCCCTGATGGTCTTGTTTGCTGTTAGACTTTATTTATGATCATCAGAGGAAAAATGAGACTGTTTCAGAAATATCTAAAAGTTCCACGTTGCACCTATAAATTAAGCTGACAAGCACATTTCCATTATTTCCCGTTAATTGCAGAAATTGACAAAAAAACTGTCTGTGTTTCCCACTTATCAGTCTGTTATTGTCGGCAAGTGTTAATTAGAAAAGACACAGAAATATTACAAAACACCTGTGAAGATGTTTGCACACCTTGAGTCTTTCTCTCGCACGCATCAGCAGCTAAAAGCTCAGTTGACACGCTGTCACATCAGGAAGTGTGAGCCCACTAAATCCATGTGTCTCCAAGCGGGATCGTGAAGAGAGGGGAAGTAATTGATACTATATTCACGGAAATCTACTTTCAAAACTAATTATGTGTCTATAACAAGCAGAGAATTATTCTAACAGCTCCTGACACCTATTAGTTTGGGCTACAGTGCTGTGTGTGGTTGTGTGTGTGCGCAGGTGACTGTGTGTGTGTGTGTGTGTGTGTGTGCGTGTGTGTTTGCTTGCGTGTGTGTATTTCACTGTGATCTCTCCATTCACCACTGATGTCCCAGTACAAAGTTCCAATACATCAAGGCAGACTCTAACTCTTCTGGGAACATCCAACCTGTGAGCCGATCGTTATTTAATTTGTTTGTAATATACTACAACAAATATGCATCTACAATCCAGTAGGAACGAGTTTTAGGATTTAAATAAACTGTCTTTTTAAGGCATCTTCTGGGAGAGGCTGGCTTAAATAGGAATGAAAGACATGAAAATACAAATAAGTTAGGGTTGATAGTGCATATTAAAACAGATTTATACTAACAGCTATGGGAAAATAAAAGCCCTAACCAAAAAACTGAAAATGCATTTGCGATTCCAAGCACATTGATTACATTACATTAAACAGGACCTACAGTCACAAAAGTGCTCAATTCTTACATTTTCTTTATATCTTTCCATGACAACACTGAATAAATGACACTTTGATACAATGTAAAGTAGTCAGTGTCAGTTGATAACAGTGTAAATTTACTGTTCAAATAACTCACACACAGATTAATGTCAAACTGCTGGCAACAAAAGTGAGTACACCCTTAGAAAAGATGTAAATTGGGAAAGTGTCAATATTTTGTTTTATCATTATTTTCTAGCCTGCTTAACCCTCTTGGGCATGTAGTTCACTAGAGCTTCACAGGTTGCCACTGGACCCTCTTCTACCCATTCATGACGACATCAAGGAGCTGGTGGATATTAGAGTCCTGTCCTCCATCTCCCGTTTGAGGATGCCCCAAAGATGTCAATAGGGTTTAAGACTGGAGACATGCTTGGCATCATAACCTTTACCCTCATTCTTTAGCAAGAGTGGTCGTTCGGAGGTGTGTTTGGGGTCGTTATCATGTTGCAGTACTGCCTGGCCATTTATGAAGGGAGGGGATCATGTCTTTCAGTATGTCACAGTACATGTTAGAATTCAATGAACTGTAGATCCCCAGTGTGACACTCATCCAAATACACTCAACCACCATGTTGACTATACAAACACACTTGTCTTTGTACTCCTCACCTGGTGCCCTCCCACTCTTAACACCATCTGACCAAATAAATGTATCTTGGTCTCATCAGACACAGGACATGGTTGAGTAATCATGTCCGTAGTCTGTTTGTCTTCAGCAAACTTTTGTGGGGTTTCTTGTGATCATCTTTAGAATAGGCTCCTTCTGGGATGACAGCCATGTAGACCAGTATGATGCAGAGTGGCGTATGGTCTGAGACTGACAGTTGACCCACCCTTCAAGCCCTTCAGCAATGCTGCACACTCATACTCATCCAAACACCTCTGTGTAGATGACCACTCTCACTCGTAAACTGCGAGGGTGGTATTGCAACATGATAAGACCCAAACACTCAAGAGACCAGTGTTGCTAAAAAAGCTGAGGGTAAAGGTTATGGTGGAAACATGTCTCAGACCTAAACCCTATTGAGATCTTTGGGGCATCCTCAAACAGAAGGTGGAGGGGGTTTTAATATCCACATCTGTGATGCTGTCAAAATGGGTGGAAGAGGGTTCAGTTGAACTGTGAAGTCTAGTGATCATAAGAGGGTTAAGGCAGTGTAGAAAATAATGATGGCAAAGCAAAATATTGACATGGGCAATTTGTAAAATTTTCTAAGGGGTGTACTCACTTTGTTGCCAGCAGTTTAGACATTAATGGCTGTGTGTCGAGTATTTTGAGGGGACAGTAAATTTAACTGTTATACAAGTGTACTGACTATTAATTGTATCAAAGTGTCATTTCTTCAGTGTTGTCATGGAAGATAAAGAAAATGGGGTGAACTATCTTGAAAAACTCACCCTTCCAGTGCTTGTACACAGTTTCTGCATACATTCAATAACCAACAAAAGCTGGTACAAAATAAAACAACCCAGTAAGTTTCTTTTGTGCGGTCAAAAATATGTGATTCAGCAAGCCATTTCATTTTGGAAGGGAGGCCTTAATGAAACAGGCATTACAACGGAGTGAGGAAATGTACAGTGGTGGAAAAATAACGGGTTTAAATTTAAATCATGAAATAGTTTTCTAGTGTGCACCCTTAGAGGCATTATGGGAAATCATCTGCAATATGCACTTTTGAATATGTTGTGAAAAGTATTTTTTACACCCCAACAGCAATAAATGACTTATGGGCAATGAAAAAGCGAAAAAAAAAAATGCTGTACCTTCTATAAACCTGTTAAAATGCTGACCAATCGGAGACAACGTGTCTGGATCTAAAGAACCAATCACAAGCCTGCGCGTTCTCTCCCCTCTGTGTACGAGCCTGAGCGCGTTCACGGAGGGCAGAGAAGGCATTGTTGCTGACAGTGGAATAGATATATACAGTCAAACCAAAATTATTCATACATACCCCTGGCAAATTTTGACTTAAAGTTACTTTTATGAAACCAGCAAGCTTTTTCTTGATTGGAAATGACACAGGCTTCTCCCCAAATATAATAAGACGATGTACAAGAGGCATCATTGTGGAAAAGTTGAGTTGAGAGTTGGAACTCATTGCTAATTGTTTAACTCTTTAGGGGCATATGTTTAAGTAGAAGGAGCATTTTGATTTTATATTATAAACTGCTGACAACATTTCTACCAAATCATTAGTAAACATATTGTCATTTAGAACATTTTCAATAAGTAATGTAGAGATAAAGATTTAAGAAAAACCCAAACTTTTCTCTTAATTTTTTCCGCGGCTGTATATATATATATATATTCAATTATATCATCAATATATTATCAATATATATATTAGGGCTGTCAAACGATTAAACTTTTTAATCTGATTAATCACAGGATTCTGTGGATTAATCACGATTCATTTTACCATTCGAAATATGCCCAAAAAAATCGAATGTTCTCTGTATATTGTTGTATGAACGGAAAGATAAATGACAGAAGGTGGATATGTACATTTGAAATTAGTAGGCTATGCTTATTAATTGAAAATCCAAATTATGGTTTTAATACTGAAAATAAATGTAAACCAAACCATAATTCAATTGGTCTGTCTCTTTACTATGTATTTGGGCATATATAGGATAAAATGCCATTTATTTGAAGAACCTATAGGTTGTGCATTCTTAAATACAACTTGATTACAGTCCGCGGTGTGTGTGTGTGTCTGTGTGTGCGTGCGTGTGTGCGTTTGTAGACGCGACCACGTCGTAGGGGACTGTTCATGTGTACCAGGAAGACGACGTTATGTTGATGTCTGATCACACACACCTCTGAAAGCTGCAGACGTTTGTGTCCTCGCGGGCTCTGAACAGAGCGCACAATGTGTCTCCTCCTGTTGCTCCCGACATAAACTGCCAGCCGCGGCAGTTGATTTTATATACTAGCTATGCCCCCGACACAGACGTGACCGTTAGCAGTTTACAACTTTAAAACACGGCACGGGCTAACGTGCTGCTATGTTTGGCTGTGAGCAGCTACTGATCCTGGGTCAGCCACAACGTTAGATGACTGTAGTACAGAGCCGGTGGGATGTACGGGGCGGATCATTCTGCGCATGCGTTAAAAAAATTAACGCCGTTAATTCCAGAAATTAATCACCCTGCGTTACCGTGCTAATTTTGACAGCCCTAATATATATATATATATATATATATATATATATATATATATATATATATATATATATATATATATATATACATCTCACAAAAGAGTCCCCCTCACATTTCTTCCATTTTCTTTATTCTTTCCATGCACAACACTGAATAAATGACACTTTGATCAATGTAAAGTAGTCAGTGTACAGCTTGTATAACAGTGTAAATTTACTCCCCTCAAAATAACTCACACACAGCTAATGTCTAAACTGCTGCAACAAAAGGATCACCCCTTAGAAAAGATGTCCAAATTGGCCCAAAGTGTCAAATTTTGTTTTGCCACATTATTTTCTACTGCCTTAACCCTCTTGGGCATGTAGTTCACTAGAGCTTCACAGGTTGCCACTGGAACCCTCTTCTACCCATTCATGACGACATCAAGGAGCTGGTGGATATTAGAGTCCTTGCGCTCCTCCATCTCCCGTTTGAGGATCCCCAAAGATGCTCAATAGGGTTTAAGACTGGAGACATGCTTGGCAGTCCATAACCTTTACCCTCAGTCTTTAGCAAGCCAGTGGTCGTTCGGAGGTGTGTTTGGGGTCGTTATCATGTTGCAGTACTGCCCTGGGCCCAGTTTATGAAGGGAGGGGATCATGCTCTGCTTCAGTATGTCACAGTACATGTTAGAATTCAATGAACTGTAGATCCCCAGTGCTGGCAGCACTCATGCACCCCAGACCATGACCTCCAACCACCATGTTGACTATAGGCAAGACACACTTGTCTTTGTACTCCTCACCTGGTTGCTCCACACTCTTAACACCATCTGAACCAAATAAATGTATCTTGGTCTCATCAGACCACAGGACATGGTTGCATAATCCATGTCCGTAGTCTGTTTGTCTTCAGCAAACTTTTTGTGGGGTTTCTGTGCATCATCTTTAGAATAGGCTCCTCTGGGATGACAGCCATGTAGACCAGTATGATGCAGAGTGGGCGTATGGTCTGAGCACTGACAGGTTGACCCCCACCCCTTCAACCTTCAGCAATGCTGGCAGACTCATACGTCTATTTTCCAAAGCCAACCTCTGTGTACGAGTGACACGTGCACTCAACCTTCGTAAACTGGGCCGCAGGGTGGTATTGCAACATGATAACGACCCCAAACACACCTCCAAGACGACCAGTGGTTGCTAAAAAAGCTGAGGGTAAAGGTTATGGTCAAAGCATGTCTCCAGACTAAACCCTATTGAGATCTTTGGGGCATCCTCAAACAGAAGGTGGAGGGGCAAGTCTTTAATATCCACCAGCTCTGTGATGTGTCATAAATGGGTGGAAGAGGGTTCCAGTTGCAACTGTGATCTAGTGAACTACATAAGAGGGTTAAGGCAGTGTAGAAAATAATGATGGCAAAGAAATATTGAACTTTGGGAATTTGTAAAATTTTCTAAGGGGTGTATCATTTTGTTGAAGTTTAGACATTAATGGTTAGTTATTTTGAGGGGAATAAATTTAATGTTATAAAGTGTACACTGACTATTTTGTATCAAGGTATTTAGTTTGCATGAGTATAAGAAAATGTGGAAGGGTTTGGGTATATATATATATATATATATATATATATATATATATATATATATATATATATATATATATATATATATATATATATATATATATATATATATATATATATATATATATATATATATATATATATATATATATATATATATATATATATATATATATATATATATATATATATATATATATATATATATATATATATACTTGCCTTTGTTTTAGAATATGTGATGCCATGTCTTTGATAGTATGACCGGAATGTAAAGTATAATTGTTGTATTGTTTTATTGTGCTCTTAGGTCAACTGCAGAGCTGAAGTCATTCCATAATCACATTCTGATGTACGCAAGCAAGCGCTTCAGCTTCTACCCACCGGTGTATGCAGCTCGAGTCATGCTGGCTGGCCTTGACTACAACCACCATCTCCACAGACCAGCCAGGAGAAAGGCTGACGGCTCTATTCAGTACATTTTATCATAAGTAATTCCCATGCATTTTGGTCAATGAACTTCCACGTCAAGGAAAAATAATGCTGTAACAAACAAGAGAACCTACATCTATATTTATATACATTTTTTAAATATATAACAAGAACATACTACAGGGTACAGCTGTAAGTGAAGCCTTTTATGTGGAAATTAAAAATACTATACATTGTCAGGTAATATGAATGAATCACTAAACTTATAATACTTTACCTTTTCAAAAGGTTAGTTTACCTTTCAAAAAAGGTAAGTTGTAAACTACCTTTTAAAAAGGGTAGTTTACCTTTTTTGAAAGTTAAACTTACCTTTTTAAAAGGTAAACTTACCTTTGGTGACTATGGCAATCTAGGATGCATGTCCTTAATGCCTGAGGATTTTCTGAAAAAATAGTATGAATTGTAAAGTCTACCAAAACCTTAATATCTAAGCCTGTGTAGCACATAGAAACATGAAATAAAATACATTTAAAAGTTAGGGTTCACAGGTTTTATTTAAACATTCTCCCCTAGTGCTTACAAACCAACAAATCTTTCTAAAAATCGTCCAAAATTAGATGGGGGAGAAAAAAAAAATAATATAAATGTTTAAAAATAATGTGCTAAATGAGGTTATAATCCTGCTTCCTTTTAGCATGGATAGTAGTGACTGAGTGTGCACTGGAGGGATAAAGATAAACACATATAGGAAGGAGAAGATAGCTTTATTTTATAATTTAGTTCAATTATCACTGGCACCATAAATCCGACTTCCCAGTACAACTGGAACGCAGACTGACTCCGGCTGTCACCACGGAGACGAAAACGAAACTGAAACTTAACTATCGCCTGGCTGGGCTGAATTTGAGTTGGAGCAGCAAAATATAGCCTAAATTAATAAATATTGTTAATAAATAGATGCAATGTATTGTGTGATTTTCGTCAGTAGCTTATAGTAGACCTTGATTCTGCGCTCCGAACGCCACTAACTGTTCTGTAATACACTATCGCCGACACAGCTGGCGTATTTTTTTTATTATTATTTATTTATGAATTTTTTGATTGCCGTGATTTTCGGCAAACCACACATTTTTTGGGTGGTCACGTGGTCTTAAAAAATCCAACAAAACCCACCTCATGTGTATTTGAACCAATGACGGTGCATTCTATTTTGCGCACGCCATGAAAATTTGATAAAGTAACAATGCTGTGCGACGCAGCATCAGGCAGGAGATACAATGTGGCATCGTGCAGCAGCCGTCATCAATGGGTTAAAAGGTAAACTACCCTTTTTAAAAGGTAAACTAATCTTTTTTGAAAGGTAAACTTACCTTTTTAAAGGGTAAACTAACCTTTTAAAAAGGTAAACTACCCTTTTTAAAAGGTAAACTTACCTTTTTTAAAGGTAAACTAACCTTTTTAAAAGGTAAACTAACCTTTTTTGAAAGGTAAACTACCCTTTTTAAAAGGTAAACTTACCTTTTTTGAAAGGTAAACTAACCTTTTTAAAAGGTAAACTACCCTTTTTAAAAGGTAAACCTACCTTTTTTGAAAGGTAAACTTACCTTTTTAAAAGGTAAACTTACCTTTTAAAAAGGTAAACTTATCTTTTTTGAAAGGTAAACCTACCTTTCAAAAGGTAAACTTACCTTTTTAAAGGGTAAACTAACCTTTTAAAAAGGTAAACTAACCTTTTTAAAAGGTAAACCAACCTTTTTTGAAAGGTAAACTTACCTTTTTAAAAGGTAAGTTTACCTTTTAAAAAACTAACCTTTTTAAAAGGTAAACTAACCTTTTTAAAAGGTAAACTAACCTTTTTAAAAGGTAAACTACCCTTTTAAAAGGAGTATTTTTAAACTAACTTTAGTAAACTCCCTTTTAAAGTGTAACTACCTTTTTGGTGAAGTGTTACCATAATACTTTTTCTTATGCCAGGTATGGAAAAGTGTACAATAAAAAGTCCAGGAAGTGGAGCCTGTACACACTGAAGGAAGAGAAGGACTACCGCTACATCATAGACCTCCAGGGTGAAATTCTCCAGGAGAATTTGTCTGGGTTTGGGGGCTTCTGTCGGGTGTCCCTGCACCAACTAACCAGGAGCTGTTGCAGACTCAACTAAGCTAGGTTGAGGACTAGGTTAATATGCTTACATTATTGTATGATCATACATTTTTTTAACTTTGCTCTAAACATGAAAGTCCATTTAGCTCTGGTCTAAGGAATGCCAAAGTGTGAAGAGTTGTGTCTGGGTTCCACCATCATGAGGTATAATATTACAGATCCAGAAGTGCTGAGGCCTGTTTAGGTAGCTGGTTTTGAGGCAACCCAGAGTTAGGCTATTTAACGAGGCTCGTCTGTGACTTTAGGATCGCACAAGTGAACAGTAACAATCGCGTGCAGCCGCAGCGTTACATGAATCCACCTGACATAAATCTGTTCAGTGGCACAGACGTTAAAAAGCATACAATACAAATAGGTTTATTAAACTGAATGTAGAGCATGTCACGATGTGTAAGGTGGCCGCCTATATGAACAAGGCTATACTGATCAGATAAATGATCGGTCAAACGTAAAACCATCAGGAAATGATAAAAACATCCCGATGGAGATTTCTATGGAGTGATTTTGCTTCAAACTGTACAGGGACACGTGTGACAGGGACACTCTTTCTTCAGTCGGAGTTGCTGTGTAAAGTGAAAACAAACTCAGAGTAGGTCTAACCACCTATCCAGCAGGTTAGACCCACGGCGTATGTTGCCACAGTAACTGACTCTCGGTTGCGCTGAACCTGGTACCTGAAACGGGAAACGGAGTTTCCACTAACTCAGAGCGAACAAGCTCTGGGTTGCCTCAAAACCAACTACCTGAAATAGGCCCCAGACCTGCCTGCAAAAATTGGACCCCTAGACAAAGTGTATGACCATGTTTATATTGAATTTAAAAAATATATTGTCACACAACATTGGTTGTAATTATTTTGTGCAACATTTACAGAGATGATAAATGTTATGCCTTGATATTCGTAATAATAACAAAAATGAAAAGTCATTTTAATTTTTTTATTCAAACATAATATAAAAAAAAAAGGACTAAGTATCTTCAATTCCTCTTGGGAATAAATACAATATATAACTATGTACATTGTAATAAATAACTTATAAGTACAGATACAATTAAACTATGTGTTTATTGCAACCTGTTGTGTATCAAGCCTTTGTATTGTCCATGTGGATCTGGGAAGCGGTCTCTTATTTTCTACACACAGCAACTAGGTATGACCACTCTGTTCCCTGCTCCCAGTGCCCCATATTGCCACACAACAAACTGGCGGTATGCTGCATAGCGAAATTGTGTGTTGCTCTCCCCTGGGTCTGGATGGTCATCCAAAGCCCGCAAAATGTATGCCTTGATGTGCGGCATCATTGCAATACAGGAGTGAGGTTGTTGCCCACAGCACTTGCGCTCCACAGCTGTTGGCACTTCTCTGCAGCAGTGGCAGACGCACCAAGTGGGTGTATCTGTCTTTTGAGGGCCCGATGGAGGAGGATCTGCTGATGGCAAGGTTAGCAGGTCCAACATGAGGCTGGGGTCGCATGTCAAGCAGAGCTGGAGCAGATGATGCGACATTTGTAGATTTAGTAATTGAATTATTGGTAACACTTTACAATAAGGGTACATTAATTAATGGTTAGTTAATGCTTAATAAGGTTTAACTAACCATTAGTTAACTGTTAACTAATGTGTCTAATAAGCATTCACTAATGGTATTAATGTTAACTAAGGTATTAATTACTACATTATGTACTGTTTATAAATATCCTATATTAACCTTAGTTAACCCATTAATTATGCTTGAACTAACAGTTGATTAATATAATAATAAGCATTAATTAACTGTTAACAAATGTCATTTTTGTAACATTACTTAAGCATAATTAACCATTTATTAATGCTCTTTGTGACCCTTATTGTAAAGTGGGAACCATTTATCCATTAAGTAACACTTAATAAATGCACACCAGTGCTGAATAGGCATTACTTAAGTGTAATTAACCATTTACTAATGGACTTTGTGACCCTTATTGTAAAGTGAGAACCATTTCTCATGAATTAACACCTAATAAAGACATACTAGTGCTGATTAAGCATCACTTGAGCATAATTAACCATTTCTTAATGTTATTTGTGACCCTTATTGTAAAGTGGGAACCATTTATCACTTGTTACACTTAATAAATGCAAAATAGTGCTGAATAAGGATTACCTAAGTACAAGCCATCAATCAACATTGCTCTTTATGACCCGTGTACATTCTCTATAATAACAATATTAAACATACTACAATATTTCCAACTGGAAATCAATTCATGACAACAATCTGTTATCAACACAATTCAGTCAGAATTTAAAAAAGAAAGAAAATGTTATTTTATTTAGAATCTTTAGTTTTATTTTGAAACACGGCTTTCACATTTGACATGAATACCATCAAAGAACTCCAAAATAGTTTCTTCAACAAATTATATCCAGTTTAATGATTCTCTCTGAAAGTAACAAACAGGAGGAAATGGATTGCTAACAGCAATGGTGAAACACACTGACTCAACAGTTAGGTTTAACAGGTAAATATGTATTTTCTACTCTCTTCCTTGAAGTGTATATCATTGTTGCAACATAAACAAAAATAAAATACACAAAGAACATAACAGTTCCATTTTAATTAAGGACTAAAGATAAAACAAAATAATGATCATTCTCTTGTGACTAAACACTACTTTAACATGGCCCTATCATTGTTATTTGAATGAGCACATATGTATTTAATTTAACCTTTATTTATACTCAAAAGATCAGTTGAGGGGTGACCCTCATTTATAATCTCTCGCTCTCTTTAGATCCAGTTCTTGGGTTTGCTGGCCACTCCAGGCCTGGGTGCTCCTCTCCAAATGAAGCAGTTGGGCTGGAATCCAAGAATCTTGTCTAATCACCAAGTTGATGTACATGGAAAAAAATTAAAATAATCAGTTAACAGTTCAGATGCATTTTTGTTTCCTTTATCTAAATCATTATAGCATAGCTTTACGGTTCTACATTATGTATTATTATTATAATATTATGCATTGCATTGCTGAAACTGAAATTTAAAAAATTCTCACTGAACCTTTAACAAGTTGACACTATTTTTTAATTCAAAAAATATGTAATCTCTATGACGATTCTACACAACACATGCTCAGTTTAAGCCCATTTCTGCCTGGAATAGCAACGTGCACTTTGAATATGGAAAATGCTTACATGTGTTCACATATGGTTTGGTGTCTACAAAGCTACAATTACTGCTAAAAGTTACCTGTGAAGCTAGCCAGCACAAGCCACATGCTAACGGTGCTATGCTAGCGGAGGCTGCATCACTAATATATTTCACATTATTCATTTCTTACATACACACACACAACTATATCATCTCACGAATACCTTAGTTAACTCACCAATAATTTTGTTGGGCTGATGGCAGCATACTGCAATTGTAACCACCACGGGTCTTTTGAGAGAAAAAAGCACATAGCTGCTGGCCTGTTGCTTCACTGTCCAGACACACATCCTCTTTCTTGCTGGCTAATCGCTGGGTGAGTTCAAGTGCTTGAAAAACGTGGGTAATCCTCATGTCAATAAGGTTTGTAAAGAAATATTTTTCTTATTATAGCGTCTTTGAGTGACCTCCAAAAAAGCGCTATATAAATTTTATCAATTATTATTATTATTATTCTTAAGTAAAGTCTCCAAACATATTTTCACCTTCCCAAAGTTGAAAATACATTGCATACAGACATGCATTCCCTCTACAGCCATTGTTGATTATCAATAGCCTATTATTGATCATATAAATCACCTATAGATCTCGTTTTTTACTGGATCCTGGCCACTGGGAGGATAGAAAGACGGATGTGTGCCTGGACAGTAAAAGCAGCAGCTGAGCTACGTGCTTAAAGCCAGCTTGACCTGACCGACCCATTATTCTCACACAAAAGACCTGTGGTGGTTACAGTTAGCGCCATTAGCCAAATGAAATTATTGGTGAGTTAATTAAGGTGTTAGTGAGATGATATAGTTGTGTGTATGTAAGAATACTTTGAAAATATTAGCGACACACCTTCCGCTAGCATAGCAACATTAGCATTAGCGTGCTGCATATGAGCAGCGTTAGCATGAGGCTTGTGCTGGCTATCTTCACAGGTAACTTTTAGCAGTAATTGTAATGGTGGCTAAATAAAGTGTGTGTTCATGGACACCAAAACGTATGTGAATAAATGTTAACATTATTCCAAAGTGCATGTTGCTATTTCTTGCTAAAATGAGCTAAAGCTGAGCATGTGTTTTGTAGAATGGTCATATTTTTGAATGAAAAAATAGTGTCAACTTGTTAAAGTGAGAATCAGTGAGAATTTTATTTGATTAAGGTACCAAAGATATTTCAGTTAAGCAATGCAATGCATTATATTATAATAATACATAATGTGGAACCGTAATGCTATGCTATAATGATTTAGATAAAGGAAACAAAAATGCATCTGAATGTTAACTGATTATTTTCATTTTTCCATGTACATCAACTTGGTGATTAGACAAGATTCTTGTTCCACCCAATGCTTCATTTGGAGAGGAGCCCCAGGCCGGGTGCCAGCAAACCCAAGAACTGGATCTAAAGAGAGCGAGAGATTATAAATGAGGGTCACCCTCAACTGATCTTTCGAGTATAAATAAAGCTTAAATTAAATACATATGTGCTCATTGAAATAACAGTGATAGGGCCAGGTTAAACTAGTGTTTAGTCACAAGAGAATGATCATTATTTTGTTTTATTTTTAGTCCTTAATTAAAATGGAACTGTTATGTTCTTTGTGTATTTTATTTTTGTTTATGTTGCAACAATGATATACACTTCAAGGAAGAGAGTAGAAAATACATATTTACCTGTTAAACCTAACTGTTGAGTCAGTGTGTTTCACCATTGCTGTTAGCAATCCATTTCCTCCTGTTTGTTACTTTCAGAGAAAATCATTAAACTGGATATCATTTGTTGAAGAAACTATTTTGGAGTTCTTTGACGGTATTCATGTCAAATGTGAGAGCCGTGTTTCAAAATAAAACTAAAGATTCTAAATAAAATAACATTTTCTTTCTTTTTTAAATTCTGACTGAATTGTGTTGATAACAGATTGTTGTCATGAATTGATTTCCAGTTGGAAATATTGTAGTATGTTTAATATTGTTATTATAGTGAATGTACACAGGTCACAAAGAGCAATGTTGATTGATGGATTGTACTTAGGTAATCCTTATTCAGCACTATTTTGCATTTGTTAAGTGTAACAAGTGATAAATGGTTCCCACTTTACAATAAGGGTCACGAATAACATTAAGAAGTGGTTAATTATGCTCAAGTGATGCTCAATCAGCACTAGTATTCCTTCATTAGGTGTTAATTCATGAGAAATGGTTCTCACTTTACAATAAGGGTCACAAAGTTCATTAATAAATGGTTAATTACACTTGAGTAATGCCTATTCAGCACTGGTGTGCATTTATTAAGTGTTACTTAATGGATAAATGGTTCCCACTTTACAATAAGGGTCACAAACAGCATTAATACATGGTTAACTATGCTTAAGTAATGTTACAAAAATGACATTTGTTAACAGTTAATGAATGCTTATTATTATTATTTTAATCAACTGTTAGTTCAAGCATAATTAATCGGTTAACTAAGGTTAACATAGGATATTTATAAACATTACATAATGTAGTAATTAATACCTTAGTTAACATGAATACCATTAGTAAATGCGTACTAGACACATTAGTTAACAGTTAACTAATGGTTAGTTAAACCTTATTAAGCATTAACTAGCCATTAATTAATGTACCCTTATTGTAAAGTGTTACCGAATTGGGGACTGTAAAGTAATACATGATTATTATTTATTGAATAAAGTTTTGTATTGTCCTCTAATAGGTAGGCTACTGTGTGTTCATGGTACATGGCATCTCAGTATACAACGTTGCTGGTAAGGTTTATGTCAGATACAGTCAGCTCATATGAAATCCTTAGGGTTTTGCAAAAAACTCATCTTGTGAGCTCTGACAAGCAAAACAATGAATGATAAAAAAAAAGTGTAATGTACTACACAAAATATGCATGAAACTGTGATAGAAATAACATGCTGTATTGCTGAACTTTTTCTTTACATTTCTGTTACCAGTCCATCTTATGTGCTAGCCTGACTGCTGTGAGTACTACTACTAACACTAAAAGTCGGCCTTATCATGTTTGTTTTAAACATTTAGCATTATTATATTAGGTGTGTTCTTACCGGTGAACGAGACATTGTTGTTTGTCGAGAAATGCAGCCAACAGTTAAGCCCCTATCTCACTGGACTGCGACAGTGTGCAGCAAGTTGGAGACACAAAATTGCGAGAAAATATGTGAATTAGCGACAAGTTTATCTTGCAGTGAGTTGGTTCCTCACGACACGTTTGCGAATGTCCTGGCCAACACTTGCCAGGAGGTCGCATTTATATTTCGCAAACGTCTGGCGAGCGTCGCACGAACGGAATGTTAGTCTCATTTTTGTCTCAAATCAGTCACAATTTAGTTTCATATATCGTCAAACCCTCGCAAAGTTGTCTCACATTTCTCACACTTTCTGACTCGCGGAAACTAAATTGAGAAGGGTTTGAAACGCTTTTGAGACACATACGACCACTCTGAGACTATTTTGAGACTAGATTTGTAGCACACTTTTTTTGAGCATGTTCAAAATTCAAGCGACAGGACTGCCCGGCTCTGCGACTCGTGCAAGGAAATTGAGACCTTCGCGAACGTTTGGAGACTCCCTCGTGAATGCAGTCTCCAACTTGCCGCAAACAGTCGCAGCCCAGTGAGATACGGGCTTTAGCTAGCCGTTCTCCGTCTCCGCTCAGTGAGGCGGCGAAGCGGCCAGGTTGCTAGGCAGCAGAGCTGCGCTCGTGCACGGCTGTGTACAGAGGGTTGGGGGGAGGAAGTCCTGAGGGGAGGGGGAGGGGTTGAACGGAACTCCGAGGAGAAGCTAATTTCAAATCATGCTAGCTCTCGAAAATTGTACATAAATTGTACATGATCAAAATATCTCACCTTTAAGCTCAACTTGTGACATTGTGATTCACCTGAAGGCTTGCATTTTTCTTAGTTTCGTCAAATAGTATGAAAAGACTTCAACAAACAATGTGTTGGCCTTGGTCTGTCTTATCAGTACTGTCTGGTTTACTCGCACTGTGTGAGGCACTTGTTACTCAAACATAAATAGATATAATTGTTTGGAACTATTTTCAACAGACATGTTGTGCACTATTGACTATTTAAAACAGCAGTACGCCCAGTCAAAGTAGGGTTCATATCACCATAATGAAGGCATGCAATGTTGTGGCTCAAACAGATTTTTAAACAGATATTTTAATCGTTTTATGACCACATTGCTATTGGAAATAAGAAGTAAAAGGCTAAAACAGCAAAGTTTATTTGGGAGATTCAATTCATTGTTGGTTTCATTATTTTCTTGGGTTTTGTGTACATTAAGAAACCCAGCCTTGTCCTTTAAATCAATACAGTTGGTTATATTTGCCTTTTCAGTTCAATAAGAATTTGATGTGAGCTGGTGAATAGGGCCGATGGAATGGGAAGCAGTCTAACTCTGAATTGGATTCTGAGGAATTGCAGACCAAAAGACCAGTGGGTTCACGCCCTCCATCTCCTCCCTCTCTCTGTTACAAAAAATATGACATTTTCAATGCATGAAGCAATTTAATCTCTCTCTCTTCTAGGAAAACGCCTGTAAACGAGCATCCCTCAAATTAAGCAGGTCGGCCAGAGATTGGTCAGTTTGTCGTTCTCTCTCCCTCTTTCTTTCCTCCTCTGGCTCCGTCTCGCTTTTAATACAAAATATAAGATATTATCAATGCATGAAGCAATTTAATCTCCTTCCCTTCGCTCCTCTCTCTTATGAAAACGTCTGTAAATGAGTGTCTGTGAAATTAAGTGGGAGATCGTTCTGTTCTCTCTAAGGTCGACCCCTCTCTCTCCTGCTCTCTCTCCTTCTCTGCTTCTGTGATCAGTTCATTTATCAGAGGTCAGACTTGTTCCCGTGTGGGAGCAGCATTCTGACTGCCAAACATTCCCCATTACCGTATGTAAATTCATTAATCGCAAACCCCTAACTACATCATCCTTATACCTTGACCTTGCTTATCCAGCCATCCATGTGCACGCATATGAACACACACACACACACACACACACACACACACACACACACGAGCACACACCCCGTGACCTCATGCAAATTAGAAGAAAACAAATAAATAATTAAATGTATTTATGTCTGGGGCAAATCCTCAGAGAGGGATGGGAGAAACCGAGGGTGAGGAAGCAGAAAGTGAGAAAGAAATACGGTATATGAGGACAAAACTGAAGGAAAAACAGAAAGAAAGATGGAAAGAAAGAAATGTGAAGGGTGAGATAAAAATGGTGGCTTATGGGGGCTTAAACAACAAGGCAATGAAGAGAAAATAAGATAGCAGACTGACTGACTGGCTGCCTGAATGAAATAAAGCTTTTTCAGAAAACAGAATAAGATGCGAGGAAAAACATCCTTTTGTTATGTTAAACACAACCATCTCATTGGAAATTTCTTGGCCTGCTTTATTCATTCTGACATTGTCATCTCGAATAATAGTCCAGATTGACACAGACTCTTGCTTTGGATTAATCCTCAAGCAGTTCAAAGAAAAAACATTTGATACACAGAATGCAATATGTTGCTGCACCTAAGCTGGAAAATAATATGTCCATGCACTTCTAGTTATCCACCTACTGGAATTGTGCAAACTCTTAAGCTGTTTCAGTAATGGCAGCCGTTGCAAAGGATGGTTAATTGTGTGCATCCTGTATGCCGATGGGAAAAGCTCCCTTTAAGAACATCGGTGCAATGCTGAAGACTAGCACAATACAAATCAGGGCATGCATCCTTGACAAGAATGTGTTGGAGTATAAAGTGTGCTTTTGCTGCAGGCATCGGTTCCTTATAGTTTTCCTGAAAAGCACAAGTTAAACAAGTATCATTGAGCTCCATCAGCATTTATTAATTGAGGACATTATTACACATGTTCTTTGCCTAACTGTAATACTACTGTATATGCATGTCCTGGTTCTCAACATTTTAAATTAAATGTACAAAATTAAAGCTGCAATAATAATTTTTTGACAAATGACTGGGGCCTGAAATAGATCTTTGTGGCATCCCACTGTCTCTGACAGTGGCGTTTCCAGGACATTTTGACTGGGGTGGCCAAGATGGGACACAGACCTAGAGTGGGGTGGCCATCGCAAAGCAAAACTGAACGAATGGCATGTGAAATGCGTTAAAACCAATGCAAAGATGATTCGTAATCGTATTTGCCTATAGACTTAAATAAAATAGGGAGATTTTGAAAAACCAAAGTGGGCGGTCCGGGGGTCCCCCCAGAAGAATTTGAGCTTTTAAGACATTGTTTCCTGCATTCTGGTGACTTTAACATAATGAAAATAACAATAACAAAAAGTAAAGTTAGTAAAGTAAAGTTTTAATTGTGCTTAGCCTATGTAGTTGAAAGTCCAAAGCCATGCAGCCTGTAGCACTGTCCTTGAGGGAAACTAGGTATGGGCCTTTCCTGGGAAATTACATTTGCAGGAAAGGAGTGAGCAAAGGGTAGAGTTTTCCATCCTCATTTTAATCTCTGTCATCTTTTTTACCATACTGAACACACCCTCTCTGAAGGTGCGTTGTATGGCTGGGTCAAATAGCATACTGTCCAATGCAGTGTAAAAAGGTTAGAAGTCCCACACTGAAGAAATGCTGTTGGCTAAAATAGACTGCAAAAGAGGCTGCTAGACGTAAGATAACTGGCACTCCACTGAACCCAATCATCTCTGAACAACCTATCAGAATATATGAAAAAAAGAAGAAAAAAAAATCTGATCTGGGGGGGGGGGGCCTGTGGATTAGCTGCCATCATTGATTGGTCAGTGTGTGTGTGTGATGAACATGGCCAACTACCTATCAGAAAAAAAACATTACATAAAACACATTGGGCCAGTTTCGCAGACATGGATTAAGCCTAGTCCTGGACTAAATGGAATTTTGAATGGAGATTGTCCATTGAAAGTACAATTTAGTCCAGAACTAGGCTTAATCCATGTCTGCGAAACCGGCCCATGGTCTCTGAACTAGGCTACCTATCAGGAATAAATAAATATGATACGTATATACAGTGTAGTGTGAAAGTTTGTGAACCCCTTGAACCTTTTGTAATTTTATTTATTTTAACCATTATTAATTAATTGTTATCAATACGAGTATTTTTATATGAAATAACAGATGTTTGTTTATCAATATTTTTTTTTCTTTTCCAGAAATCAATTGTTGAAACAGATAAAACAAATTATTTGCAAACTATTGTATGTGCAAAAGTTTGTGAACCCTAAGCTGCATTGCTTAAATCGAGCAAGGTAAACACAATCAGATGGGCCAAATTGAGTCATGAAATAGACCAATGTAATGAGAGATCGTTAGGGAAGAAATTGGGCGGCACTAGATAAAACAGAGATAAAACCAGGTCAGTTTAGGCTCACCAAACTGAACCCATACAGGTCAGACATGCTAAAAGGGAAACAAATCTCTGAGGATCTCATGAATAGAGTTGTGATGCTGCACATTTGTCTGGGGACAGCTATAAATTATTTAAAAAAAAGTTTGAGCTCCATCGGTCCACCGTGACGCAAATCATCTACAAATGGAGAGCTTTAAGAGTGACTGAACATCTGCCTAGAAGTAGACTTCCTTCAAAAATATCCACAAGCGCAACAAGAAAAGTGATTTTTCAGTTAAAAGCTAACCCAAACATTACATCTTGTGATTTATACATATATACATGTTCAGGGTAATTCTACAGACAAGTCAGACCTACCTGGATTCTACCAAACAAAACCAAATAAAACTAATTACAAATTGCACTGTTTGTATTCAGGTTAACTCAAAAAGGGAAGCAAACCTATCCAAGATTAACTTCATTTGACACATTCAGCCCAATCTTTCTCTTTTATTAATATGTGTAACTCACTGCCTACAGTGTGGACAGTCAGACACAGAGCGAGCCTTTGTGTTTGCCTTGAAGCAGTGGGAAAAAGGACATTTACTGTTCAGAGTTCCAGCCTTTGTAAAGAGGGATCCAGTTCTAATCAGCAGATGTCATGCATGCAACCACGACATCTGTTTCTACTTTACCTACTGTATGTCACATGCCACCCTGGCTCCCGAGCCCCTTCTATTTCAACAAGAGTGGCAAAAAAGAGGACTTGTAACTTTGAAGTCTGAGAACCACAGTCAGTGGCATTCTCTGCTTTGTGGTAAGTGCTCCCCCTAGAGTTTTCAGTGACAAGTTTCAGTCTTTACCATTTCCAGAAGTCACAGGTTTCAAAGATGACTTATTTCTTATAAAGCAGTAGAGTAGCAGAGACTTTTTATATTCTGTAGATGATGTTGGATTTAATGTCAGTCCATCTTTAAAAAATTTTAATCTTTTACACCTTCTCTGTTCTCTTTTCTTCTCTCTCCCCTTCTCTGTCTCAAACCATGAGTTTTAAGAAAAGCAGCCAGTGAACAGGATATAGGTTCCAGTGCATGGCTGCCTATGTGTGTGCACTCCAGGTTATGCCATCATTAAATGTGTAAATCAATCCCCAGTCTGCCATTGCAGCGCTGAGATTATGCTGTTATTCTTTTATACCCCGCCGTGAGACAAAGTCTGACCCAGAGAGAAAGAGAACACAGGGGGATTGGAGAGAGAGATGGAAGGAAAAAAGGAAAGGAAATGCAAAAGGGAGGGAAACAAAGGGAGTGGAAAAGAATCAGTAACCAAAAGGGAGAGAAAACGGATTCTTAAGAGATGATGAGAAAGTGAAAATATTCAGTTCTGACAGTGAGAGGGGGAGGTATATTCAACCTCATACTCTGTGTTACAAAGCCACAGTCAGCTTAGAAGACACCAACAGATATATTTATTAGGAACAATATTTTCATATCTCTATCTCTATCGTCTGCTCATATAAAAATCCATTCCTCTGTTCACTATAGAGAAATAGAAGCCACACGTCCACAGTGTGCCAGATATTACTGTGCCTCGTGACAATGAATAATATATGATTGGCCTGAAACTGTGGCGCTCCTGAAACCGCAGGAAATCATTTCCTTCTTCTTCACACTTCTCTTTTGGAATTGGTCTTCCTCTGCACTTTCAGGGTTTGTTTGCGTTTGTGTGTGTGTGTGTGTGTGTGTGTGTGTGTGTGTGTGTGTGTGTGTGTGTGTGTGTGTGTGTGTGTGTGTGTGTGTGTGTGTGTGTGTGTGTGTGTGTGTGTGTGTGTGTGTGTGTGTGTGTGGAGTGGGGGTTGGTCAGTGAACTTTGTAGCCTGTGATAGTGGGGGCAGGGGATGGTGGGACACATCATAGCATTCTTAAATAGAAATTTCAATAGGCCGGCGATTGAATTGGTCACCGGGATGAAAGAGGGAGTGTTGCATAGAGAATGAAATTAAGATAATGAAAAAGAGAAAACAATGTTTCTTTTATTTGGGATTCAAGTGTGAGTGCACACACACACACACACACACACACACACACTCGCACACACGCACACACGCAAAACTTTCCACATTTTTTATTACCAATTCTTACCCCCTCCTTTCTTTTCATTACAGCTCTGGGTCATTTTCAAAAAATCACACCCAAAAGTATAGTGATGGAAAGAAAGAAAGAAAGAAAGAAAGAAAGAAAGAAAGAAAGAAAGAAAGAAAGAAAGAAAGAAAGAAAGAAAGAAGCACATTTCCTATTTAGGGCCCCTCAGACCTTGTGGCATCACTGACAGGCACTGCATTCATAAAGACGTCAGCATGAATGTTAATGTGCCATCGGATCAATAGTGTTTCTGGCAATTTGACCCTTTAACCTTCAGGAAGAAATAGAGCTAAGATGTTTTCTGTCAAGCAAACCCAATTGACATTTTACCTTAAACTTTAACTGGATGATGCTGCACATTATTTAAGAATTGATCTTAAAAATATTGGCATTTGGCAAGGAGTCCGTAGCTCTAAACTTTTTTTCGTTTGACTTTCAAAGACCAACTTATTTCTGTGAGTCAGGGCAAATAAAGACACATGTTACCGCTATTTAATGGAAACGTACAACATTTACCACGTTTATAGCATAGATAGTATATAAAATGGATGAAGCATCCGGGCTGACCTCAGTTATTCCAACTACATCCAATCGTCCTGGCCTATGCATCGTGTCAGATTTTTACTCCGCCTCATTTCCTCTTAACGAAAAAGGACATTGATATGACGTCGGGGTGAGGGAGATACGCCCATCTAGCTGATGTATACCTCAGAGGTGAAGTGACGGCCAATGGGAGGCTAGCTGTCACTCAAGAGACCGCCCCCCCTAATTATTCATACATTTTAACCTCCAATAGAATAAAAACTAGCCCGATAGAAAGAAAAATTCACCCCCCTCAGTGTTGTCATGGTGTTATGACCTAAACATACTGACTAGAATGTTTTTTTTTCTACCAGGCCTTAAATAGGTTAAATAATGCTGTGCAAATGGCTTATTTAACATTCGAGTCAATGAGAAATTGCTCTGTTTTGAAACCTGCCCTTAGTGGACACTCGGTGAACTGCAATTTGTGTTACTTCCGCATTGGATGCTGGTAGAACTCTCTGTGTTGGGGCTTGGTTTATAGGTTGAACATACTGGTTTACTTAGCGTGGCATTAAGACTGGAAACAGAAGAAAAATGCAATCTTTTCTTTGCTGAACAAAACAAAATCTGCCTTTCAGCACCTCTAAAGCTCACAACTAACACCTTGTTTATCTATTTTTAAATTAGTACAGAAATAACAGGATGTCTGTGCTGGTTGACTCGGTTGATGCTAATTGTTGCTTTTCGAATTGATTTTATGAGAATCAAATAAACAAGATATAGGGTGTAAATGTGTGAGCTTAACTGGTGCCGCTAGAATTTTGCTATCTTTGGACACAGCCAGGTTAGCAATTGACCCGTTTCTAAGCTAAGCTAACTGGCTTCTGCTTCAATTAGTGTTATTAGCCGACCAACCCCTGTGTCTGTGCTTATGTGTCACGGTTTCTAAGGGTTTTAACAGGAGTATAGTAGTGTTTCCCCCACGTTCACACAGCAGCGGCGCGCCACCGCTGCTATATTTTCTCTGCCGCTGCTATTAAAATCCTCCTCCTCCTCATTATTCTACTTTTTTTCTTTCTTTTTTTTTTGGTACGTAGCTCATTTTAGAAACGGGACAATGCCTAACATAAACGCTGACCATGCGTCAGAGGTGAATGTAACTTACTCGGCGGAAAACAGAAACTAACGAAGGGGAGCGGCTCACTGTAGAGACCCTTTAGTCGCGCTGTCAGTTTTCCGTCAGGGCTCTGTGTATCCGGGCTCGAGACATACAAACAGATCGTGGAACATTCACTAACGAAACAGTTAGTGGCTGAGCGAAGAATGTGGACTACTGTAGGCTACTGGTGCAAATTCCACAACTCATTACTTGTGTTACAGTTTAGTACAATATGTATTAATTTATATTTGGCTGCTCCCAGGGGCGCCGTAATGGGGTGAAAAGTTAGGACGATTCTAAGGGCCGTGACTGGCAGGGGTCCAAAAATATTAGAACTTAAGGATTTAAAAAAAAATCATTACTTAATCTTTAATCAATACTCTCCATTAATAAAACATTGTATCTAACGTGAAACAAATCAAATTAATGGTTCATTTAAAAGTTTTCTGACAAAAAGTAACAATTTCAAAACTCTGTACACCCCCCTGTATTTAGAAGTAATGGTTTGGTCCGCTTTTCAAACAGCTCCGCATCTAGTGTTGCCACCCGTCCCGTTTTTCCCAGAATTGTTCTCCTTTTTCACCAGCACAATTTGTCCAGTTTTTTTGGGGGGGAAATGCCAAAATCTCATTTGATTTCCTTCGTTCAGTAGTTAAGGCCGTTTCACACGGGCCGAGGCGTTTGTTGCGCCAACTAATTCTCAATGGAGAGGCGAGCGGGGCCGGGCAGAGTGAAGACGCGTTCCGTTGTCAGGCGGCACGACAAGCGGGCAGGGGCGGTCTCAACGATCTCGGGGCCCGTTTCAAGTTCAAGACCCAGTGTGGGGGGCCCCCACTTTTTTTTTTTTTTTTTTTTTTAAATAAATAATGCTTGCTCCCCGCGAAAATAAAAAAAAATATTGTGGAAACCATTTGGTTCATAGACGGAATATGAGATAATGGGCCCAGAGGGTGGATAGCTACTTTTTTATGAACGGTAAAGAATTCACACATAGAAAGCTTATTACTGCATGTGTGAGGGGGCCTTCAAGGCCCCTCATGAAGCCCCTAAGACAGAGCTAATACGTAATGCTTTTGTTTTGCACTTGCTTTTCTATTTTTCACCTACTAGTTGAGGGGCCATGATGATTTATTTCCTTATTTTAGGCGATTCCTTTTTTTAGACCCGGTTACTGACATGAATGACTGAGCTCTTTGACAATGCGACATTTAAAGTTATTATCAGTATTTCTGGCATAGGGCCCCCCTGAGCCCCTGGGACTGGTTTCATGCAATTTTCTTCTCAAATTGCACCAGCTTGATGAATTTTACTTTAAAAGGTTGCATTTTTTCCTTCCGGGGGAATACTCCCCCGGACCACCCTACAAGGTCCAGGGTTCCCACCTCAGTCTCCTTATATATCCTACTGTAAAAAGCACTGTAGGTGTTTATGGTTATTATAGGTCATTACACTGAACTGGTAGCCTAATAATGGCCGAGCCCTCCGCCCCAAACATCAAGTGTCCCTTTTTTTCCTAAATCCAAGGTGGCAACCCTATCCGCATCCCGTGCCACTATCGAGAGTGATTAACGGGGGATGATTGAATCATGTCTCAACGACAAAAGTCAGTATATCAAAAGCGAAAAGAGAGGAAAGAAAGAAAGATAGATGAATTAAAGGGCGACAGTATGTCTTTTTGATATTCATGTAGATGACACAATTTGTTAATTTAAAGAGTTATATTACATACATTGACACCACAATTGATTTTTTTCATTTGAGAATTGAAAAAATAGCAGATTTGTTTTCCAGAATATTAGCCTTGCATCGTATAGAGAATTGTCTGCAGAATGTTGAACATTTGCACAGTGTTGTATTTTAACAGCTCAGTGTCAGTGTATTGTAGGCCTTTAGTATTGGACTTCAACATAGGTGCACGTCTGTATGAATAGAGTTACAGGTAGTTTAGGTATCTCGCCTGTATGAATAGAGTTATAGGTAGTTTAGGTATCTTAAGCTTCAATGGGTCTGTTGGGTTCTGGACGTTCCGTTACAGAACATTGTATTTGATTGGTGTGGCCTGGTTGGGGGCCCAGAGTGATATCTTTTCATGGGGCCCAAAATCTCTAGCGGCGCCCCTGGCTGCTCCACCAGTCCAGGCAGGACAGGATAGTTAAGTTTCAGTTTCGTTTTTCATTTCCGTGTCGGACAGCTGTTCGCTCAGCTGATGGGCTCGAGCCTCATGGAGCAGACAGCGGGAGTCAGTCTAAAAGTCAGCGATGATCACTCTCACGAATCAAAAAGCTTAAATTATAAAATAAAGCTATCTCTTCCTCCCTCTATCTGTCTGTATAGGGCCTATATTTCTCTCTCCACTGCACACTTAGTCACTACCACTAGTTTTAAGGAAGCAGAAGGAGGATTATACCCTCATTTTGCACTTTATTATTTTTAAATATTAGAAGATTGCAGGCAAGTAAAATACCACCAGCCACTACATTCTCAATGATAGAGACGAATAATTACCTTTTTTTCTTACAGTTTAAATCAAATATTTGAACAATACAGGAGAATAAATATTTGAAAGCAATACAGAATGCATAATATTACTGCATTGTATTGTATTCTATTTTTGTCACCAGGAACCTAAATGTTGTCAATAAGCCTACTTTACATATATTTGGTGCATACAAATTCACCAGAATGCAGGAAATGAAGTGTTGAATGCTCAAAAATGTATGGGGGGACACCCCCAGACCCCCACATTAAAATGTGTCCCAAACCAAGGTTTAATCACAAACTACACCCTTGAAATTCATGAATAGTTTTGTTTTATTTGTATCTATAGGCCTTTGTATAAGGATACTTTGTAATTTTTTTAACATTATTTTAAATTAAAGTCTTAGGTCCTGCTTATCAATTGCTCATAATAACCAGTAGGCCTACTTCTGTGTTGGACATTACTGAACCTCTTCCCATTTATAGCACCCAATGTCCCTGTCTAGTTCCATGTCCCCAAAAAATCAAATAAAGGAAAAACCCCCCCTGATTTACCGAGTCATCTAGAGGGGTCGGGTGTTTGTCACCTTTTTCACCTCTTATGAGTTTGCAGGTCTGGTTTAAGCATTATGCAAGAACTGTAAATAAATTGTGCAAATCATTTTCTGCGTTGTGGCATTTTGTGTTTAAATATTCATTTCTATACAAAAATGTCAAAATCTGTAAGTAAAGACACAAAAGGCAAAGTTGCAACACCAATAATCCCATCTATCTGAATAGTAATTAGTGCATATTCTCCTCTCAAAGTGCACTAGATCAATGCATTCAAATGTAAAGGGTACAAAAAAAATTGGCTGGGGGGGGGGCATGCCCCCGGACCCTCCTAGGACGTTCAGGGACCACGCCACCGCTGCTGAAAAAAATCCTGCGGGAAACACTGGATAGACACAACAGGACGCCCACATGACACGCGTGCTTCTTAAAAGAACAAAATAAGTTGTGTGGATGGAAACTGGTGACTTTTTTAATACTCTCATGTCCTCTTCTATTCTACTCCTCTCCTCTCATTCTTACTGCTCCCTAGCTTTATGGGTTTTCTTCAACACCCTCTTTCAGTACCCTTTTATCTCCTAGCTAAACTCGTTCTGCCCAGTTAATCTGAGTTTATATCTTTTTTAAATATGATTCTTTGGCCCCTTCCCCTTTCAAAAGTGTGTTTCCTCTTGGTGTGTCATGCTTATAGAACAATCTGTACATCCCTTGTAAAATAGATAGAAATAGAGAGGAATAACATGATGAGCCAGAGAAGTGGGTTTATAGTGAGCGGATGAAAAAAAGACTAAATGAAAAATAGGAGAGATACACTAGATGTTCTTTAGTTTCCTTGAAGAGAGGATTGAAGGAATAACACACTAAAAAGCCTGATGGAAACCTAAGCTTTGTGTTATTCTAGTATCAGGTTTTCCCCCTTTGAAGAGAGCTTGTTCCCATTTGTCTTGGGAGAGAATGGTGAGTAGCCTCTCTGTGACCTTTCAAACTGTTTTCATCTTCTCTCAGCATTCTTCTCCTCCTCCTCTTCCTTATCATTATCTTTTCAACTCTTTCTTTCTCCACCCATCCCTCCATTTGTTCAACTCAGCTTGTGCATTGTAAGCTTGTCCACTTATAATAAAAGCATCTTGTCACCTTCCTTAATCTCACTTCCCTCTCTTAAACATGTCTTTTCATGCCCTTCTTTTGTTACAACCATATCACTCACTTCTTTAACAATCTCTCCATTCACTTTTAGCTTGTAATGCTACAGCATGTCCACCTTCCTATTGACTGTCGATCCTTCTTCTGCAGTAGGGTACACAGTGATGCCGGTCACGCGTTACTTAGTAACGTGTGACCGGCATCGGCCCTCTTTTTTCAGTAACGAGTAATATAACGCGTTACTATCTCCAAACCAGTAATCAGATTAAAGTTTCTCATCAAAGTCACTGTGCGTTACTTTTTCTGTCATTTTCCTTAGTAAAACATTTTACATAACTGCACAAATGACTGCGATTGCGATATAATGTAAAGGTAACACTTTACAATTAGGGTACATTAATTAATGGTTAGTTAATGCTTAATAAGGTTTAACCAACCATTAGTTAAATGTTAACTAATGTGTCTAGTAAGCATTTACTAATGGCATTCATGTTAACTAAGGTATTAATTAATACATTATTTAATGTTTATAAATATCCTATATTAACCTTAGTTAACCCATTAATTAAGCTTGAACCAACAGTTGATTAATATAATAATAAGCATTAATGAACTGTTAACAAATGTCATTTTTGTAACATTACTTAAGCATAATTAACCATTTATTAATGTTCTTTGTGACCCTTATTGTAAGGTGGGAACCATTTATACATTAAGTAACACTTAATAAATGCACACTTGTGCTGAATAGGCATTACTGAAGCATAATTTACCATAATAGGCATCACTTAAGTGTTTTGTTAGCAGTTAATTAATGCTTGTTATTATAGTAATCAACTGTTGGTTCATGCTTAATTAATGGGTTAACTAAGGTTAATATAGGATATGTATTAACAGTACATAATGTAGTAATTAATACCTTAGTTAACATGAATACTATTAGTAAATGCTTACTAGACACATTAGTTAACAGTTAACTAATGGTTAGTTAAACCTTATTAAGCATTAACTAACCATTAATTAATGTACCCTTATTGTAAAGTGTTACCAATGTGGATAAATATGCGCGCATGTGTCTCTAAACGCTCCAACCGCTCCTCTCGTCTTTTTGGTAGCGCCCCTCGTTTCTGACATGCAGTGTGTATGTGTGTGCGTGCGTGTGTGTGTGTGTGTGTGTGTGTGTGCGCGCGCGTGCGTGTGTGTGTGTGTGTGTGTGCAGCAGCATTACGGCCGAGTTTAAGCTGAACTGTGGGGCAACACAAACGTTTTCCCCCCATGAAATATAGCGTCTGCTATGGGGATATTTAGGATTTGGGTACGGTGACGGTGAAGAGATAGTGTTTAAAACTTGGAAACTTATAGTCACGTGGCGACCGGTGGCCGCACACACCCAGTAAATCAACACATAAGACATCGCAGAGAAAAGTCAAATTAATGCATGAGAGTGAAGGGCCAAGCACGTTAAGTTTAAAGACACTGCTACTGTCTTTGCACTTTGGATTAATGCATTTATTTTCTAGCCTGGTGCTACCAGACCATCGTACAAAATAAAATTTGGCCGGAAGTAGGCGGGCGGGCGGAGCCAGGCTATTTATTTTCATGGGGGGAAAAAGGTTTTTTTTTATTAAATTTTTTAAATCATAATTTTTATTATTTTGAAAACAGCTACTAGCCTACAAGCTTTATTTTATATATGTTCAATGATTCTTAATGTGTACATGTTTTAAACTGAGATATATGGGTTTCAAAATCTGTAAAGTAACGTTTAAAGTAACGTGTAATCTAACGTAGTTACTTTTAACATCAAGTAATCAGTAAAGTAACTAAGTTACTATTTTAAGGAGTAACGAGTAATCAGTAATCAGATTACTTTTTGAAAGTAACTGTGGCAACACTGACGGTACAGTATTTCAAGCAATATAAGACGGTTGCAACACTACATCCAAAGAGTCTCTGATATGACCATGAAATGTAACTGATGTCTTCTTCGATGACTCCTGTTTGAAAAAGAATAGAGTGAAGCGACTGCTGTGTGGCCAGCAAAGGAAAGACGTCAGTAGTGAAACCTGAGTTCCTCAGTTTATGGTCCGTTACCATGGCACCGCAGTGACACCCACTGTACATCTGGCTAGGGTGCTAACAGGGAACAGGCTCATACACACTCACTGTCTGTGTGTGTTTGCAAGTGTGTGTGTCTGTGTGTGTGCGTCAGAGTGTGTGGACGTGCGCGAGTGTGCGTTTTTATGCGGGGTAAGGCAAGACGGGTGCCATGTTAGCATAATGGAAAGGACGAAATGCATCCCACAAATTGCCGTGAAGTCAGCAAAATAAAATCGGCTCTTGGCAAGAAGGTTGTCTGGTGCAGGAGAGTGGATTGTAGAGGAGAGGAGGCACACCGACAAAATAACACAGTGGTGTAAAAGCTTAATGACAAGGGGAGCAACTTGTTTTCTCAGTTGGTGAGGTGGCATAGTGGTTAGAGAAACCAATTGACTAGTGACTGACAGGTTAAATCACTTGCTATTAGTCATGAAGTACTCTGACTCCCTCCTACACTTTTAATCCGTGTTGGGGATGGAGCATATTCTTGAAATATGTATTAAGGCACATTAAGCAGCCTGCTGTGGAGGGATCAGTACAGGCTGTTGGCAGAAGGAACCCTCCTAAAAGCTATTTAGCTTCTCACATAGGATCAGAGTGGTGTTATAGACATCTAATGAAAAAAACACTGCTCTATGCTTGCTTCCAAGTGAAACAAAATTAAACAACCACAGGAGGAAGGGAAATGGATATGTGACGTGCATGAATCACCAAGACTACACAGTCATGCCGTGGGCTCTGAGAGGCTGTAGTGGGATTCATGCTTAGGTTACTGTGCTAACCAGCTCGCTGTAGAATCACAATGCTAACCTCTTCATCAACCAAGTGTAAATAAACTAACATTTGATAATTGGCATTAAGCACAAGGTACAGCTAAATGTTGATGGGAAGTTAGTTTAGCAGTTATTTGATCACCATTGAAGCATTGGACAAATTGATATGTTGGCACATGCAATAGCTGTTGAGCCTTTTCACTAAAACCCCTCAGAGAAAAATCTAAGTTTGGCTCCAGAGCAAGACATCAGAGGATCACCTACCAAGAAGTAGCCTTCATCTGCTGAAGACCATTGTACAAAATTGACTGGATGTGTCTGATGATCATGAAGATATTTTCCGCCACAATGCTATGGCTCTTTCTTTACATTGGCATGTATGACCACTGAGGTGGAGTTGTGGTCTCTGCTGATTTCTGTATGTGTGCAGAGAAGACAAACATGGCCTTTGATGCCTGCATTGGGACGTACAGCATGGTTTGAGCAACATTTATTTCCCTATTGATTGTATAACATTTATTGCCAAAACATTCATACATTCACATGAGAACATGCCAAAAGGTTAATGAGAGAAACAAATGTAGGAAGACCCCCGACACATCTTTCTCTTGGACGATCTGACATTATAGTACTTTCATCCTGTGAGAGCATCTACTGTGAAACACACAGTTAGTTTACACACATGTACTCCGAAATGTTACAACGCACACCAATCTTGTGGATAAACGCTTGTGTTCTTCTGTTCATACGCCACTCAATCTTGTAACACTTGTGTATTGATTTCTTGCTTTGCTGGCAAGTAGCAATCTACCAGACTTTGAAACTGCCTGACTCAGATTCTTGATTGAAACTCTTGTGTTTTGTGAATTTCACTGCCACACGGTCTTGCTTTTAGTCATGAGAACAAAACTGTTGATGCACTGTTAATGGAGGATTGGTCACAGAAACACAGAGTTAGCTGTCTGCTAGTGGGTCTTTACAACTCCTGATTTGTAACAGGTCAGGGTTATTCTATCGGCATGATCTAGGATGCAACAATGTATCTACACAGGTATGCTCACACGCTCATCTTTACCTGGCTGCAAGTATTATTTCCCTTGGTCTGGAATACAGAAACGCAACTCTTGTTTATTCTTAGCATTTCAAGTATTACCAAGATGCCCTCTATTCAGCGAGGGTGAAAAAACTACTGCTCAGTTTTACACATTTCTTTACGCAGAATTCCAGCTGAAACTGCAACAGAAACAGGTGCAACGAGCTGCATTATGCAGGAGTTGAAAAGCTGCAAAAGGGCCTGATTTGCCATCAAGCTGTAATTGGTGCAAAGACACAACTAATGATCGTTAAGTGGGGAATGATAGCCCCAAGCTAACTTTTCTCACTCCATAAGGATATAATACATAATTCATAGCCAACAGCTGAACAAATGAGGACAAAGACAGGGAAAGAGAGAGAGAGCAAGGAAAGAGAGAAAAGGGACCAAAAGGGAGACAGCCAAGGAGTCTGAGAAATATACATAAACAGTTTATAGTGTTTATGTGTGCTTGGTGAATGATGGATGCAAGTGTCATGAGGATTCACAAGTGTGTGCATATACGCACATACAGTATATGTGAAATTGGATGCTTAAGTTTTGCATGCACACATGTGCACTATGTGTGTGTGTTGTTTGGCATGCTGCTTGCTGTGTGAAACTGTGACTGAGGTGACAGTGAGCCCGTGAGAATTGTTAGCATCCACCCGGCACACACAAAACTCACACACATAGACACAAACATGAACGCACGCACACATGAACAGCAGCTGTTGCTAATTATTAATTCATGCTCAAATTCCTGTGAAAACTCAATGTGGCAATGAACATTGGGGACAGGAAAAGGGGAGGAGAGAGAGACAGAATGATAGAAAGAGAGGAAGACAGAAAATGATGGAGACAGACACAAAATGGGAGGGTGGGAAAGATAAAGTGTGTGTGTGTACAAGGGTTATTGCTTTAAAACTCCATGCTCTCATTAGCCTTTTCGATATGAATTTTATTTCCTCTGAAAACAAAGGTAAAACACTGTTCATTTTGTCAGCATAAAGGAGAGAGGGGTGTTATGTCCTCCTGGGATTGTACCAACACTGCAAAAGTGCAACAAGCATGCAAAACTGTGTCCAAGAGAAAGGGGCTACATCTGTCTAACTGCAATCACAATGACTCCTAAGATGCTCCTATGGTTAAACATGTGGATCTAAACTGTCGCCTGAAACATTTTATGAGCCCCAAAGTAATACAGCTGTGCTTAAATCATACACACAGATGGTATTTTAGCATGCTATTAAAACTTAGTTTTTACTCATGTAATGTACACATTAGTACTTGTTATTTACTTGAGTATTTTCATTGTATGCAATGTATTATACTTCCTTTCCACTTTGTTTAAAAGGCGGATACTTTTTACTCCACTACGTTTGTCCGGGCAAAAATAGTTAGCTAGATATACATTTTTCACACCCTTCCTTTAAGTGAAAAGCATGACGCCACATCTCTAAAATTGATATTGAATTAAAATGTTTCTGATAAACTGAATAATTAGTTAGTTTGTTCCTTTTTAGCCTTATGGCAGATTTTATCAAAGCTCAAAAGCTGTTTCACTTGGATAGATAGACAGACATACAGACAGATAGATGGATGGATGGATATATGGATAGACAGACAGACATACAGACAGACAAATAGATATATAGAAAGATAGATATACAGACGGACAGGCATACAGATAGATAGATAGATAGATAGATAGATAGATAGATAGATAGATAGATAGATAGATAGATAGATAGATAGATAGATAGATAGATAGATAGATAGATAGATAGATAGATAGATAGATAGATAGATAGATAGATAGATAGATAGATAGATAGATAGATAGATAGATAGATAGATAGATACAAATATATACATGATGCTGATACGCATTTAATAATTTGCAACTTAAAAGGTTTGTATGTATACAGTTCCAACACAGTTCTGGTTCATTAGCACCCAGCATTAGGCAAGTTTAAAATTGAACAAAAAGGTATCCAGACTAGAAGGGTGCTTCACGGATCATCAACAACACCCATGGCCACAGCTAAAACAATATCTGTACTCTATCTAGAATCTAATGTGGAGTCACAGACACTAAAAGCCCATCAACCCAAAGAGCTATTAGAATGGGTTGTTTTATATATCGTGAGACCCCTGTAGAGGTCTGACTTCTCATTTATATTCTTAACACGTCCCACTCGTCTTTGGCAACTTCCCAACCTTTTTCTCAAACTGTAGTGGTTTTCACGAAACTAAAATATATAAATGCATAAGACATCATTCTCTCCAGGGTCAATTCAACCCCTTTAAAATTTTCACTGGATAAAATGACAACTTCACAGTCATTGGGCCTGACAGATGTTTACTGGATACTGAGAGGTTTGGAGGCACAAGCTTTTTATTAAGGAGTGATATCATGTAATGGACCCCATGACATCATTATATAGACTAATACTGGTACAATGAAGACTTTTTAACTTATTCTAAAATATGTTCATTTAAATTGAAGAAATGTACAATTATTAAAAAAAAAAAAAAGCAGCAGCCACAAGCAAAATTAAATGTTCTCCATTGACTACATGCTCTTTGTGCTGAAGCATTGCATTGAATCATAACAGCCCTATTTCCTGGCATTTCCAGCAGTCAATAATTACATGTGCCTTGGATTTTGCCCAAAGTGCAACGCTTCTTACGAAAACAGGGAACCTGTTGAAAGCATCGAGGCTATTTTTGCCTGAAAACAGAACAATACTAATACAAATGTACGGTGACATTTGAAAATGCTACAGTCAAAGTTATTTTGGTCCAATGACTTTCCACTTTCACATCTACACATAGCTTTGTTAAATGTATATGACTTTGGGCCAAAAACATATTGATTGTTAACCGGAAGAAATTAAATAAGGAAATTTCGTAGGTGCCTGTCTGTGTGTATGAAAAATGTTCAACCAGTTAACATGAGTAACATCTAGTACAAACATAATAAGATATTCAGACACATATGTTGCTTGCACATCTTCCATTTAGCTTAATTCTAGCTGCTTGTTTTTTCCTGCCCCTATGTGTTACATAGGGGAGAGTGGGGTAAACTGAGACAATTTTTACATTTGCTTCCCTCTAAGCGAGCTAAAATGATTTATCAGTAAACTGTACACATTTCCCATTAATTCAGGATGTTTCCTAGCAATGGAAATTATCAGAATTTATTCAGGACGAAGGGCAGTGAAAATATGATTGTTTTAAAAAAAGTTGTCTTGTGTCTCACTGTACCACAGGTTAGGGGTAAACTGAGACAGACCATAGAAATCAAGGGGGTAAACTCCACTAACTTTGTGCGCACTATTGAATCAGCGCTCCTACTCAATTGCACACCATAAGCTGCACATTTTTTAGTGATTAATATGTTTATCTTGACTTGAGCAAACACTGCATTAGTATTATCTACTAACAATTTTCCAACAAAGTAATCGGCTACCCGAATCAGCCGGCACTGCAAGTCCATGCTGTTTACAAACTTGCGTACACAAGCTGAGAGCTGGTGTGGGATGTGAGCGTACCCTACGCTCACGTCCAAATTGATAAATGCAGAAGTTTGTGTAGAAATGTGCGTACAGCCACTTTTCTGGTCTGCGCACGGTTGTTAAATGAGGTCCAATGTGTGCAGACTTCACATATTCTTGTTTGCTGACTTCTGCTTGCATACATGACTATTACTAGGTTTGCAAATGAAGAACCTGTGCAAAATTATTGTTGGACCTGCAACAGCCACATTATACGATTTATGTCATCTGCATAACCCCTTTTTGGGCTATTTTTTGTGCAATTTTGACTATTCCCCCCATTAATTTCACCAAGACATTACTTAGAACCTTATATGGGGACTCGGTTAGCCATAATCTGGAGTCCTCTTTGCTCCGGCTCTGCACTTTTGTTTGATTTGTGATTTGGTTTATGAACCTGCAGAGGCTTTAATGGAAGAGACACACACTCTCTGATCCCCATTATCTACCTTCTGCCATCGCCCAGAGAGGCAGATAAGAGGAGGGTGAGGAGAAAAAAGGGCTAAAAATGAGAACCAAGTCATAGCCCCTCATTATCAGTGTGTGTGTGTGTGTGTGTGTGTGTGTGTGTGTGTGTGTGTGTGTGTGTGTGTGTGTGTGTGTGTGTGTGTGTGTGTGTGTGTGTGTGTGTGTGTGTGTGTGTGTGTGTCTGTGTGTGTTTGTGTGCGTGAGTAGGGAGCAGGGGGGGCAACGTAGAGGATGTGTGTTTATAAATCGAAAGGGAGACAGCAAATAGGGTGGGATGCTACTAATGATAGACCGAGGTATAGGGAAAGAACAGAGAAGAAAGGACTGATTTACCCACAAAATGAAAGTGAGGGTCACCTATGGAGCGCCAGATAATAGGGAGAACATGGCCAGGCCTCTGATGTGCATGTGCGAGAGGGGGGGGGAGAGAATAGAAGGAGCCAGGAGCCCCGGTCAGCCTTCATAAGCCATTGATTTACACAATCCCAGTCACCGCCTAATATTTCATCTGTGCTACATTTGCGATCTCCCCATCCGCTGAGGCTATGAGCCATTACCAATGGACCAAGATCACAGCATGGTGGCCCTCCTCGGAGTAATGAGATAGAGTGAGAGGTGGAGAGTGAGAGAGAGGCCGGGCATGGCAGAAAGGAGGTGGAGGAGAAGGAAAGAATAAAAGGGGGAGATAATGGAAGACAAGAGGAGGACAGGGATGAGGGCGGATGGAGGCTTCTCAATAGGCCATTATTATGGAGCATGAAAAGGAGAAAATCAGAGATGGGCAGAGAGAGAGAGAGAGCGAGTGATTGAGATGAGGAGGTTGAGTACAGGTATCGAAAGACAGAGGGAGAGATGGAGAGACAGATATGGAGGGTTATGTCTCTTTTCACTGTCACAGAGACAGATATAAAGCTAATTCCACCTGCCCTTCCCTTCTTCCCTTTTATTTATTTCTTCTAAAAGCCTGTACTCGCTCTCATCCCCCTTTCAAACGCAGCCCGTTCCAGGCTGTTTTTCATGGAGGCAAAATGAACAGATGGCAATATCAGCTCGTACAAAAGAGACATTTTGGGGCTGCTGTCACCGTGACAACCGCCCTCCTCGACCACCAGTGTTACTTTGCCTCTGCCTCTGTCTCCTCTCTTTGCTGGTCTGTTCTGCTCAACAAGCATCAGCCTCGGTGTCTCTTTGATACCTGTTAGTTTAACATACTGGATCCAAGCAGCCATCTTGAAAAATATCTTGAAATCCAACAGAGCACAGTATTGCTCAATGGGAAAGAATAATAGAAATGGAAAATAATATTCATAAGTATTTTTTATCTACTGTATAATCGATGGTAAATAAAAGTTATTGTTTTTGCTTATTTATATGACGTTTACATCTACATAGTAACATGGAGTACGTACGCCATCTTTGTCCATTAGCAGACAACAGACAAACTTAGCTTCTGTACATTTTCCTAAAGGAGTGATGCCATCTAGAATATCACCTCTAGATGACCCCTAAGAGACACGGCACCTATAATAGATAGTATAAAGCAGGGCTATTCAATTAGTTTTGAATGGGGGCCGGTTGGTGGAAATGATCCAAAATGAGGGGCCAGAAAAAAATGCCTAAAATTGATGAGCATCACATCAATAGCTACATATACTGTAAAACACTACAATGACATAGGAGTGCATATATTGTCTTTATTTTATCAAATAGAGTTCACCAGCTTATCAAAAAAAACCTATTTGATTAACATAGGCTGCCTGTGTTTAACAATCTTATCAGTTCAGGAAAACACAATAGGTTAACTCTTCAACAGTTTATCAAAATACATAGAAATAAATGTACTCTAAGTGCAACAGCTTATCAAAATACAGGTAGGCCTAGGTTTACTGAGAGTGCAACAGCTTATCAAAAAACATAGAAATAAATGTAGGCTACTCTAAGTGCAACACCTTAGTGTTCCCCCCAAAAAATGTGTTTGTCAAGGGGTCCAGGGTCATGGGAGGCACGGCGCAGCAAAAATTTTGGCTGTATTTTGCTCAAAGATGCCAATGCACAGTACAGAAATAAACAACTGCTTATTTGAATACAAAAAAACTACAGACACTGACTTTACAGTTGTGCAATTTTGTTTGCTATGTGAAAGTACACATTTTGTGCAAACATGCAAAGTTCTACTGGTGCAATATTATGCAGACACACTAAATACAAATAATGGACCATACACTTACACTGCGGTACAATCGCACCCGCAAAGCTGCATACACAGAGCAGCTGATAGAGAAAAGCTTGGAGACACATGTGCACATTTATTTACTGCAGATCGCGGCCTTTCGCGCAGTTATGACCATGCAAAAGCACACATCACACGTGCTAGTACATTGATTGTGCACCACTAAAAAAAAAAAAAAATTTTTTTTTTTTTTGGGGTAGGTCGGTAGTCAAGGCGGGGGCCAGTAAATATTCCATCGCGGGCCGCACCTGGCCCGCGGGCCGCCTATTGAATAGCCCTGGTATAAAGCAAACAAAAGGGAAACATAAAGATGTAAGTTAAGTTAAGTTAGGTTAAGTTGCTTTGTTAGTCAATGGTCACATTGAAATTTGTCTTTCCGCATATCCCCCCTCAAGTTACCGCACTTCGGAGGGGGTCAGAGCGCAGATAACACAAATGCAAATCTGCACTGGCAGAATCATTTCATTTACACGCTTTTCTATAAAAGTAGGAAAGACAATCTTACCCCCATACATCAGTAGACCTGTAATTAGTGCCTTTCATATTAAAAAGCATACGCATTATATTGTAACTTTTCGCTACGGATAAGAAGTGCTAATTATTCCATTCTGATTATGTTTGATTAAGTCTTTCTCTCCACACTCTCAGAAATAATACACATCTCATTGAAGGGGTAATTTCCTACTTCAAAAGCTAATTAAGCCAATCAGTGCACAAAGGACTGGCTGTGTCCATGACCCAAAAAGGCTTACATAGTTTAATTTTCATTCTCTCTCTTCTTTTTTGCAAGGTGATTCATGGTAACTTTCAGAATACCTACTTATCTAACTTAGATATTTATTTATCTATATATTTGTATCTATCTATCTATCTATCTATCTATCTATCTATCTATCTATCTATCCATCCATCCGTCTGCCTATCCTTCATCCATCTATCCATCCATCCATCCCTCCCTGCAGAGAGGTACATGTATGCATTTGAGGGGAGGGTGGCCATCGCTTGCAGCAAAGAATTGGAGCAGAATTGGAGGTGTGTGATCTTGCTGGCCCACCGACAATGTGCTCTTTTCACAGCGGTCCGGTGCACTGTGGAGAGCCATATAAATGAACTGCAAAGTCCTAGCCAGGGAAAGCCCCACTGAACATGGCCAGAATGAGTGGCAGGACACTCTGAACACGACTCCGTCTCGCCGTCGCCGCAGGAACAGTGGAACCTGAACGGAGGGCTCTGATAGGCCCAGTGGGGAGGAGATTGCCTTGTCCCTGATTGGATGATTAGGGGCTGCGGGGGCTCAAATCAGCCGTTTTCAGGAAGAAGAGTGGCTTGGTTAAGTGGATTGGCACTGTGTGTGCTCTGTGTGTGCTCATTGCGTGTGTGTGTGTGTGCCCTGCTTGTGTCTTGTATCTTGTGTCTAGTTTTGTGTTCAAATGTGTGTGTGTGTGTGTGTGTGTGTGTGTGTGTGTGTGTGTGTGTGTGTGCGTGCGTGTGTGCGTGTGTTCAGAAACAGGTGAGTCCAGTTCAATAAAAGAAGCATGTTTGTGAGGGAAAAGAGTAGTGACAGAGGACAGAAAAAAAACTAAAAAAAAGGAATGAGTGGGGAAGAAAGCAGAGCTCTCAGTAGGCTGGAAACATACAACATATACAAATATAAAAAGGTAGGGAGGGGGAGAAATGTGGGAAGTTGTGTGTTGTGTGAGGGAAATGGGAAATAAGAATACAAATGTGAAAAAGGTCTAACAAATTAATGAATTAAAGAACACAGACATTTAATAAAAATATGATATAAGACAAGTAAGGGAAGATTAGTATACAGTGTTCAAACAAAGAACAGTTATTTTAGTCAGCGAGGTACCCATGACAACAAAGGGACTGATGGGTGTGTGTGTGTGTGTGTGTGTGTGTGTGTGTGTGTGTGTGTGTGTGTGTGTGTGTGTGTGTGTGTGTGTGTGTGTGTGTGGGCTGGCTCATCTTGTTTTACACTCTTGCACTGCAACATCTGGCATTACAGACTGGCAGGATGTGAAATAGGTTTTATAGAACATATATTGTTGTGAAAGTGTACAGGCTAGTGTTTGTGCACTCAGCAGGTTTTAGAACTAGGGGGCATTTCAAGAAGTGGGTTTTAAGGCAAGTCAGAGTTTGTTCGCTCTGAGTTAGTGGAAACTCTGGGTTTTCCGTTTCAGGTAGCAGGTTCAGCGCAACCGAGAGTCAGTTACTGTGGCAACATACGCCGTGACTCTAACCTGCTGGATAGGTGGTTAGACCTTTTTTTTTATTATCAGCGATCCATTGACGATGGCTTTTACACACACACTCAACCCAGAGTGAACACGCTCAGAGTTGACTGAACCATCGCTGATCCACTGTTCTAAAACCGATGAACCAGAGTTGCTCATCTCAGAGTTGGCCAACTCAGAGCGCAGGATTAAACTCAGAGTTTGTTAACCCTATACAGCTGTCAATCCTGTCTGAACTATAACAATATATACACAAAAAAGCTCTGAAAAACATCTCTATGGATCCTACAATCCATACAAACTCTAGCTTGTGATGCCTTAGATGTCTGCAGACCCTTAAAATGGTGGTTTTAATGATAAAGAATAGTTAATGTATCCTTATGCTTTAGATTAATCCCACATTATTCCATTCTGAGTGTCTTTGATTAAGTCATTCTAATTACACAATCTCATTAAAGGAGTAATTTCCTACTTAAAATGCCAATTAGGCCAATCAAGGCACAAAGGACTGGCTCTTACCATGACCCAGCATGAATTACTTTTAATTATCTAAAATTTCTAACAAAGTTGAAAATATTTGTGAGGTGCTTCAAATTGAGGTGGCCTAATAATGTGTTTAATGAAATCCAGCATGTTTTTTTTTGTTAGTAAACCTTAAAACTTTGATGAAATGGCCTTATGTGAAGGAAGAGTAGTGGTGATTAGTGCATGCTCAGTTAAACAGTTTGTTTGCCATTCCGGCCTTCCATTCCCAGCTTACCCTTGGTTTAGAACCGTCTCTGGAGATTCTACATGTCGGTACTAATCATTTCTGGACATCTAGATCCTGTGTCCACCTATAACTGCAAAGGGCGAGAGCATGTTTAGAATGAGTCAGCATTTAGCAAAGTTTTGGAGTCAAATTGCATGATGCCTCATTCTTGTGACCTCTGTATAACCATCTTCTAAATAAGCCTCTCACAATTTACAATACAAATCCTTTTGCATTCTGCAAGATGTTAATACGGACCAAAGTTGTTGTAACATGTTAAAGCAATAGTGCATAACTTTTTCACCAGAAGTTACACACTATAGCTTTGATTTTGGTTTGGGTGGACATTGTTTGTGTGAATGGTAGAGAGTGTGTATCGCTTTGCTCGAAGGATCTCTCTCTATTGTGTTCGTTCTTGCATGTGTTTGTGAGGTTTATTTATCTGTGTCAGCCTACTACACGTTTACATGTGTGCCATGTGTGCTTACTGAATGTGTCAGAGTGTGTAGTATTCAGCTATGTGTACTAGCTGTTGTACAGTTTCTCTTTCGTGGTAAACCTCCGTTCAGTCTTCTCTCCGGAGGGACAGTGGACCCTCTCAGCACCTACTGCTGTGATTCCACCAGCTAATGAGCCTGTCTGTCTGACTGACACACACACTGGAGAACGGTCTCGCAGGCACACACGCACACACACACACACACACACACACACACACACACACACACACACACACACACACACACACACACACACACACACACACACACACACACGAGTGTATACACGCATAAAACACCTCAGAAACATGTTGCACACACATTTCAGAGTAATAGTAGGAATGTTTAGTCCCCTAAAGGTTTCAGTGAAACATGCTTTAAGGGAGGCAAGAAAAACACATGTATCCGTCAGTACAGTGTATGTGTTCCCCATCATCAGTGCCATCAAGCTTACACTCCTGTGCACCATGTGTCTCATTAATCACATGTTCAACAAACCGGTCAACTTACTCCAGGGAAGAATGTGTCATTTAATCTGTTCAGCTGTGACAAGTACAGGAAGAAAAACAACTGTTGCACCCATTGGTTTAGATTTCACCCTTAAATTGTTGGAGACAACACAATAATTGTTATTTGTGCAGCTTGAGTGTGACGCCTTTGGAAAACTGTACAGTATATGTATATTGCAGGGGTACTCTTTGCTTGCAGCATTTTGGTATGTATTTTAGAAAGGTATGCACTTACTGTTTTGAGGCCACTATAAACCATGTCATCACAGCAAATATGGGCATTATAACTGCACCCACTAAAAGTCATATTAAGGTTCAAACAAGCCAGTGTCTGTTTATGCTGCCTCCCAGACAACTCTATATGGAAGTTCTCAGGGCATGTCCAACTGGGAGTAGAACCAAGGGCAGACCCTAAACACACTAGAGGGATTTCATGTCCCATTTGGCTTCATCCTCTCAGGATGCCCAAAAGAAAGGGAGCCGGAGGATGTGGATGAAGAAATGGATGTCAAAGCAATACTGTGGCTAGTCTGCTGTAACTGAGCCCTGGCCCTGGAGCAGAAGCATCAGAAGATAGACTGATATACAAAGTTCATTTATATATGTACATAACACCGCTACACTACATTAGGCTGACCTCAGCTGTTGTGTGTAATGCAGTTTGGAACCTTTTTACTGCCACTTTTGTAAATTCAAGGTGAGTGTTTGTTTCTCAAAATATAGATTTTGGGTTAAATACCAGCTCAAGGTCAGAGAGGGAGGCTTCTTTCAAATCCCCAGTTGGACACCTAAAAGCAAAAAGACAAAGCAAAAGTAAACAGATATAGGCATATTTATAGGAACACATTCTACTGCAAAACACCTTAGATCAGCCTGCTAAAGTCACAAGGCACATATTGAATGAAGCTAAGAGCAGTGGTCCTGTGTAGTCTCAGGCTATTGTAAAGCTCTTCTGTATGTCTGTATGTCATGAAATCGACATCTGGACTGAAAGACAGGGGCATTACGAAAGGCCTTTGTTCTGTCAAGTTCACTGTGGAAAATGTCCAGGATAGTGGGAATTGGAAAATGTAAGATTTAGTAAGGTTAGATTTACTCAATTTAGAACCTAAACTTCTGAGTCTATGTCCAAAAAAGATGGTAAATACATTGTGTGCGATGTGGTGTTGCTTTCATTGGGAAATGCTGGGCCCTCTCAGTCAAGCCATACTGTCCGAACAAAAAAAAATGTTTTCATTGACTACTAGAATACTGACTGGGATCCCAGGTATGTTCCTTTAATTATGCCCATAAGTCTGTTGAAGTAACTCTAATATGTGCAACTCAACCAATCACAGGACAATGTTGGCCAGTTGCAGTGTGGAAAGCTGCGTTAAACTTTGCCTGGTCAGACTACACATCCTTCTTTTTAAGTTTTAAACTCACCCATTTCAGTCTCACTCATTATTCCTGTGTCCGAGAAACACAAGTTTGAATGTCATAAATTGGCTATTATTTCCATCTCAACATCTCAAGTGGTTTACACTGTAGAGTAAGGCCACTACATTTCCATTAGGTCATTGTTTGTGGTCGTACAGGAAGAAAAGCGTAATATCAGATGAGGTCTATTTTCTACCATTGCAATGGATGAAACATGAGTTAATCATGAAGCAAACGTTTGCTTGTTGTCAGGCAGTCTATTACTTCCACAATCCATTACAGTTGTGGAATGTACAGTGCAGGTGGTATTATCTCCAACTATGGCCACTTGCCAATCTACATGTCACATCGCAATATTATTAATATACAATTGAACACACATGCACACAAGACTGGACAGACCAAAGTGGTCTACTGTCTCCTGGCCCCAGAATCCAAGGGGCCCCAGGTTATCTGTGTGGCAATTCATTTGGGGTGATTTTATGGGTATGTGGGTAACACTTTACAATAAGGGTACATTAACAAACTCTTAGTAAATGCTAAGTTAATGCTTAATTAGCAGAAACATATCTTTACCTAACTGCTATTAACAGAGCTATTGTTCATTGCTCTGATTGGTTGTAGTGCTATCCAATTGCGTGCAGCGGTATTTGAAATGCACGCGTGCCGCCAGGTGCCGCCCCTTGAGTTGGGAAGGTTTATTGATCGTGGCCAGACCCTATCGTTCTAGATATGGGTCTGGATTTCCAGGCTAACTATTCTTTGCATCTAGCAGGAGAATGTGTGGAGAGACGGAATACTGTGTACATTTGATCAGTAGTCATGGTTCAGTTCACTGTAGCTTCTGGTGTCGGGGCCAGTTTAAAAGTATGCTATTTTAGTATAAAATGTTCACACAAAATTCAATGGCTGCTGATCTATGCACATTTTCAAGTAGAACTATGTTTGAATTATTTTTTGTCAAAACATACGTTTTTGTTCTGTGCATCATATATCTCCCTACAGTATTTATGTATACATATGTGTAATACACATGTGCATCGGAACAAAAAAAATTGGATCATAATGGTGCAGAGGGGCTACTTGCTCTGTTAACTGGTAAAAGACCTTTAGGACATCTTGGACTAAAACCATCTATAGGCTATTTTAGAGTATTCAAAGGATGAGCCAGTTGAGATGATATCCTACCAGCTAACCAGCATTATTATTGCCTTTAATACATTTCTGTATTCATTTCACATTGTAGAAGAGGGCCGGTGAGATTTTACACCAGGCTATTGTACTAACCTAAACGAGGAAGTGTTGGATTGTTCAGTCTCACTTGCTCAGGTATCGATGCTGCATTAATGGTGTCCATGATCAAGCACATTAGATGCCGCTTGCAGAAACAAAGTAGAGAGTAGGCTAACAATGAAAGGATAGAAGCATGGATTGAGAGAGAGGAAAAGAAGGAGGGAAAGAAACATCAGGGGAAGTTGAGAAGCAGCGCTGCAGTTTGAGGCATACAATTCAAGAGTGCCATCTAGTGTTGACAGAGGGAGGCACTGGATACATTCAGTCTTTGCCTTTAGGACTTGGGTTCATTAAACATACTCAAGCATTATACTGAGCCCACAGAAAAAAAGAGAGAACAAATATAACCCCATTTTTTTTGCCCCTGAATAATAGTGTAAGAGACATTGATGGAAATGTACTATAAAGTAATTCTGAATTTTTTCCATTGCCGTTTTTTTCCTTCTTCCTACAGTGTTATTCCATTAGCTGAAATGTGCTCTGAAAGAACCTCCTCTCTCTACATCCATCACTGATCATTATGGCATCTTAGCGTAATTGCCCTCCCCCTGTTGTGTGTGCACGCTCGCCAGTCCTGAATGCCAGCAGTAATGTGTGTGTGTGTGTGTGTGTGTGTGTGTGTGTGTGTGTGTGTGTGTGTGTGTGTGTGTGTGTGTGTGTGTGTGTGTGTGTGTGTGTGTGTGTGTGTGAGATATGCATAACCAGCTCATTTCCACCGCCAATCAAATTACCTGACCCAGGCGCAATACATCACTGCCAAACTGTTTATTAAACAAAAAGCCATGATTAAATTATTAATGACAGAGATTAATTAAGACCCTATGCACCACACAGCACACGCATACACACACAGAACCTCGAACACTGTCACAAAACACGCACAATCTGACATGCACCTACAAAGGCATGCACACACTCAAATAAATCCATACGAACCCCCCCCCCCCACACACACACACACACCCCACACACACACACAGGCTAAGGCAGGAATCTCATACACAAACACACGTAGACAAAAAAAATACCATTACTCTTTTACACGCTCCTCAAGCACACACATGAGAACAACACACACACAATAAGTCACAATGTCCGCAGCTGCTCCAGGAGGGAATCGTTTGACGTATAACTTGTGTAAGCCTATCCGATACAGAGGAGGTGGAGTGTGCCCCGCGGTGTGTTCGGTAAACAGCATCAAGTCAAGACCAAAAGCACAACAAACAACATTAACAAGCTCGTTGTCAGCAAACTTTGCTTGACGTTACCGTGAGGGTTTGTTTTATCGTGGCGCTTATGCCGCTGTAATGGTCTGTTCAGGGTAGCATCTGTTGCAGTTTGGGGCCCAGCATTATTGTGTGTTATGTGTGTGTGTGCGTGTGTGTGTGTTTGAGAGGGCAGTTTCATTAATATGAGTTCTCATGGATTACTAATGTGTTTGTTAATGTTCATGCTTTCATTGAACTAAATGATAACTCCAGCATTGCTATCAAGCTTACATATCATCAAATCAAATCAGTTGTATTTGTACAGCCCAATATCACAAATAGACATTTGCCTCAGTGGTCTTTACATTCCATACAATATGACACTCTGCCCTTACACCCTTAGCTCGGCTGAGAAAAAACTCCCAGTAAAAAACCCTTTACCGGGATTAAAATGAATAGGCTGCATTGGTTGGTAACAAAGGAGGATATCTGCAGAGCAGATGCACAATGCAGGATTTGTGGCACAGCTACCACAGTCTAACTCTACACCACACTGATTTTATGAGTGTGGTGTAGAGTAAGAGAGATCTACGGCTTGAGATTGGTCCCAGGGCAGAACAGAAGACACTGGCTATAAAAGATACACAAGCTATAAAATAATGTGTGTGTGTGTGTGTGTGTGTGTGTGTGTGTGTGTGTGTGTGTGTGTGTGTGTGTGTGTGTGTGTGTGTGTGTGTGTGTGTGTGTGTGTGTGTGTGTGTGTGTGTGTGTGTGTGTCTGTTTGTGTGTGTGTGTGTGTGTGTGTTTAAGAGACAGAGGGAACATGTGCATCATGCATTAGGTGTGTGTATGTACATGAAAAAACAAGCCTAAGGAGGCCAAAACAATCAACCGGTATCAGCACTTTATGGTGGTGAATAGTATATCACTGTGACAACAAAGGCAGTAAAGCGTTGTATAACGCTGTAAAATATGGTGTGATTCGGCAGTGGATGATCGTTAGCGCAGCTGGTTAATTGCCTGACCATTCCTCTCCTGACACAGACACAGGCCGTGTCCGGACTGCCATACTAGCGTCCTACATCCTACATATTCACCATCTATATACTACATACTGTCTAGTCAAAGATCGATTGTGTATGCGAGGTGCGTCGAAACATTTTCAAAATGAGTATGAGTAGGACGTTAGTATGGCAGTCCGGACACGGCCACTCACTCACTCACTCACTCACTCACTCACTCACTCACACACACACACACACACAGAACCAATCCAGCACCCTAAATACACACCAATGTGTCAATGTACCTGTGGGCAGAGACTGGAGGATACACACACATAAAATAACTGTACACGTTCACAAACTATTCCCCAAAGAAGCCATAAAGTTGTATGATGGATGACAGGGAGGTTGTTCAGTGTAATCCGTCAAGGAGACAAGGCAGCATTCAGATGCTGCTTGTTGTTCCAAGACAAATTCATCACACTGCAATTAGTTTGCATGACTTCCCAACTCTTAGAGCCTCTTTATTACCTGACTGATTCATCCCCGCATGCACCTGTACTTGTAGTATTTGTCAATGAGCTACTCTCCCGTACAAAAAAAATATCAGGCAGTTTTTCAGCAAACATAGAACATGAAAATGCCAAAGATTTATTTTGTGTCATTCCCTGCCAAGAAAATCTTTTTGATGTTTTTAATGCTTCACTTATTCATATTTTTTTACGAGCAAGGTAATATAACTAATAATTTTTTACGGTTCAAATGAATATGCATTATTTAGAAGGTGTCACTTTTATTGATGAAGTCACAGACAAATTATCACCTGACTCCGCAGTTCTCTTAAGCTCTATGGGGTTTTATAGGTTCCTTTAAGTCATTTTCAGACAAGCAACTTTGCAGTTTCGCGGCACTCACATTGCCTCTGTCAATTCTACTTCTAGCACTATCAGTCAGCAAATGATGGACATACATTCGTCAAGTAACCCGGAACATGAAGCCATATATCCAATTACATATCTGATAACTTTATGTCAATATTGGGTTTGCAGCTTGTTTGACTGCCCTTAAGCAGTCAAATACATTACTATATTACTATACGATCACTATGAAATTACTATAAAGATAAGGTTATGGCAAACCTAGTCTCGCAAAGCCAGACCAAACTACAGCAAGTAGTATGGTCTGGAAGCACGCCATTTAGAGCCGTCTATTCGGGGGGAAACTGGGCTGGCCTGTTTTTATTTCTTTAAACCAATCACACTCATCTAGGGTGGGGCTGAGCCCGGGAAGCAGCAGCGGTGTCCATGCAAAATAGTGCCGGGGGGAAATATTTTGATGGAACGTCTTCACGTCCAGAGGCTGTCAGAGAAATGACTTAATCCCAACCGCAAACGCCACAAAAACTATTAAAGACAAAAGGAATAAACAGTGTGTTGCTTTCACACCATCATGTCAAGACACCATACACTTTAGCCCCCTAGGAGCTCACGGGATCATTTAACGAGAATTTATAGTCACGGTGTTATCTCTGGTAACATTATCAACGGCGGCCCATTGTCCTGTAAATCACCAAAGAAAAGGAATGGCGGATCTTAATCTAGCTGGTTATAAGGTCCGCTGCTCAATCCAAACCCCCACGCTTCATTTTCCAGAGTTAATGAGGGTATTTCTGCCTGGGGGAAGTTGTACAATGACGTGGGACAGCTAGGCTAGGCTAAGCTATGCTGCGTCCCAGACCGCTGCCTATAATGCCCGCCGCCGCTATTATTATCCCGAAGTATCGCCACGCTTTATTTCTGTCCACAGCAATGTGACTTCTCACACCCTGTGTGTGTGTGTGTGTGTGTGTGTGTGTGTGTGTGTGTGTGTGTGTGTGTGTGTGTGTGTGTGTGTGTGTGTGTGTGTGTGTGTGTGTGTGTGTGTGTGTGTGTGTGTGTGTGTGTGAGAGGGAGAGCTCAGCACAGATGCTGCACAGACGCTGGCGAAACCCCTTCCGCTAGACTATGGCAAATCCAACCCTCTAGGATTTGAGACAAACTCAACTCAGAATGTTCAAGTGATAAAAACAGTCATTAAAAACAGGTTCGCTTGGTAATACAAACAAACATTGTCACTGTGTCTAAATGATCATTATCGTTAAGCTTCTTTTATATTTATATTTTCTTTCCGAGTTGTAATGGCCAGTTTCCCTACACAGTGGTTACTAAATTACACTTTTTTTCTCATCTCAGAAAGTGTATATTAAAAGGGAGACAATTGCAACAGATCATAAACCAGAATAAATTGCAGATGGGGAAATGGTTATAGATATCAATAACTGCCTTCGGTTAACCATATGGCTCAATATGTTTGACTGGCCAAACATGGTACACAGTGAATAAGTTAGTACTTCTTCAACTGCATCACCTTTCCGTTCAAACAATGTACCGTATTTTGTACCTTTAGGGTTGGTAAATCTAAATGTATGAGATTGCATACGTGCAAAATCTGTGAGAAATGTTTTTTTCTGTATAAAACATACTGGTCCAGTGGTTGTAGCTCAGTTTTTGAGTGTGAAAAATAAGCCAGTATTCAAAAGTACAGTAATACGGGGCGCCCTTAGCTCATTTGGTAGGGCGTCCCCCCCATGGGCCTCGGCCATCAGCAGACCCGGGTTCGATTCCAGCCCGCGGTCGTTCTCTGCATGTCACTCCCCTTTCTGCCCCATTTCAACTATGTCTACTCTCTAAAATGGCAAAAAAATATCTTAAAAAAAATTAAAAAATAAAGTACAGTAATACAGCTACTACCACTAATACTAAACACTCTAAATGCTTGGTTGCAGTGTCATCTGGTGGTTGTACTCAAGTGGGCTTCTCCATGAACTGACCACTGAATATGAACTTTCTATCGTCAAGCTTCGTTCACTTATCTTTTTATTGTTTGTTCTACATTTTTTTACACATATGTTTCCCGAGTTAAATTCATTTCAACTTAACCTTTCCCTGGCCGGCGCACTCGATGATCCTTGAGTGCTGACAGGACATCCAACATGGCTTCCTATGGCATGGGACCAAACCCCTAAGATAACACAGACAAGCACATAGGCAAACAAGGGAAAGTACTTCCATATGCCTCTGGGTGTGTGTGTGTGTGTGTGTGTGTGAGTGTGAGAGAGAGAGAGAGTTCTGATAAAGTCAATGCATTTGCAAACAGGAGAAGGAGGGTCAGACTCATAAAAGGCATCTGTGAGATAACTTTCTGCAGCGTGCATGGTTTTCTCTTATGGGAGAGAGAAGGAGGCATCTGCAGTATAAACAGCGGCAGTATCCTATGACCCATAAATCAAACACAGTCTTGTGTTAATAGTAGCGGCTGAGTGAGAGGTGTGTGTGAAGGACCATTTAAATTAACCACTGTAAAAGAAATTCTACAATGACCCCGTCTTTCATCCATGAAATTCCTATCCTTGTCATCCAAGAACCAATGAAACCATCCATGAGATACCAGCACATGTTTTCTAAGGTGTGTTATGCTAACATTCTGCACATTTCATGTGGAAAAACATGTTCAAATTGTTTGAGCAGCTCTAAGGTTAAATGGTAAGTTGTCTGCCAATGGCTGATACTAAGTAATACAATGGATAAAGTCCCTATACAAATATTGGTAATGTTACTCAAAGTATTATCCAGAAGAAAAGGAATCCTTATTCTGGAATTACCATAACCTAAGAGGGAATAGAATGTCTTATGTTAATATAATATGTAAACGGGAAATACTTAACCTCCCCCTGTGTTTTCTTTTCATCAGCAAAATGAATGCTTTGTTTGACAGTGTTCAACAATGGATTCATGTTTATTCTTATAAGCACTTAATTCAAAACCAAATTCATATCAAGGAAAAGAAGGGGATCACCATGAGTTGATTTGACTATATACAGGTCCTTCTCAAATTAGCATATTGTGATAAAGTTCAATATTTTCTGTAATGTACTGATAAACATTAGACTTTCATATATTTTAGATTCATTACACACAACTGAAGTAGTTCAAGCCTTTTATTGTTTTAATATTGATGATTTTGGCAAAAAAGTAAAGAAAAACCAAAAATCCCTATCTCAAAAAATTAGCATATTTCATCCGACCAATAAAAGAAAAGTGTTTTTAATACAAAAAAGTCAACCTTCAAATAATTATGTTCAGTTATACACTCAATACTTGGTCGGGAATCCTTTCGCAGAAATGACTGCTTCAATGCGGCGTGGCATGGAGGCAATCAGCCTGTGGCACTGCTGAGTTGTTATGGAGGCCCAGGATGCTTCGATAGCGGCCTTAAGCTCATCCACAGTGTTGGGTCTGGTGTCTCTCAACTTCCTTTTCACAATATCCCACAGATTCTCTATGGGGTTCAGGTCAGGAGAGTTGGCAGGCCAATTGAGCACAGTAATACCACGGTCAGTAAACCATTTGCCAGTGGTTTTGGCACTGTGAGCAGGTCTTGTTGAAAAATGAAATCTTCATCTCCATAAAGCTTTTCAGCTGATGGAAGCATGAAGTGCTCCAAAATCTCCTGATAGCTAGCTGCATTGACCCTGCCTTTGATAAAACACAGTGGACCAACACCAGCAGCTGACATGGCACCCCAGACCATCACTGACTGTGGGTACTTGACACCGGACTTCAGGCATTTTGGCATTTCCTTCTCCCCAGTCTTCCTCCAGACTCTGGCACCTTGATTTCCGAATGACATGCAAAATTTGCTTTCATCCGAAAAAAGTACTTTGGACCACTGAGCAACAGTCCAGTGCTGCTTCTCTGAAGCCCAGGTCAGGCGCTTCTGCCGCTGTTTCTGGTTCAAAAGTGGCTTGACCTGGGGAATGCGGCACCTGTAGCCCATTTCCTGCACACGCCTGTGCACGGTGGCTCTGGATGTTTCTACTCCAGACTCAGTCCACTGCTTCCGCAGGTCCCCCAAGGTCTGGAATCGGCCCTTCTCCACAATCCTCCTCAGGGTCCGGTCACCTCTTCTGGTTGTGCAGCGTTTTCTGCCACTCTTTTTCCTTCCCACAGACTTCCCACTGAGGTGCCTTGATACAGCATTCTGGGAACAGCCTATTCGCTCAGAAATTTCTTTCTGTGTCTTACCCTCTTGCTTGAGGGTGTCAATGATTGCCTTCTGGACCGCAGTCAGGTCGGCAGTCTTACCCATGATTGCGGTTTTGAGTAATGAACCAGGCTGGGAGTTTTTAAAAGCCTAAGGAATCTTTTGCAGGTGTTTAGAGTTAATTAGTTGATTCAGATGATTAGGTTAAGAGCTCGTTTAGAGTACCTTTTCATGATATGCTATTTTTTTGAGATAGGAATTTGGGGTTTTCATGAGCTGTATGCCAAAATCATCAGCATTAAAACAACAAAAGACATGAAATATTTCAGTTGGTGTGCAATGAATCTAAAATATATGAAAGTTCAATTATTATCATTACATTATGGAAAATAATCAACTTCATCACAATATGCTAATTTTTTGAGAAGGACCTGTACATTTCAACCACCAACTGTTAAAAACAAATTAATTTGTCCATATTATCGTCCCGCACTTTGATGCAAAATAAAATAAACTCACTCATATATTCAGGAAACAGTGTATTATATACATTGCAGACACAGGCAACTGGTTCATTTGGAATATGTTGGTATCGATTTAGTACCTCCTATTGCTAAGCAACAGGCAGATCTGCCAAAACGTATGTGAGTTGCTTGCTATCACGTTTGCTGCAGAGGTCAAGTGGAAGAAAACAATCTTCCATCTTTCTCCTGTCCCTCACTGTAGATATATTGTGTGTGTGTGTGTGTGTGTGTGTGTGTGTGTGTGTGTGTGTGTGTGTGTGTGTGTGTGTGTGTGTGTGTGTGTGTGTGTGTGTGTGTAAGTGTGTGTGTGTGTGTGTGTGTGTGTGTGTGTGTGTAAGTGTATATGAGTGCATTTTGCCCCATGTGACTTATGTGTATGCAACAGTGTGTCAGCTTATGGCTAGTCAGCACAAATACAGGGCACTCAACGATAATGAGTAATGAAGGGGCATCAATAACAGCTGTGAGCGACATATATGACAGAACAGCTTTTAATAATGGCCACCGTCAGCTAACAGACAGACAGACAGACAGACAGAGAAGGAAAGAAGTGATGAAGTAGTAAGGAAGAGAGGGTATATGAGAGGATGGTATATGAGAGGATAGGAGAGTGTTGATAGAAACAGATGGAGAAAGATTAGGGAAGAGCAAAGGCGGGAGAGGTAAGGTAACAAATGGAGACATAGAGTAACTATAGAGTGAACATGGTATGGATCCATTTGTTCATTATCATTCCCTTTGAGTTGTTGAGTGGGGCTGGAGCCTATCAAAGTATGCATTGGAGGAGAAATAGGGTGCACCCTGGACAGGGGCCATATTCACAAAACATTTTAAGGCTAAGAGAAGGTCCTAACGTGCTGATTTAGGAGTAACTCTCAAAAATAAGGGGCGTTTCACTCCTAATTTTAGGACTCCTAACTTTTTAAGATAAGTGTAATTCACAAAGCATTTTAGCTCTAAAACTAGCTCCTAAATCTATAAAAAGCTAGGAGTCCTCGAGTGGACTCCTAAGTCACAGACAATCATTTGATGGCATTTTGGATAGATTTAATGCTAGTGAGCTTTACAAAAGGTATCTTAATAGCTGTAAGGGTTTAATGATCTTATTAAAGCATACAGTATTTAGAAAGTATAGACACATTTATATTTATACACAGGTCCGCTGCTGTATAGTTGCGCGTCTTGCCTTTTTCCTTTCGCATGCACTTTACGATTTCGCCGGCTGTTGTTTCTAAATAGTGAATTTCCCGGTTTGTCGCTGTCTGGCTAGTGCTGCATAGTCCGCCGTTGAGAGAAATACAGTGAGAGTGCATGGCGTGCAGCTGTTCAATGAGGATATTTTTTCCGATTCAAATCATTGTAAAATTTAAAATGAATAGACCTATGTGGCTAGCCTGGCATTCCCAGACCTGCCACTAGGCGCTGGCAAATTAAATTTGCTGCTCCTGTTGGTCTGGACACTCTCCATTGAAGCTTTTTCAGAAAGTCCAGAAATCCTGACTCACGGAGAAGCTCAAAGCAGTGTGTAGAGAGAGACTGCTGTGCTCGCTATAGGGCAGGGGTGGCCAACCCGCGGCTCGCGAGCCGCATGCGGCTCTTTGCCCAGCTTCGTGCGGCTCTTCAGTTCATATCAAATTATGTGATTATAATTTTTTTTTTTTTTTATATAATTTTTTTTGTGTGGGCCTATGTGTGTGCATGTTCGCAAACGTTTCATGCGGCTCTTACGTTCGTTTTACATGTTGTCTATCATTTCATTTTTTATTTTATTAATGTGTAGGCTCTATGTGTATGCCTGTTCGCAAATGTTTAATTGAGGACGCAACATAACGTTCGCAAACGTTTGGTGCGGACGCAACCTAAAACAGCCCGCTCAGCTTGGAGGGAGGTTTTCCGTGAGTAATCTATTTGTGTCAAGTTCGCTCCGAAACAGAGTGGGAGAGTTCATATTTTTTGTTGAACGTTATGGCAGGCCATTCTGCCTTATATGCCAGGTGTCATTTGCGCATTTCAAGGCTTCAAATCTTCGGCGCCACTTCAGCTCTCTCCATGCTAAAAGTAAGTCCCACAAAGCAACATGCATAGTAAGAGAAAAACGCTATTTTAAATAGTTATATTTTTGTTTGTGGACTTGGTTGAACTGAGAGTTTGTGTGTGAGGCAGTGCACACAATGTTCATTGTTGAAAATGACTGCCCTGTCGTCTTTAGTACTGTAGGAGTCCAGTCCTGTCATTATCACAGGGGCGGCCTTAACGATCTGGGGGCCCGTTTCAAGTCCTAGTGTGGGGCCCCCTGTTTTTTTTTTTTTGTTTTTTTTTTAATAAATAATGCTTGTGCATGCATGCGCAAGCTCCCGCGAAAATAAAAAACGCCCCCCCCCCCTGAAATCTTACTGGCCACCCCAGTTCCCCCCCCCCCCGTTCAAATGTTATTTTTTATTTTCATTTTTTTCCTGATATGTATCCTAGTTCAGAGATGATATGTATTTTCTTTTCTTTCTTAACTTTTTTTGATAGGTAGTTGCCAAGTTCATCACACAAACACTCCAATCCACTGATATGAGATCAGTTTTCAATTTTCAATGACTAAATTAATGGTAGGACTGTGGCCACTAGAACTGGTCTCTGGTCAGCAAAGGTCTTGAAAACAGCATAAGTGTGCTTGTGACATGCGTGCCACCCATGCATGTGTATAGGCACGTGTCCCAGCAGATTTTTGAAATCTGAATAAAAAAATTAAAGTTTGTAGTTAGCGAGTGTAACATGTTCTTAGCAAGGGCAGACTTTCATAAATAAAGGTTTATTTTTTTAGCAAGATATTTGGTCAAAAGCTAGTGGTCATCCGTCCCTCTGTCCAGTTGTTAGGCATCTGGCTGCTAGCAAGTTATGTTGTCTTGCTAATTTTACTATTCATCTGAGCTGAAATAAATATTGACTTTTTCTTTTATTATCTTCGCCAGAATGCACCAGAATGCTTAGATTACATGTTAAAAACACAAAAAAATCTTCTGGGGGGGGGATGCCCCCAGACCCCCTTCAGGGGTTTAGTTTTCTGACAAACATTACAATGGATACTAACATGATTTGGGCATTTGGGATTATAAATCATCTTTGAATTGGTTGTACAGCATATCACATGCTATTCATTCAGGGGTGCGATGGCCACCCCACTCTAACTCTGTGGCCCACCTTGGCCACCCCCAGTCAAAATTTCCTGGAATCGCCACTGTGTGTACCCGTGTGTACGATGTGGCTCTTTGCAGTAACACAGTAAAAAATGTGGCTCTTTGTCTCTGACTGGTTGGCCACCCCTGCTATAGGGTATGAGGAAGAGTGTCCCGAAAATCTACATAGTTTTTTTGTGATGTGATACGTGTCAGGTTGCTCTATAGCAGTTTTTAACAAGAAATTAAGACCAGAAAAGTAGTATAATAGGATCTCTTTAAGAAATAACTCCTTACCAAGATCTTTTAGTGCTCCTTAGGAGTACTCTTAGTGCTAAGATAACATGTTTTGTAAATATGGCCCCTGATCACTAGAAGCAAGTTTAAAAACAGAAACATTGATATATTTTCCCACATGTAGGTGAATACTTTGAAAATTAATCAGACACCTTCGCCTCTCACTTACAAGCATTGTGTAAATAGGCAACCCATGACTTTGGCCGACAGCACTTTCAGGGCTGTACAGTGCAACAGTTTTGATCGCATTTGCTACTGAAATTGATGACGTGCGATGATGAATACAAGTCCACTAGCACTAGTGCGACAGCTTGCTAATGAGCAGATGCTGTCTCTTTGAGACACAGAGGAGAGATGCACAACACTGCGCAACACTAAAGTCAACAGTAGTCGACATTAACACTCTCCAAATGCGGTCTAAGGCAAGTAAGTTATTGAGTCCACCCTCCACTTTGGCTGGTGAAAGATGTGTGCTCCGGACCTGTACTTGTGCGGCTATTCCAGCGTCTAATAGAGCTGTTAAGCGGAAGTCACTTACTTCCGGGGCATGGGACCTATCGGCTCGAAAAATTACAACGGTAGTCAATGGAAAGAAATGCATTATTTTCTGGTCCCAGTCATGAAATGCCTTCGATTACACATATGTTTTGTATGGATTAAGATGGTATTTTTTCGTGCAAAGAATGGAACAATTTAGCGAGTAGAAGCTGGATACGGTCAGGTTTTGTGCAGAGCGCTTTTGTGGACTACAGCTCTTCGCTGCTCTTGACACTTATGATATACGTCACCACCACTGGCACCTGCTTAGCTCAGAAACATGGCTGTGTCTTTAATGCACTTTACCGCCTTCTTTCAATGACAAGACAAAAGTCTTCAGCGTGGCGAAAACCACTACACAAGTGGACATGTGGAGAGTTTCAATTTCTCGAGTGGGGAGATTGTTGGCGTTGTCCACGCCAGCCATTAGCATTAGCATTAGCACTGTCAGTCGAGAAGTGGAGGGAATGTGTTGAGTTGACGTCACAGAGGCGACAAGACTTGTAGTTGTTCTCGTAACATTTTTTCAAAAGCCGTTAGACGAATAATCATACAACATTCCGTCAAACTCTTCACATGAAAAATGATCATTTAGACCCATACAAAACATGTATGTAATCCAAGGCATTTAATGACTGGGACCAGAAAATAGTAGATTACTTTCCATAGACTCCCATTCATTTTTTTTCAGCCGAGAGGTCCCATGCCCCGTAATTCCGCCACTTCCGCTTAACAGCTCTATACACTTCACCAACGGTAATAACCGGAAGGAGATTACCGCAGTTAAGTTAGCGCGTGTGCAAACAGAACATTTCCTGTGCGCCTTCACATTAAAAGCCTGTTAATAGCCAAACGTGAGTTGACTTTTATTTTGAAGCCGGTAAGAACAGGAAGTTAGCGCTTCACAGCCCTGCAGTGCGCTAGCTAGAAAGGCAACTCATTCAGCTGCAGAGAAAAGTCAACAGTAGTCTAAAAACAAAGTTTGAAATAAGCCACTGAAGAACAGCTTCCAACACATTCACAACAACCTATTTAATTTATCCTAAATTGTACCAATATGTATACTTATTTATTTAATAGGCTATGTTTAATGTTTTAAAGTTTGGTTTTAATTAACAGAAAGACATTTACCAAAAATGTACAAAAAATATATAGATATTAATTTCATGGGGAGAAATTATTCTGAATCAGCAAAAAATTACAATTGGCAGGTTAGATTTTTTTGTCTAAATTACAATCAGTGCACCCTATTCATTTTTCTACAATTATTTCTGCACACACTAGGATATGATATTAATTGAGAATTTCAAATGAAATCAAGATGACAGGCTAACATGTCATTAGAGCGAAACGCATGGGTTAAGGTTATGCAAGTTTTCGATCATACTTTGTGTGCTACTGAATTTATTTTTCTGCTACTGATTATTTTTGCTTGCTAGCACCAGTGCTACCACCTAAAAAAATAAGCGTACAGCCCTGACTTTGTAATGTGTGTCGGTCTACCAGTAGTCTTGGAGGCAAGGTTAATATTAAGGAGTTACTCTAAGAAACTGCAATAGTGGTTTTCTACTCCACATTTAACATTTGTTAAAATACATAATTTGGAAATAAATAAATATTTTTGGTTACTGCGAAGAGTTATTTAAAAAAAAGTATACCACTCGCTTAGCATAGCACATGGACTGGAGGTGTAAGTAAGTTTTAGTAAACTTTTTCCCCTTTTAACCTTCAATTCTCTCTCTAATTACAATCATGAAAGTAGACCTGAGCTAACATCGTTGTAAGCTCCCACATGAAAAATAAACCACATTCACGGGATAATGCATCACCTTTATGGAGGACATTACCTGCCATAAGTATAAATAAATAAATGAATGAATAAATAAATAAACAATTAATTAAATAAATGAATAAATAAATACTGGAATAAATAAATAAACAATTAAATACATGAATAAATAAATAAAAGAAGGGATAAACAAATACATAAATAATTAAATGTCATTTATTTATTTCTAGATTTATTTATTTACACATTTATTTATACATGCATTTATTTCCACATGTATTCATTTCTACATTTCCACATTTCTGTGTTCATATGCCTCAGTCTCATACAGGATTGGTCACGGTTTATTTTCTACACGAAAACGGAGGTAGTCCTGTGGTGCATTGTTATCTACTTCGTCAGCTAATGCTCTTACGTTATTTGCTAGAACTCTGAAGTCTTCTTCTTCTTCTTCGTTGACATGTGACCAATCCTGTATGAGACTGAGGCAAGTCCCTCCTACCTCATTAGCATATGGACACAGAAATGTGGAAATAAATAAATGTAGAAATGAATAAATGCATAAATAAATAAATGTGAAAATAAATAAATCTAGAAATAAATAAATGCCATTTAATTATTTTTGTATTTATTTATCCCTTCTTTTATTTATTTATGCATTCGATTATTTATTTAGTCCAGTATTTATTCATTCATTTATGTATTTATACTTATGGCAGGTAATGTCCTCCATACACCTTGGCTTGGATCCTCAGTTGTCAACTTTAAAACAGCCACTTTTAGGAATGTCTTTACTCTTTAGGTAACTTGCATCTACACCAAACTAAGTGAATTCCCTATTCTGAAGGCACATGTTATATACTTTTGTAATTACTGTGGTGACTTTTAGGTTATCACGCTCTTCCCTCCTCCTCCTCCTCCTCCTCCTCTCTCTGTCTATTTGTTATGCATGCATCACACACATTCTCAGAGGATATACAATTCAAACTTACTTTACACTAAAGATTAGTTGGACATCGATCTGGTGAAGATTCTGTGGCATTTTGATAAAGATGTAAATATGGAAGGAAGGGAAACTGTTACAATGTGCTCGATGGGCTGTTAGAAATGACCAAAAGCAATTAAGACCTTTTGCAGTTCATCACTGAAATTGAATTGTGTGAAATACAACCCAGTCATTATTAGCTGGCTGCTGGAACCTCACCAGACAATGAGATATATATTATATAAATATTATTTTAGCAAACAATTGCGAAAAGCAGAAGAAAATGGATAGAGCTATTTTAATTAGGCTAGAGCTTTGTATTATGTTCTCATGTGTGCCATGGTAATAAACGGTACCCATGGTCACGCAGTGTCTTGTGAATGGAATGTCTATTAGTACCTTAATCAAACTCATTTTACACTAATCTGGTTGACAGAGTGACAATTCAGTGGAAAAATAATATGCAGTTGTCTCATTCTCTAGTTTCACTTTGTTAATACAAAGATGCAAATGTCTCTGCAGCAATTCATTTGGGTTGACAGCAACACAGACTGGTTGGACATGAATATGCATTTGAAACATTCTCTGTGTGAGTGTGAATGTGCGAGGGTGAAAGATGGACAGAGAGGGAAAGATAGACGGCAGGAACACAGACAGACGGACAGGAACACAGACAGATAAAGCCCAGTCGTCCGTCTTTCTTAAAATGTAAAATGTTGTATTGGGATTGGTTATAGGGATTCACCGCTAACGAGGCACATTGGGGTGATAGATGGGGCTTTAATTCTGAAAAGAAATTGAACTACAGGCCTGGGAAACATTAGTTAAGCAACATGACACTTTCACCATCCATCTGTGCCTCACCATCCGTCCTTTTCGGCTCCTCTTCCCGCCCAGTCTACCCCCTCGGTTTACCATTAGTCAGACACCATGTCCGGCCTGGGCCATCTATCAATCCAGTGTTCACACCCACTTTCCCTCCATCCACCACTTTCAAAACTCTTTCATCCGACTATCATTCCTTCCTCATCCTATCCATCCTGTGTTCATTCCTTCAATAGTTTATCAAAACTGTGCTAATCTCTGTTTTAGCATAAGAAATTAATTTATTTGATTTATGAGCTAATAGCCTACTGCCAAAACAAATGGCATTCCCATAAACCTCAGCCATACTTTGTGTTTAGCGCTAATTAGCAAACGTTAGAAAAAAAATTATATTCATATACATTTTGAAAATATTTTGTATGGCCTCTGTCAGTCTTGGTGAAGACTTGTGATCACTATACATCTTATGGGTCTAGCATAATTTGAGGGAAAATTAATTTGTGTTTCTGGTGTGTGACGGTGTTGCCACAAAATAAGGAATGGCAAAGTAAAAAGCCCATTTTGATAAAAAAGACAAAAGCTGGGAGGTTGTATCTTAGCTCAGTAGCTTAGTATATGTTGGATACTTACATGTAATTTAACATAGGGTTTGTATTTTTTCAACATTGCAACCTGTTTTGTCCCACTTCTCAAGAATCACTGTACACATTTGTAAGAGCGCTGTTGGAAATATTTGAGAGAGACGCTGCTTGGGGATGTAACACAAGAAATGGAGAACATCTGAATGCAAGATGCACATTGAAATCATATTAAACAAAGATATCATTTGAGTGGGAGGGTAAACTTGACTCAGTATTCCTCCCCTCATCCGGCTTTCCATACCATCCTTCCTGTCCAGTGTGGGCCATTCATCACCCTGTGTCGGAGAGCCTTTCATTCTTACTGTGTGCTCACCTTCTCTCCCTTTCCCCTGCGACAACATCCATCCCTCCATCCGGGATGAACTCCTCCCACTTTTTTCATCCCTTTCTATCATGTCCTTACATACTCTTTCTCTCCTGACTGTCCACAGCGCCACACCCTGCCTATGTGACATGCACTCTTCCCATTGATCAATTCCCCTCCCTCAAATCAAACACCCGTGCCTTCACCTGTCCACCTTTAAATCCCACTTACACAATTTATCTTTGCAGCCTCCTCTCTACTCTTGATTGTCTCAAGAAAAACTAAAAAATGGTGTCATCATCAATCGTTTGCCCTTCTTCCTCCAATTATTATCCCTCGTTTTGTGTCTCATTCATCTGTCCTTGCTTCCCTATACCACAAACAGCTCCAAATCATATACTGCATATGCTCCCAATATGTATTCATGCAGTGTTAATCTCTCTTTTGAGCTACTTTTCAATATTGCAGGTTTAAGCCATTTTTAGCCATAACCCCAACAAGCTGTTCCTCCCTGTTTATGGTAAATCCATCTTCACCCTTTTCCTCTTGCTCCCCTTAACCGCCCACCCCTCTCTCCATCGCTCTCTCCATCGCTCCCTCCATCCATCCATCTATCCGCCTCTCCTCTCCATAGAGTAACATATGAGCCGGCGGCAATGTAATGATTGGTTTAAACAGGTAGTCTGTATGCATGCATGGCGGCTCACTAAACTATAGTAATGCATGTGTTTGTGTGCAGCTACTCTATGCTGTCCTGTGTGTGTACATATGTGTGTGTGTGTGTGTGTGTGTAAGTGTGTGTGTGGTATGTTCTCTTTATCACATTATCAAGTACCGATTTGATGAGTGTATGCTGCCAGGAATGCATTGTGTGTGTGTGTGTGTGTGTGTGTTCAGTGGTCTTATTGTCTTCTCAGGTGCTTTATCAGGGTTACATCGGGGTTTATGGCTAACAGGGAGACAGTGTAATTTCTTGTATCTGACTCATTGCACATAAATGTGTAAATTATGGGTGAGTAAGTGTGTGTGTGTGTGTGTGTGTCTTCAGCATCCTAAGCATTCCATCAGGCCGTGCCATTATTGCTGTTTGAATCAACATGTTAGCATTAGACATCTTATGTGTAAAGCGATGGGCCTGTGTTTGGGGAAAGCATTTTGAATGGGCAGAATAGACAGGAGTGTTGAGCATATAGTGAGGACTTAACTGGCGGCACATTTTTAGTCCCAGCCAGCAGTAGTGCAGTACACGGTGACTAAGGAGGATGCATGTTTTTCAAGCTGTTCAAGTTCTTTATTGGATCCCGTGGAGTTTTGTTATTGCTTGCATCCATTGTTTTTCATAAAAGCACATTGTATTTATCCTGGGGGCAGAAAGTATACATTGTCGGAAGCGTTTTGCAGAGTCACTGAATTAGAGGGAAAATTGTATGTCGAGTGGACTAGCTCTGTGTTTGAGTATAACAGAGAAAGAGTGAGTGATGAGAGAGATTAGGGAGAGAGGAGTGCTCTTTGAAAGGGCACATGCTGAAACGGAAACTAAAGGGCACACCATCCCTGCCTGTTCCTGTGGGCTCTAGATCATACTAGATGAGTACACAAAATCTACTTGTTTTGTTATCAAAGTGTATACTAGAATCCTTTCTTAATGTTCATTGACAGAATGAAGGGTAATTGTCCTTCAGTGCCTTTTTCTAGTGCTCTTGTTTTCAGGGAAAGCATGTATCTATTGTAATGTTTTCATATCACTGTAGGCTAAAGGACCTCAGAGGACAGTTGGGTGGGGGGCAAACACAGGTTGGCTCCTGTGTGCCTGTTTTACTGCAGAGTATTATGTAATGACTGGGGGGGGGGTTTGGGACACAGGTGACTGCGGACCCAGGGGTGGATAACCACAAAATCGCTATAGCCAAGAAGGGGAAGGGTCAAAAACAAAAACGCACAGAGCTGTAAAGGGCCACACAGGCTACCTTTAATATAACACACTATGGGCCGGTTTCACAGACAGGGCCTAGATTAAGCCAGTGCTGTGTCTGAAATCGCGCACTTCTGTACTTACACTTATTTTTTGAGTGCACTTTGCGCAAAACCGGAGAGTGTTCCAAAATGCAGTGCACTGTAAGTTCCTCGGTCGTGCACTCAAAACGGTCCAAAACTTGAGTGTGGAGCGATGGACACTTTCCACACTCAACGGCCGCCATCTTGCCTACGTAGCGGAGAGGACGGGACATTAAAATCAAAATAGACGAGCTTGAAGCAACCATGGAGACAGACGCGCTCTACAAAAGTTAAATTACACATTGTTTTTCCGCGATTTATGTTCCCGTTTTAGCTATCGGTAACACAAGCAGAAAAAAATACAACCGAAGAAGAACCGTCAAAATGCAAAGTCATCTCCGGTAGGTGCGCGACGGCAGTTGGGATAGTGCACTGTAGAAATGAGAGCACTGCGTCTATAAGTAAGTGTACTGTAGGGATAATAAAGTGCACTCAATGTAAGTGCACTTACCTAAGTGTGCGATTTCAGACACAGCGCAGGAGTAGGCCTTAATGTGGACTAGTTAAACTGGGACGTTTAAGTCACTTTCATGGATATGGCTTAGGTTTGGCTTAGTTAGTCTGAGACTATGAAGTCCGGGGGCCAATCCGAATAGTATTTTGTGCATAGGAAATTTCCTTTCCTATCGAGATGAACCGGAAGTACTTGGCGGATAGGTGATTGGAATTCTCAAAATGCTTAGGAAAGGCATAGGAAAGGAGCCTCAATTCATCCTTTAACCCTCCTTTAGCATAGGTTACTCCGGACCAACCTATGCGAAAGGAAAGGAGTTAGTGGTATCCCATAATCCTTTATGGCGGCAAGATTTAAAGCAACAGGCTTTACCGACTCTACACGAATACGAATGAGAGGTAAAACAGAAGAGAGGAGAGGAGAAGAGAGGAAGATTTAACTCTGCTAAAACAAAATACCCCCCCATAAAGATAATAAATATCTTGTATAAGACCAACATCATAATAGTTATTTTCGTAGCACATAATTTACACCATAATAAAATAAAATACTAACTTCACATTTAATGAAGTTACTGGGGGCAGTTCATTTCAACAACATAAGTGTAGCCTCTTTTTATTCCACATGTGAATTGGGATATATGGGAGTGATTCTCACTCTGTTGGCAACAACCTGATTAAAATCAATATGAAAAGAACGCATGGATCAAACGAGGCTTGTTGTAGTCAATTTTCGGAGAACAGGCTAGTGTAGTTTCACGCTAGTGACTCACGTCAGCAATACTCACCGTCGCGTAATGACGTCGGTTAGGAAAAGTGGAGTCGAATTCATTTGAAACAGTGCTGTCTTTTCCTATGTTCGATAGGAAGCACATTTCATATCTCCTTAACCCCAATGACGTTTAGGGGTTAAGGTATAGGAAAGGAGGCTTATAGGTTAGGAGATTGGACTATTCGGATCGGATTCGGATCAGGCTTACTTACCGGAGTAAGGTAAGTAAGCCTGATTGTAAACACCTGCCCATGAGCACATGCTGCTGGTCCAACGGTGATCATAAAAAACAGGGTTGCGTTCCGAATCGCATTCTCTTTCTTTTGTCTATTCTACATACTACATCTGACGATAAAAATAATCTAGTTAGGATGCAGTAGGCTTACTATTGGGACATACTTTTCTCTCTTATTTCATCATAACATTGCGCCTTGATCTTGCCTCTTGCTTTTATATCCGTCACATCCCCGTTTGTTTTCATATGGAGGCTTCGTCGATGTTACGTCACTTCACGTGTGCACTGGATTGTGGGTCAGAATCGCCCAAATAGGATGCACATTTCAACACTAACAATCTTGGCTGCATGAAGTAGGACATCCGGGTACTTCTAACCATCCTAAATCTGGCCACAAGAATCGGGACATCCCAAATCTTTTTTCTACATACTATATAGTAGAAAGTATGCGATTCGGAACGCAACCCCGGAGTGGAGCAGAAACACCATTGCTTGTGAGAAAAAACAATGGCAGAGGCTAAAAAAATCCCATCAATAAACTTTAATGAATTTAAAAAAAAAATTCTAATGAATATTTTATTAAGAGAACAATACACACACACACACGCTCACCCATAATTTACACATTTATGTGCAATAAGTCAATACCAATTATTATCGGTATTTCACATCTTTCTCATTTAGAATTTTGACATTATATTTAATGATATCTGCACTGATAGACTCAGTGGAAAAACCCGAATCTCGCTTTAAAGAAGAACTTGCCACAACCTTTCAACAAAGGACAAAAAAGATGACGTGGCATGAAAGTTAGCCCGAGAATTCCATGAACAGAAAATGCAATATCTGAAGGAAGTATGACGTAAAAATGAAAATTCTACAGATGGAATTGGACATTATTTTTTTTTTAAATGTATTTTACCTTTATTTTTCCAGGCAAAATTGCTTGAGTCAAATGATCTCTTTTCCGAGCAAGGCCTGGCCAAAATGGCAGCAGCTAGAATGAATGAAATATAAGACAAACGTAAGAAGAAAGCACAGACATTAGAAAACAGAGACAAATACATTCCAGTGGGTGAAGAAGAACAATTTTGAGGCAATGATAAAATACTATTCAGTGAAACATTGACACACTCCAAAATTTGCCATTAAAAAACATGCGAGTCGAGTTTTAAAATCATTCATAGTGATGAGTTCCTGCAATTTGAGTGTTTTTTTAAATAGTGTTCCAGGGAGCAGAGTACATGAAAGCCCTCTTCCCAAACTCAGTACAGGTTCTGGGGACAGAGGTGGAAAGAGCGTAAACTGTATGACATGAAGTTGGAAGAGAGAGCTATGATTCAAACAAGATACAGTACTGAGACAATTACAATTACTAATCACAGTGAAAATCAAAGGTGTTCATGTTGTGTTTTGTCATTTTGTTATTCATGTGTGTCAGTATTTTAAATCAACCACATTTGAAAACAGAATTGTTTTAGACACTCGTTTTATTATGCTGAATATATCTTCAATTTAAATGCATCCATCTAATAAACTCAAGCAAAGTTGTTATTTCCAGTGCATTTTCCATATTGAAAGCTGTCTCGAAATGTAAGTTCATCAAATAAATGTTTTGGATAAGACCTATCCACAAGTACTCTTCTGGCTGGCCTCTGCAGTGGGAGTTGGTCTTCATTTAGATATTCCCAATAAGCCGAGCTCTCTCACAAACTCCACTAAACTGAAGTTAAACCTGCCTCTTTGGAGGATTAATTTAAACTCAAATTTAGACCTAGAGTAGCTCTAGTCGTCCGTCTTGCAATTGGCTTTGTTTAATCCAGAATAGCTTTAATCTAGGACTATTTTAAACTGAGTCTGTGTAAGTATATTTGAATTAATCCAGCTCAAACAGGCATTTTAGTCTCAGACTAGGCTTGAGCCTTGTCTGTGAAACCGGCCCTATAACAACAAACTAAACCACCACTACCAAGCAGCTGAAAGCATACCCAAAGAACTGCCTAGGTAGTCGATACACTGACACAAGCGAAAACACCAGAGGAACCTCTCACTACCTCTGAAGGTGAGATAATGAGGAGCACAGAGCACTGGGGTCTCAGGGCAGATATAACCTCTTCACACCTGGGCTCAATTAGCCAATCAGTCCCACACACACCTGATTGCAGTGAGTGAATCAGTCACTATTCTCACGGAGGCGAAATATTCTGTGTCCTCACACATTATCCATCTTGTACTCTGGGCGTGTAGCTGTGGGGGGTCCCTATGATTGGTTGTCTATGCATTATGATTTGTGACATGGAGCAGCACAGGCAGAGAGAGACATAAAGGGAGATATTGGAAAATAACGTGGGCTGAGCCTCTGCCCACTTTGGAAAGCGAGAGGAAGCTTTCTTTTGTTGGAACAGGCTAGTAAAATAAATCAAGCTGGAGTTCACAGTAGCATGCTCGTTCGTGTGAACCGCCGCCTACACACGCCTACGCACATTCACGCATACGCTCACGCACACACACCCAAAGCAGACACAGTCACACTGTGAATGAGAAAGTGTCAGACCAAGAAAAGACCTTTGATATTTAAAGCGGCTACGAGTAACATTTAAATATCTTTTTAACAGCCTCATGTTTCCTCTGATAATCATAAATTACCTTTAACAGCAAACGAGACCATCAGTGCAAAGAAAGACGTTTTTATATAGTTTTTATTACTGCTTCTGGTCTGGTCGCACACCTAGTCCGATTTTCGGTTCGCTCGTGCAGGCTCTATGGTCACATATCCGTATTGGTCGCAGATTTCAGTGTGGCGCTGCAACGCGATTTGAGAAGCCTATCCCTCCAGGTGAAGGAAGGGGAGCGGCAGCCTTGTTTGAGACAGTTATTTGTCGTCATAATGACTGATAACGGGGCTGAACCATCAAAGAAAAAAAAGAGAATGCAATGAAGAAAAGCTAAAAGGGAGAGTGATATAGGCTACGGGCGGGACGAGCAACGTGTATACAATTTCACAAGAGCGAAACTAGACTGCAGTGTTTACTCCTAAATGAATGAGCAGTTGGTACTCAAAGTTTGCTTTGCTTCACCATCATCAGATAACCATTATCTGAAATAGTCATTATTTACATCAACAACACAAACACATTACCTCATCGTGATCCATACTAACTGCCGTCTCTCGTTCATTCGCTTTCTGTGAGGACACGTCTTTCAGCTCCGTGAGAGAGAGTAGTTAGGTGACGCTGCTGCATCAACTCATTGCAATCGGATGTATGTAGCACTGACTGGCATTAGTTGATGCAGTGTCAAAACCACTTTCACGGAGCCGGAAAGAGTCCTCACACTTTCAACACACGGACATGCACTAGGCCTATATTGCTCCCTTCTCAGTTCACACTCGCACGCCTGGCACGAGCTAGAAAACAGCTTTGCGACATCGGGCGTCGTAAAAATACTACCGCTTTTGTCCAAAGGGGACGCCAACGTGCCATGTTACACGTACTTATAGATATCATCATGAAACTTTGTCAGTTGATTACTAACATTAAAACAATTATTTTTCAAATTACAATTTTTTCAGAAAAGTTTGAATAAAGATGCAAATTTGGCAATATTGAACTAATTATGTGAGAATTGTATTCTATTTTTTTTAAACGTATATGTGTTCAAAGTTTTAACAAAACAGAATATGGATAAAGGTTTTTTGTTTTCATTTTATAAATAAAAAATACTATCAAAAATAGTGTTGCCTTTTCAGCATGTTTTAAGAAGAAATTGTATCACTGATCAGACAATTAACAACATATGAACAAATCCTTCTGTAATGACTTTCAGAATAGTGCTAGTAATTATTATGGAAAGTTAGATATAGGTGTTTCAAAAGTAAATTTATGATACATTTTTTGATGATGTTTACACACACTTTTTGTTCCTGACTTTCAGTAAAATCTCCTGAAGAGTTGATCGAGCGTTACTACAAGGTCCTTGGGCTTGTCAAGGGTGGCTCTGCCAAATGAGATGCCTACAGCAAGATGAAAGTTGACAGGAACACAATTGTGTATCAATCAGCAATTGCAGATTAGCAGCATTCAAGCTAGTAAATGAAGATTGCTTGATATTATTATATCTTTGTTGTGTATGTTCATTAAACAGAAATTGTTAACGTTTTAGGTAGAAACTACTTTGAATACAATAAAACTGTTAAAATCCCAAATGATGGTCTTCAATTAAATGAATATAGTAGCGTATGTTAAATCACGACGGGAATGCAGACCTGTATATTATAACAGTTTTGTACTGACGCCCGCTTACGACGCCCGCTGTCTCAAAGCTGTTTTTCTAGCTTGTGCCAGGCGTGCGAGTGTGAACTGAGAAGGGACCAATATAGTGCATGTCCGTGTATTGAAAGTGTGAGGACTCTTTTCGGCTCCGTGAGAGTGGTTTTGACACTGCATCAACTAATGCCAGTCACTGCCACACACACCTGATTGCAATGAGTTGATGCAGCAGTGTCACCTAACTACTCTCTCTCTCACGGAGTTGAAAGATTACGTGTCCGACTCCTCACAGAGAGCGAATGAACGAGAGACGGCAGTTAGTATGGATCACAATGAGGTAATGTGTTTATGTTGCTGTAAATAATGACTATTTCAGATAATGGTTATCTGATGATGGTGAAGCAAAGCAAACTTTGTGTTAGTACCAACCACTCATTCATTTAGGAGTAAACACTGCAGTCTAGTTTCGCTCTCGTGAAATTGTATACACGTTGCTTGGCAAGGCCCTGGTCCCGCCCGTAGCCTATATCAGTCATTATGACGACAAATAACTGTCTCAAACAAAGCTCCCGCTCCCCTTCCCTCACCTGGAGGGATAGGCTTCTCAATTCACGTTGCTGCGCCACACTGAAATCTGCGACCAATACAGATATGTGACCATAGAGCCTGCACGAGCGAACCGAAAATCGGACTGGGTGTGCGACCAGACCAAAAGCAGTAATAAAAACTATTTAAAAACGTCTTTCTTTGCACTGATGGTCTCGTTTGCTGTTAAAGGTAATTTATGATTATCAGAGGAAACATGAGGCTGTTTAAAAGATATTTAAATGTTACTCGTAGCCTGCTGATGAGTGTCTACTTAATATAAAGCCTTACCCTTATTTTGTGATGTGCATGTTTAGAATTCATTCAACCTTAGAATGAAAGGTCACCTATGTTTATGTTAACTTTAACGGAATATATGAAACTGAATTAGTCTTACTTGGATGAGAGTGTATATCAGTTGGTTTACAGGACACTTGGCTTACAGCCTTTGCTGTGCTTATGTTCATCACATCTGCTTTATGCTTGGCGAGTAAAGTTAAGTATTGTTCCGTGCGCTGTGCAGAGACCTTATTCACACATGTTGACTCATCTGATGCTGGTCGTTGTATTAAGTATGTTGCCGTTATCTCCGTTTGCTGTTTAACAGTGCCACCTAGAGGAAGAGGAAAGTTCAGCAGCACTGAATGTGTGTTGAAGGTGAATGCAAATCTCTTACTCTAACAGATCAAGGCCCGGGGCCAATCCGAAGAGTCTTTTGTGCATAGGAAATTTCCTTTCCTTTCGAGATGAACCGGAAGTACTTGGCGGATAGGTGATTGGAATTCTCAAAATGCTTAGGAAAGGCATAGGAAAGGAGCCTCAATTCATCCTTTAACCCTCCTTTAGCATAGGTTACTCCGGACCAACCTATGCGAAAGGAAAGGAGTTAGTGGTATCCCATAATCCTTTACGGCGGCAAGATTTAAAGCAACCAAAGCAACAGGCCACCGCCGGAGTTCACCGACTACACGAATACGAACGAGAGGTAAAACAGAAGAGAGGAGAGGAGAAGAGAGGAAGATTTAACTCGGCTAAAACAAAATACCCCCTCCCCCGTAAAGATAATAAAGAACTCATAAAAGACCAACATCATAAAAGTTATTTTCGTAGCACATAATTTACACCATAAGAAAATAAAACACCAACTTCACATTTAATGAAGTTACTGGGGGCAGTTCATTTCAACATCAACATAAGTGTAGCCCCTTTTTATTCCACATGTGAATTGGGATATATGGGAGTGATTCTCACTCTGTTGGCAACAACCTGATTAAAATCAATATGAAAAGAACGCATGGATCAAACGAGCGCTTGTTGTAGTCAATTTTCGGAGAATAGGCTATAGTGTAGTTTCACGCTAGTGACTCACGTCAGCAATACTCACCGTCGCGCAATTACGTCGGTTAGGAAAAGTGGAGTCAAATTAATTTGAAACAGTGCTGTCTTTTCCTATGTTCGGTAGGAAGCACCTTTCATCTCTCCTCAACCCCGATGACGTTTAGGGGTTAAGGTATAGGAAAGGAGGCTTATAGGTTAGGAGACTATTCGGATTGGCCCCCGGTTTCTCGATAACGTCCTCTCTTAGCGAGCTACGTAGACTCCCACGTTATGACTTACCAAAGTTGTTTACCTCTGTAGTCGTGGTTCCCGAACGGTCTCTTAGGAGAAACACTCCATCGTTCGTACACAGCTGACATCGATGGCTCAGAGTTCGACTTTCCATTTCCTGCTCATTTCATGCGCAGCTGCATCTGTATGCAGTCTAATCAAATAAAAAATTACTTTCTTTAATCACCATCTGTGTTTTGGACCTCTTGTTTTATAATCTAAGTATCTTTATGAACACTAATCTAATCACATTTCGTGGTGGGTCAGTAATGAGACTGAAAGTAGATATAATATCGCCAATAGCCTATATCAATAACAACAGACGGCCCAAACAGCGTCCAAATGAGCTAAAATCCGAAACACAATAAACAGTAACATGGCACACTTTTTTTAAGGTAAGCTTTAATTGATTATTCATAAATTTTTTCACACGTTTAAATTGTTTGAGGCGGAGGATCCGACGCACTCTGCCCGGCTCAGCTGTGGAACACTGTGTGGAGGTTCTAGTGTTAACCATGGTTGAACATACTACCATAGCCTGATTTTAAAAAAGATATAGAAAAATATAGAAACAGCGGAGGAGATGAAGATTGTTTCCAGCAATTATTTTCTTCATTAATGACTTGTGGCAGTTCCATGCGCAACAGCAATGTCACTTGTGTCCGTTTTACGCAAGGTGCTTTAACGGAAGGAAATGTGGGGGTTTGTATCTCTGGCGATGCCACAGCGATCGCAAGGACTTTCACTTGTGTCATTAAACTTATAAATCTGACTATATTTCATATCAAAGGGACACAGCGATGACTGTATTAAATATCAAACTGGTAAAAACGATCCGACTGTAGGCTATAGTGTATCACGTAGGCCTATAAAGTATTTTCATATTGACGGACATCGCATCCATTCAGTTAATGCTGATTGTCAAGTCAGTTAGATGAATAAAAAGTACTTGTTCGTATAGTTTGAACACTGTGTATAAGAGTGAATGGTATTCTGCTAAAATATCTGCTAAAAATAGCCTACTTCAAATATACGTGATATACACTATAGGGGAGAGTGGCCTAAGTTGTGCATTTTGGAAGTTGTGCCACCCCTTGTTTCTAGAAAACCATGGAAGAAATTGGAAATGTGACCACATATTTAAGAAGAGCCATCCATTTGACTCATCCTGTAAAGAAGGGAGACACAAGGAATAAGATATAAGCACATTTAAGCTAAAAAAAAAACTGTGTTTTGCCTTTCAAAGTAAAATTTCCATGATCAAGGTTTTTTGATTATTGTGTCTGAACAATTATAGACAAGTTTGAAAACATTTGACACATGTTTTAGTGCTTTAGTATGCTATACTTTTTGTCTATACAGTTAGCACGATGTCAGCCCTAAACTGCTGCATCATGCTTATTATCCAAATGTCTGGGGTTGGGGTGATTTGTGCCAAAGGGCCTAGGTGAGTTATAAGTAAGTAAGTAAGTAAAATGTATTTATAAAAGCACATTTATGACAGTTTGCACTGTCCAAAGTGCTGTACATAGTGCATTCAGTAGATAAACAATGAAGGTAAAATAACAATAACCAAAATAAAAGACGTAAAGCCCATACATCCACATAAACACAGATAGTAGTGCAGAGGTAAGATAGTGAATGGGGAGGCAACACCAGGGTGTACATATGGGTTTTGAGCCTTGATTTAAAGGCAGAAAGGTAGGGGGAATCACATTTGTCAGGTGGCAGTTGGTTCCACAAGCACGGAGCAACTAGTGCAAAGTACATTTCTGAGAGTTGTGCCAGTGGCTGTATACGCTGGTCACCAAAAGAAAGTGATTGTCTACAGTAGCTCAGAAGAGAGTGACATCTCAATTCCACTTAACGACACCACTGATGAGAGTTCAGATGGCCAGAAAGATGATGATGGTGACTTTGTCATTGTGAGCTTTGCAGGTAAAACCATTAGATATGCTAGGCCTTGTTTAAGAAAATTGTCCTTCAATCTTTGTCAACTATTTACTTTATTTACTTTAAATAAACCTTAAATAAGTGATTGTCTAATGGATTTGTCTTGCATTACAGTTTATGAGATATATAGCAATGGCACAATTTACCCCATGGTATTCTCTCCAACCGCACAACTTACACCACACCGGGGGCAAGTTGTGAAACAAGACAATTTTTTTTCCGAAAGCTATATTTCTTCAACAGTTTATTCCAGATCCAAAGTTTTTATTGCCAGGGATGCACAACACCCTGAAATATATGTACATATTTGAATTGGAGACTTTACTGTCAAGGCCTTACTTTAAAGTCACTTTGAGTGAAAAGTTGCACAACTTAGGCCACTGTCCCCTAATGTTTGGTAACGATTCATAAAAGCTTCGATTAATGCAAACTTCAATACACAAAAGGCACACACACACACACACACACACACACACACAAACATGCATGCACATGTTCAGCACAAACACATTTATTATGCAGTCCAGTGGTACCATAAATCAACATGTAGAACTATAAAGCCACCGAATCAATCCATCATGAACGTATTACCCTCTCATACACACAGCCAAACTCGCTGCACAGCGTTTTCCCCATGAGAATTCCCGATATAATAACATCAAGTGTATTCCTTTCCCACATGATTTAAACAGACTCAGTCAAATTATTACCAGGAATCTATCCATTATTTGCAATATTAAGTTAGTCATTCTGTAGTTAAATGTCAGAGCTCGTCTTGATCACACACACACACACACACACACACACACACACACACACACACACACACACTGTTTCTGTTTCTTTCATTATCTAGCCAGTATAAGTCACAGAGAAATGACTTTGTTTCCATGTCGAAGTTAGAGCCTGCTTGTCCCGAGGGAATAAAGACATAAAAAAAGTAACGATGCACGAAGTAGCAGTGTCTACACCAGGCATACACAGACAAAAAAGCAAACAAACACACATCCACACAATCACCAAACAGTTTCAGAATAGAGATGTCTGTCATCCTGTGTGTTGCCACGGTGTGTATTAGTGCGATATTGGCTATTTCCTGTTTTTGATGGCAAGTCATTTTTACAGGCAGACGGAGACACAGATGGCCCCAGTCACCTCTTTGGTGATGGTCTGTGACTGCCATGATTGCTGTGTGGTCCCCGTTAGTTTGCCTGCCTCTTCCTATTCCACTGCAATGTTCCCCATTTCTCTCTCTCTCTCTCTCTCTCTCTCACTCTCTCTCAGTCCCTTTGCGTGTTGCTTTATCTTGCGTAAAAAAACCGGATGTGAAGTATTTTCATAGTTATCTCATGCTGCGAATGTCGGGGGGGGTCAGTTTGAGTGAGCGTGCCAAGCAGGAGGTCCCAGTGAATGTGTATTTGTCTTGTTTTTCAAGGTTCAAGGAGATGCAATTGTTCAAAGAAAAATGGGCTGTCTGCCACAAAAAGTTTAAAATAACAACCTTGAGAAGAGCTCTTTGCTGGCTATCTTGGAAGAATGAGATGTTTCATATTCTACGATGAAACATCTTACAGGGTTTAGAGAGAGAGAGTAGTACAGAAAAACTAATGAGAATAAGATGAACCGTTGTTTCTCTGAGGGATTTTTTAGCACAGTCTTGCTCTTAGACCAAAGGAAGCTGCTGGCCACAGTTGGAAAGTTCATCTGGGCTAAGTAAATAAAATAAATCACCCTGGTGCTCCCACGGTCACTGGTAAGAACTGGGACAGAGAAGAGCAACGGACCATATTTCATGTTTTAACAGCAGCACCACACCTACTGTAGTACATGACTCTACATCAACATATACTCTTCCACTGAACAATAGGAGGTGATACACTCTGCTCCAAAAAACATGTTTCATCAGTTGATGCATTGGGAACCTTGATCTACCACTGAAGAAAGGACTGGAGGTATTCCAATCACGGGATGTAACATTGCGAGAGGAGTGAATTACTGACATAAATGCAAACTGGGCTGTAATGTGACTAAATACATTATACTCAAGTATTCAGGTTTCATATTTCAAGTTTGTATACCCTACCTGTCCAGTTATCTCCAAATTAGAATGTTTCAGATGTTCCCTGCTGTACACAACAATGGCAGAAAAGTGATGTTAGGGAATAGCTGGTGAACAGAAAGGCGCATCAACAACAAGGCCAGGCATTACAGGTATGTAGACCTCAACAGAACTGTAAAAAGAATCATAATACTGGACTAGGCAATTTCATTACATTAGACAGGAAGCCAGAATGAGCTCTCCAAATGATTGCTAATGCTGCCCTGCGTCTTGTTGAGGTGTGTATAGGCAACCTTTAAGGTGTTTTCTCTTTGTTGCTCTGCTCTGTTTCAGTTAGTTACAAATTCCACGTCACAATGAATCCTCATTTAAACAGCTTAAAGTGGTGTTTGAAAAAAAGAAGATTCAAACCATGACACACCGCGGTGAATACCTAGACAGTCAGTACGAAAGAAAGGCAGGAAGGAAGGAAGGCAGGAAGGAAGGAAGGAAGGGAGGGAGTTTGTGTAGTCTATCGTACTGTTTGCTGATTGCATTGATAGAATGATGGTTTGAAATATGGCCGCTCCACTTTCTGAGCTGTGTGTCTCTCTAGTGTCAAATTCTTTCCAGTCACCTTTTGTCTGTTGTTTTCTGTTATTGCGGTTTCCCTCCCTCTGTCCGTCTGACATTCGGCTTCGCACATTCGGCTTGTTTCCTACCCACAATGACACACACACACACACACACACACCTTTCTACCTATCATAATGGAAGGCCGGTATGATGATCGTATGTCATCTGGAGCTGGCTTTGCTATCGATCCCCAGATATAATGATCGGGAGATGCAGATGATGGCGCCACCCCCATTGATTAGCGGTGACAGTTAAAAAGCATGGCATAATTCCCATTGATTGTCAGTGACAGAGTGTAAGAAATGGTGTCATCTGCATTGATTAGCGATAAAAGTGCAAGGCAAAGATGTGTCATGGGTCCACGGCAGAGGAGCCCTCTCACACACACTTCTATTCATCATCTGAATGTGTGTGGCAAATGTGAAGACACGTGTTTGAAAGGAGCTGAAAAGCACCATGAAAATTTCAAGTCTTAGGTGAATAAATGAGCGGTGCTACGTACTAACATACTGCAGAAATCAACTCTGTGTTGTTAAAAGAGAGGCACTGATTGTTCTCCCTCTGGTATGCATGTAAAACAAAGTGGAGCCGACAAATGAGAGCTAATGTTCTCACCATATTCTCAAAACACAAAACTTGATTTCTCCTCTTTGACCTCAAACGTCTGGAAGTTGAATCCCTGGCACCCACCTGGGGGGAAACTTATGAGAGCTTAGATACACAGCTAGCTTAGATACACAGTACACACAGTAAAAATACACAGTTAAGCCTGAATAAACATATTACTATTGTTTCCTTTAGCATGCCACAATGTACATACAGCTTTTCCACTGACATCGCTGTCCAAACACATAGACAGAGCAGCGTCCGTCACTAAAATAGTCTGGAACTATTCATCGAAGATCACAATAATATTTAATGAGCTGCTGGTGGGACAAAAGAGAAATACAGAATACGTTTTAAAAAAAGGTTTGGGGGAGAGAATGACATGCAACAAAAGTCAGTGACTGCTATATTTATGTTAGATATACAGTACGTCATATATAAAAGGTCATCCAAAGAGGTTGACCTCTGTCTCCATGAAACTATAGTGTTTATAGTCCATGTCTGCCCTGCTGACATGCATACTGATCACATGAGACGAATTAGTCACTTGTATGTTTTTATTTACAAGGCGATCTTAGGTAAACTCCCTTGTTATTTGTCATCGTATATGTCCAGAAAATGTGTCCCCCATGCGTTAAGGTCTCAGGACATGGTGCTCATGACTGTTCCTCAAGCTCGTACAGAGCTGGGTAAAACGGCTGTTTAAGGCTGTTGTTAAGAGTTTGAAGTTGGACTCCATCGGAAATTGTGAATGTTTTTAGTTAAGAATCTTATTTTTATGTTTTACAACTGTACTTAATATCAAACTTGTATTTTGTATTGTGTTTTATGTGTAACTGTGTTCTGCTGTCCATCTTGGCCAGGTCTCTCTTGTAAAAGAGATTTTAATCTCAATGAGACTAACCTGGTTAAATAAAGGATAAAAAAAAAAAAAAAAAAAAATACTGTAAACTCCCTGAAAGCCAAATACATCTCTCTTAGCCTCTGTTTGTATGTTGTTCTACAAGCACATGGGAGTCCAAACTTGCTGTCTCTCTCTACCTCACCTGACCTTCAATAGCAGAACAGGTTTGTGTCATTATTCTTAAAATGAATCCATTGTGTTTTGGTGAATCCCACACTATGCTATGTCATGCTAGATTATTTTCCCATTTGTATTGTCTATTTATCCCCTCCATCCATTCCTCATGCTCTTATACCTGGATTGGCAGGCTTTATTTCTTCTTCCTCTCTTCCACTATGGTTGTGATGTGTGTATTCACTGTGTGTTTCTCCCTCCACCTTGATGAGCACACATGCACACACACACATAGATGGATGAGCTGGTGATAGCAAAACCAGCCAGACTTCACAATGAATTATAATCACCTTCAATCTGGATCTCTGAATCCCTGCCCAGAGAGAGAGAGCGTGTGTGTGTGTGTGTGTCAGGAAGCTCTGCTCTGCCTCACCAAGTTATGTATGAGTATCTTTCATGGGTGTAAGTGATGGAGCAGTGAATAGTTTGCTCCCTGAAGGGCTGTGTGTGTGTGTGTGGAGGGGGGGTGGGAGTGTGTGTGTTTGTGTTCATATGTTAGTGTCCCTGCTTATTATTCTCTTGGTCCCCTGGTGTTTGACCCGTCTCCCCGTTCTGTCGAGGTTTCATGCGAGCTGGAATATAATGCTATTTCCACTGCTGTTAAAATCACTCACTCACACGCACGCACGCGCACACACACACACACACACACACACACACACACACACACACACACACACACACACACACACACACACACACACACACACACACACACACACACACACACACACACACACACACACACACACACACACACACACACACACACCTTTAGGGACCAACCATCAGGGTGAGTGGTCCATCACTCACCCTCACATATGGTATTCAACTGCACTGTGTCAATGTCACATTGTCAGTGGATAAGTGTGTGTGTGTGTGTGTGTGTGTGTGTGTGTGTGTGTGTGTGTGTGTGTGTGTGTGTGTGTGTGTGTGTGTGTGTGTGTGTGTGTGTGTGTGTGTGTGTGGGGGGTGTGTGTGTGTGTGTGTGTGTGTCTGTCTGTCTGTCTGTGAATAACTGGTGGTCTTGCAGACAGGGAGGTAGCAGGGGACGACACTCTTTGGAAATATAAATCTCAAAGAGAACGACCGGGGCGAGAGAGGACGTTTGAGGGGGATAAAAAGTTCCTAACAGAAACCTGAATAAGAAAAATATTTCTTCAAGCTAAATTAGCATGGATCAAAGGACCATTCTTCAAATCCAAAACAAAAACCTCCAATCAATTTTGGAGTGTGCAAACTGGGTAAAATAGTAGGACTTGACCATCGACCTATATTTTAAAAAGTTGACCACTGGCTCTGGTGTGGTGTGATCCTCCTAATACAACTAAAGTACAATTCAATCAAACATGCTTCCTCAGGCAGGACATTGTGAGGGAAACCAGTGGAAACACAATTGACTTGTTAGAGCTTCCAATGCCTATTAAAACTTTCAGATAAGTTGACGACAAAGGACAGCAGAAATAGGACATGAAGTCTATGCAGTGTTGAAAAGTATTTCATTATTGTTCCTTCTATAATAAGCACTCATATTCATGATCATTGGCTGATATGTTTAATTTACATGCAATAATATATATAATAATATTAGTACTTCTTTACAGTAAACATTGCATTAACCCCACATGAGAGACAGGGATGTATTTACTGTTCAAAGTATAACATTTTTACGAAAATCTTGCTTAAAAAAAGAATGAAAAATAAACCTCAAACCATGTCCCAACTTTTCCAATAGTCTCCGTCCTAATTACATGTGGGAATGGACAGGAACCATGAACAAAGGCAAAAACAAAATGTGTGATTTCTGTCTTTATAATGACCGATCCAGGCTGGTGTTAGAATTGAATTGAATCAAATGACAGCAAAGGAAAGAAATAATGAAGTCATACAATGTGTGAGAAGCCCGTCTGGGTGATAAGGTGTGCACTGTAGAAACATGGGGGAATACTGCCCCCTGCTGCAAAAGGCAGGAACAAGATTACCAGCATATCACTCTGAACACAGTCTAAGATCTGACACCTTTTGTAACATCTAAATGTGTTATGAGTTATGTAATCATTTTGCTGTTAAAGAATATGCATAAAAGACCCCCAGGCTTTGATAGTTACGTTTACCAACTGTAAACAGTTTGTCAATAAGGAAAAGGTGAACTATAGGTAAATTAACAACTTTATGATTTAGGTTTTCACTGTCTTACACCAAACAAAACATGGTGAAAGACAAAGCCATGATAGTGCTACGAATTGTCATAGCAACCCCAGCGTGCACCCCTGTGGGGCTGGCAGCATTGGGGAGGTCCCCGCTGTGGAAGGCCTTTTTATGAACATACGTGATGATAGAGAGAGCTCCTACGTAGGCCTCCTCACAGGCTGGCTGGATCTGATCCTCTGGGAGCAAGTGGCTGAACTCACCTGCAGGATAATAATAAGGATATGGAGTCAGTGTTGCCGATGTCGGGGGGTAGTGCATTCCAGAGCAGGGGAGCAGAGCGGCTGAAGGCTCTGCTCCCCATCGTGGTGAGACGGGCAGAGGGGACAGTGAGGTGAACAGAGGAGGAGGAGCGGAGTGCACGGGAGGGAGTGGCAATTTGGATGAGGTCTGTTAGGTATGGGGGGGCAAGGTTATGGATGGCTTTGAAGGTGTAATGAATGAACCGGGAGCCGATGAAGTTGGTGATCAAAAATATGATCAAGCAAAAGGCCTGTGCATTATGTTCCACTGAGGACAGTAAAGAGCTACGGAGGATCAGCTCACCTGTGTCTCTCAGCTCAAAGGTATAAGAGAACGGGATGCCAACCAGTCGGGCCCAGTCGCGGCTGGAGCCTGAGTTTGGATCTGGAAGTTAAGTGAGTAGTTAAATCAGTATGAGGCATTTCTTCATTCTACATTGTTTTTTGTCTTACTCTTTCATTCAACACACCTCCGTATGCTCTTTAATCAAGCGTACCAACTTTTTAGTTTGAATCATCCAGTCAATCTTTTTGTCCAAACACATTTTATACCAACACAATGCAGTTGTGTTTGTATCTTGGAGTCTGTTCGTTTTAACTAAATCTTTTCAAATTATAAACTTGTCTCAAGCGATATAGAGCCATAACGTTTACGACAGACATGACACAAATCCACAGTGTCTTGTGTATATGAGGCGATCCCATTCATTTACCCTGAACACTTAAAGGTGAAGTAAGTGATTTATTTATGTTAATATAAGTGTTAAATCGCTCTTTTTTCATACAGTGATCACTTAGATAGTGTGCGCGTTTCATAAAGCCGATCTCTCACCCGCTATGCATGTAATCGGCAAATAAACTTTTCGGGGATCCTGAAACTGGTATCCAATCAGAAGAGAGAACGCTACAAACCGGCACCCATCTCACTGCCGGTGCACTGGCAGAGCGACAGATGGGTGAATGTTTATGCGCCTACAATGGCAGAGCAGGTAAAAATCCTTCCCAATGTCTATTTTGATGGTTTTTATCATGTTTTATCACACTTACTGTACTTATCTGAGATGATGCTAGATAACTCGCTGCATGAAGAAAGTAGCCTCGTTTGAGATGTCGCCGTCTTGCTAAGACCTGCGCAATTATGACGCTCGGCATGCTGAGCGCACAGCATTTTTGCAGCATTTTTGTTTTCTGCGCTCAGCAAGACGCGCGTCATAGTTGCGCAGGTCTGAGCAAGACGGCTCCAAGTCGAACGAGGCTAGTGCATTAATCTGGTGACGTGGGGACGAGGGAGGGGACTGCTAACTGCAGTCACTGACAGGAAGTTAGCTAAACTGACCATTCTGCTTATTGAACCTTTCAGGCTGCTATGGATAAAAACATCATAGTGACTTGTCAAAGTGAGAATGATCAAACCATGTGCTGATAACAGCTATGCGGGACATGCACAGGCCAGTGTGTACACAAGCCTTACATAGGATCTGTGGAGATGTTCCTACAGTGTAGTCCATTCCATGGACCTTCTTCATTTCTGCTGCTGCTGCCTTACCGACTGAAACCTGAAATAGTTCACAAAAAGAACTTTACAATAGTATTTTGGGTAAACGAGTTACTCATACCCTTTTTTTTTATCAAAGACTAGGTACTATCAGGTAGAAAAGGGGCTATTGATAAGCTTACAATATCTACTGCAATTATTTCATAAAGTCGTAAAGGAAAATGAAATTGGTTGTTTGAGTTCTCTAGATGTATAACAGTGATCTTACTGCTCACTCACCAGTTCATTGTAGTTGGGTGCAGAGATCTCGGGGTGGCCATATGGCAAGAGTACAAGTTGGCCGGCAGAGTGGATGGTGAGGAAACACAGAGTCTGGTTAGCCAGCCTACCTAGATACACAGAATGAACAAGTGATTCATATCTAGGTGACATAACAACATACTTTTATTCAAGTACAACAACCCAAAGTGAATGTTATTCAATGTGGAGCATCATACACCAGTAATATTTCTAAAAAGAGACCTTTATCAATCATGATGTGTATATAAATGTTATGTTTAAATGACATTTGATGATCAACTCAGACACACTTAACTGAAACACTGCCATTTGTGTGCATCTAATTTATGTATCTCCTTATGTAAATCCATAGATAAATAGCTAGTTACCGAGAGTGTCCATGACAGCTGTGGCCTCCGGCTCAGATCCTTGTGATTTCCCACAGTACGTGTTTGCACAGCTGTCGAATGAAACACCCACCACTGAGGAGAGGAAGTAACATACATCTTGTCTTTCAGTGACAATAAATGGCTGTTTGTACAGAGCGCTGTCTAAAGTATGCTTGTTTGTCTTATGTCATAAGTAATTATCCAATGTGAATTCATAGTGAAAACCAACACTGCGAGTGTCAGAGGCCTTGAGCTGTGTCACATGGACTGCCCCTATGATGTTTAGTTTTACAACATTGCTTATAAGCAGTAATTGCCTTGACTTTACACTTTTTGTTCCACAACCGAATACTGGCCACTAATTGAGTTTGAACGGCATAAATTACAGCAGTATTGACACACTGACATTGATCCCCTGCAGATTTATTGACTTCTTTATGTGCTAAACAGGGCAGAAACAATACAAAACACAAGTCTGAAATCAAAAGATATTCAGCTGCAAAGGGTGCTGGGCTTCAATGACAGAATTACACATCCTGTTGGAAATGTGCATGTTTATGATACTGTCTTTTCAAGTCAAAGTCAAAGTCTTTAATTGTCAGTTCTGATTTATGCAAGACATACATCAGAATCAAAATGGCGTTTATCTCGGGCCCACAGTGCAGTTAGAACGATAAAATAAATTATAAAAAATATTAAATAAGATAAACATAAACAATATTTACATAAGATAAATTCTAAATACTAAGTAGTGCAAAGGAATTTTCTGTGCAATATAACACAGTAGATATACAATAGAAAGTAAAAAAATAGATACGTTCAAATGAAATGTGCAACGTGATGAAAAATATTTACAATGTGCAATATGCAATTTTTTCAAATGATCTGTATCATAAGTCAGACATGTTTAACCTTAACTTGAGCTTTGACTCACGATAACCTTAAGGCAAATAAGGGATAACTAGTCACATTAGGATTCTTTAACGCATGCAACTCACTCCCCCAGTTGGCATTGAAATTTCTGTTGAGGTCAACACCATGACAGCTACTGCCTGGAGGAGGAGCGGAACGAGACTTTCTCCACAGGCGGGTCTACGTGGAAACAACACACACACTTCAGATATTGTATTAGTTACATATTCTGAAAGGCCAATGAGATTCAGTTACATTAAAGTTATATGCTTGACTTAAAGGAATCATGATCATATCCCTCAAGACAGTGAAATGTCACTAAGTTACAGCATTCAATACATTAAGCCATCCACATACAGCACATGTATATGAATATATAGAATAATTAAACCTTGAAAGACACACTCACACTTTGGTTGGCCCAGGTGAACACGTATCCATCCACATTGAGCACAGGAGTAACATAGACATCCATGTTCTGCAGCATCCGCTCCAGCTTCTTATCGGATTTATAGGACTGCACAATCTGACAAAAATGAGGCATATCAAACGCTCATGTGTCAATGTCTACATGCTTGGATGAACGCATGCATCTTTGAAATGACGTGTGAGTGGACAAACCTCTTTGACAAACCACTGGCAGAAGGCAGGAGCAATCCACTCCCGAGCATGGATACCACAGTCCACCCATATGAGTTTCTTCTCTTTGCCCTCTGGGTTTTTAAGTCCCAGCTAGAGACACATAACATGGCAATGTGTGAATAAAAGGTGAGATATGCAACATTTACAAAACTGAATAAAGGTATATACGTAATAAAATAAAAGCACATTGGTGTTAGGGGAGAACAGGGTAATGTGAGACACTTTTTACATTTGCTCCCCTCTAAGCGAGCTAAAATGATTTATCACTCAAATTTCACATTTGCCATAAATTCAGGATGTTTCCTAGAAATGGGCATTAGCAGAATGTATTCAAGACAAAGGGCAGTGCAAATAGGATTGTTTTAAAAAAAGTTGTCTTGTGTCTCACTTTACCCCAGCTGTGGGGTAAACTGAGACAGACCAGAGAATTCAAGGGGGTAAACTGATCCACTTACTTGTTCCACTCGGAAACTAACATAACACCAAAAATTGCAACAGTTAGAATCCTGACAGCAAGCTTGAAAACCAAATATTCCAAAACTAATGTCGGGCTTGTAACAGAATCATGGGATTTGGTCAATTAAGCAAAACATTTTTCTCAACACTTGAAAGTAACTCTGATCAAATACAACATATAATTCATATTCAATAATTAACATTCAAATGACAGATAGAACCAGTTAGATTAAAACACAGTCTGGGGGTCAGACGACAGGACCCTTAGAGCCAGCTAGTGTCTGGGGACCAGAGCAAAGGACAATCAGAACCAGCTAGAACAGCCTGGGTCTCAGAACACAGGACTAGACACAGCTGTCATTTTCCATCTTTTGAGTCTTTGATTAATATTTTTCTGCATTAGTTTTATAGTGATCATTCATTATATAAATACATATTACTAAGAGTCTATTGATGTTAAAGGTCACTCTCCTGTCATACATACATACATGCCAAACAATGCCTTGCTGACACCCCTTCAACCATCAACCCCCACCTCAAGCCCACATTGTCTTTTGTCTTATTCAAACTCCTTGCTACCTCAAATATAATGGATTCATTAAAAGAGGGCACAGACAGTGTCTCACTTTACCCCACAACATTTGTCTCACTTTACCCCACTGCCACAATTTGAGAAAAAACTACCTCTCTCAGCAATTCAGGCTAATCTTCAGTTAGCATTTTCACATGGTTTCATATGTTGGTAGTTCATCAACATGTATGATAGAGGTTTTTCCAGCTGAATCAATTTGATTTGGCACAATAATCAATTAAGTTGACAAGAAGAAAATTTACTTTTACATGCAAAAAATACATTTTTGTGAAAAAAACATGCTTACAACATCACCATGTGGTCCTCTCTTTCATGACCAAGGGGAAATGAGAGGGGCTTGAAAACATATATCTCACATGACCAAAAATGTGTTCCATTGCCTAGATACAGAGGGTGTCTAACATTATCCGATGTCACACATTCCCCCGTTCTCCCCTATAACCTAAATGATTTTTTTTCATGGATTGTTTCCATCAAAAGGGAATCATTATTTATTATGTGCAATATTTAGAAAGATAGTGGACACATTTCTACCACCTAAAGCTCATCAGCAAATGCTCTGAATACCTTTAGAAGTGTGATATTTCTTCCCTCATATGTGCGTCCGTAGACAGCAGAGGAGACCAGCTCCGGGTTACCTCGCTCCACATCTTCCATCCACCTGTAAATCTTTATTGCAATTTTAATCAGATTGATATTACATTTTGAGGAAACACTTTACAATAAGGTAAACAAAATTGTAGTACCTACTACATAGACATGTGTTACCTACTACATAGGTTTTTTTTGTTATCCACTACATACAATATGTAGTAGGTAACACAAAAACAACGTATGTGGTAGGTAACACATATCTATGTAGTAGGTACTACAATGTTGTGTACCATAATGTAAAGTGTTACCCATTTTGATAAAGTCTGACTGTAATTTGTAACCACTAAAGTGCAAATCAAAAGAAAGAAAAATGGGTGTGAGACCATTCAAAACAGAACGTTTTCTTAAGTAAAATATCATGTGTGGGGATCCAGGGCTCTGGTAAACACCGCACCCTTCTACATGTGTTGCTGATAAACAGACACAACCCACTGACTTCTTCCTGGCTGTAACTACAAAGGAGACAGAGCACTAACTCATAATAACACTAGAGAAAGTCCGCCTTGGAAACATTATTATAGAAAATACACTCTTACCTCATCCATGGGGTTATATTTGGTGTAGTTATAACTCTGTGTTGCATCCACATCCTCCATTAAACTATGAATTCAAAAATGATAATAGGATTAGCTATACATGTTTAATTGCATTATTAGAAAAACAAATGTTCCAAATATGTCACCATTGAGTGTATTTTACAGCTAGTTTACTGAGGTTTGAGTTAGACGTAAGGGCATGCAACGCTCTCGAAGAAATGATCGTCTGTTGTGAATATATACAGTGGCCAAACAAATATATTCTCACAAACATTACCATATGTATGCCATTAATACCTTCATATCACAAAGTTGATATGAAAGTAAAATATCCAACCACATCAGCTTTTGTTTCTGAATGTATGTGTTTACAAAGTAAAGTGAGATTTGCTCAGACAAAATGTACTGATTTGACAATTAATAAACAGCGCTTTCTTTAAATCAACACACCACAACTCACCCGTTAGAAGTCTCTGACACACTGCATGAAATCAGTAGGATCAAGCCTAGTATCCAACATTTAAGTCTCATGTTTTCCTTTTGCCTGTTGCACTGTCTTCGCCCTGCTTTACCTGCTCGTGCAGCACCAACTAACAGTCACTTCCAGTAATGGTGGCAACTTTTTTCCGGCTGAGTGACCTTGGACCGAAATTATCTTGTCATTAAGTTGACGAAAGAGAAGCTGTATTTAGTTTTTTTTACAGGCAGAGTCGAGGCCAATACCTGTCAGCTCTGAGGGATTGTGTGTGAGAGAACTGTAAATCAGTTATGTATTAACCTTTATGAAGAGTCACTACAATTATACAACTGCTGAACATCACAAGGCAATAGACATACTGTTCTCTTGTGTTAACCCTAACCCTCTGCTAAACTTAAAGCTATAGTGTGTAACTTCTGTTGCCCCCCATGAGGAATTCTGAGCAATTACAAAATCACTGTCATCGCATCTACATGAGGTAAGCTTTCCGCGATCACACAGCGATTTTATTCCTTCTGCTGTACGTCCAGGTTTTTTCTCAGCAGTAGAATCAACAACTGAAACATTTCTTGAGCACTTTTTGAGTTCCTGCGCCAGCGTCACACCAGTTTGTAAACGCGTCCATTCTGAGAAATACAGAGAGAGTTTTGTGGAGCTGATAGGCTTAATCAACTTTGCAAATGCCAACTCATTTGGCGATGGCTTGAATGTGACCGACAGTCATTTATATGAAAAAGTCAAGCACAGTAGCTCCAATCACAAAAGGCACATGATAGTGCACATCCAGATTTGAACTACAGCTTGTGCAGTGTGCCTGGGTTTTGCAGGGAGAGAGCTAGAAAGCATTATGCACCATCAGGAGCTGCTGAATAAACGTGCCATTCATCCCTGAACTGTGTGTGTGTGTGTGTGTGTGTGTGTGTGTGTGTGTGTGTGTGTGTGTGTGTGTGTGTGTGTGTGTGTGTGTTTGTGTGCTGTTGTTGTTGTTGTTGTTGCTGCTGCTCTCCCCTGTTTGGACTCACGTGGGTAATGTAATTGACAGACGGCTCTCGTTCAGACCAGGGTAGGCACAGAGAAAGGGAGACAGAGTCGGACATAACAACTTCAGAGATTCCCTGGAGTGTTTTGGCCTTTAGACATTTAATTTCGGAGATATTTAGATTTGCCGGAAGATTGTGGAGGATAACCTGTTGGAGGAGGTGCGATAATTTTTTATCAGGGAAGGACACACTTTTGATTGTGGAGAGCTTTTGGAAAGGGTCAATGGGTGCCAAGCTATGCTGCTACTATCTGAAACACAGCAGGGAAGAAAAGAGCGCCATTCTGCGGTGAGACAAACACTTATAAGCAAATCCAAAAGTTCTGCCTTTAATTTTAATTTATTTGAATCTACTACAATCAATGTCAACTTAATCACCAAATCCTGCTTTTCAACCAGTTACTGTTTTCTCTCTTCTGTCTTCTTCTCTCCCAGTATGCGCACCAGCAAAGCTTCCAGACAACCACAGCTGTTATCCAGTGAGTCCAGCGAGAGCGATGCAGAAGAGGAGAGCCTTTTTGGGCCACAGCCTTCTAGAAATAACCCATGGAACAACCAGTCGAGCCAGTCAAGGAGCACCGTGGCACCGTGCGCCATCACAAACACAAGAGCCACTGACTCTGGCATCACTCGAGGATCAGACAGAGAGTTACAGGCTTTCATCAACATGAGAGACCAGGCTGATAAGGCTACAGAGGTGAGAAGAAGAGTGGTATTGTCGCAGATGACATGTAGAGCAAATGCAATGTGAGAGTGCATAAACATGCATATAGTACTTGAATTGGGATTTTACCGTACAAGGTTCTGGCAGTGCAAGCTTCTCATCCATTTTGGGATAATACAGTTTCTGGAAGTAACAGCTGCATGAAAAGTGTGAATATAAGGTAGAAAGTTAAAGTAACTCCTTAGTGGTAGTATAAAAACCACTCCCTCCCTATCCATTTTTGATTTGATTGTATAATATATTGACAACACACTTTTCAATGGCAATGCCAAGAGTGTGAAGGTCCTTGTGGCTTTGGACAAGACAAAGATGAACTGTTGAACTTCTTCATGGCTTTGGAGGATTTTAGAACATCCACATTTGTTCTAGTACCAGGAGAGATTACAGTAATTGGGTATTGCAGTCTCTTTATTATGTGTTCCCCTGCAGCCCTCTATTGGAGTGATCTAATAAGGGGAGAAGACATACACAGGTAGCTCTCAAAGAGGCCTTTGACTCAGTTTCATGTTGACTTGCATCAGTTAATGAGCTTGAACTAGATTTTGAAATAATTTATTTTGAAAATTCATGTAGCTACAACTGTTCATGGCAAACAGAGGATTTATCATTTACAATGAGCTGACCAATATCCTGTTTCCTCATTCTAAAAGGAAGCTGACACACACACACACACACACACACACACACACACACACACTGCAATGAAAGAGTATGCATGATTCTTTATTCACTTACTCAATCAGTGACACTGTATTCTCACACAGAAACTTACTGTAGATAGTTTAATAAAGTTAGAATGGGTTAGAATTTGAGACACTGTGTGTGTGTGTGTGTGTGTGTGTGTGTGTGTGTGTGTGTGTGTGTGTGTGTGTGTGTGTGTGTGTGTGTGTGTGTGTGTGTGTGTGTTTGTGTGTGTGTGTGTGTGTGTGTGTGTGTGTGTGTGTGTGTTTGTGTGTGTGTGTGTGTGTGTGTGTGTGTGTGTGTGTGTGTGTGTGTTTGTGTGTGTGTGTGTGTGTGTGTGTGTGATCTCTGCATTACCTAAAATACATATCATTTACAGTAAGTCGATATACTTAGTATTTCGCTATGTTTGGACATAAGCAAGCGACTCATTATCATTGATTTTGTGAGAGTAAGAGTGTTGCAGTGTTTTGCAAGAATGCCACAGGAAAATTAACTCCAGCCGACTCAAGCCTACATTACTGCACCCACAGTTAGAAAACTAGATGTTATTATTATTATTATTATTATTATTATTATTATTATTATTATTATTATTATTATTATTATTATTATTATTATTATTATTATTATTCATGAGCCTTAGTCCATTTATTTTTCTATAGAAGGAACATATTGGGACCATAACTCAGGGCTCTCTCATCAATATATCAGGATTTTTAGCTCCACAGAAGGGCTGAGTGTCCGCAATCTCTGAGCACAGTTTGAGTTGTTGAGTTTGGTGAACATGTGACCGTCAGACTTCGTGCTGAGAAAAGCAGGCTGCAGGACACAGTGGGCACATTGTGTTAATGAATGCCTTATTGGGGATGTAGGCCAACAGCCTGGCTGGCCATTCAAAGAGAATTATTGGCTGAATCGTTCCAATCATGTCGTGATAGTGTTTTTTTTTATATTCGGGCCAAACAAACCGAGAATGGGAATGTCACATTAAAAGAAAATCCGGCACAAGGGACACCCCAGCCCATTAAGTAAAGTAGAATGTGCACGTTGGCTTCAGTTTTTCAGTTTTAAATCCCTTCAAACGCATTTTTCACAGTAGAACTTTTGACTTGTCATACTAGGAAAGCAAGTCAGTGCTACCAATTACACTTGCAATGTCTTTCTTATGTATAAGTGTTCTTGTAAACCATGACAGTGAGCCAGCACGCGCAATAGGATGCTGAAATCGAAGCACCCAAATGAAGTTCAGCCATTAATAATTTTATAGTTTATGACTGGGATTTTCATTACTGTGTCGTGAATGCCTCTGAAAAGGGGTCTATCGCACCAGACAATTTCATGAAACAAACTACATTTACTACTGAGAATGATACAGGTGTATTGCTCCCAGCCCATGTCTACAATTGATGAATATCATCAGGGAATGTGTGGCTTATTTGATTCATCTTTCTCCAATCAGGCGTAGCAAATCGTGAGGAGATATTCACTGATTTTGAGAACAAGCGTTCTCCAGAACCGCTCACACCACTGTTTAAACTGTTTGTGTTTTTTTCTTCCAGGAATGGGAGAAGCTGAATTACGACATACACTCTTTACGCTATGCCAGACGAGAAGTGAAATCTCGATGGAAGAAAATCCTGCTGCAGCTAGGTGAGGCTCTTAAGGTTTGTTTAATTTTCTTGCTTAATAATCTGCTGTGCTGTTCAGACGTGTGATCTTCCCACTCCCTCTGTAGGGTACCAGTGTGAGGTGGAGGGCTTGCTATGTGTGAACAGACAGAGTCGCTTCAGTAGAGACGGAGAGCATCTCAACAAAGCCACAGACCTGCTGGAACAGCTGCTGCACCACACCTCTTTGTTCCCTCCAGAAAGCGCACACCAGAACAGATACCTCTGTGTCATGGTTCGCACGCACACACACAGACACACACACACACACACACACACACACACACACACACACACACACACACACACACACACACAGACCCACCCACCTACCCTCCCACACGCACTCCCCCCCCCCCCCCCACACACACACACACATACTATTCCACCATGTTATGCTTTGTCAAAATGTATGTACTATAACTTGCTAGAAAATCTTAAAAAGCTATATGTTTGAAGCTCCATTTTGGGTAAGACTAGCAATGTGCAGTGTGGATCTTTACAACATATCACTTTTATATGATATCAAACAGTATGTTTTTACATGCCCTTATCTCCAGTTAGCCCTTCTTTTCCTCCTCTCATCCCTTTGGTTCCTGTCTTTCAGCACCTCTTTAGTTTGTCTGTCTCTACCCTCATCTCCTCCATCTTTTGTGTCTCTCTCTCTCTCTTTCTCCACCTGCATCAGAAATGAAAACTCATTCATTCATTCAACCGTGAATTCATTGGTGGCTTCACCCACCTTGCCTCGTGTGAATGTGTATGACTGCTGTATGTTTGTGGTGGTCGGAGGGTCCGTAGGCACGAAATTGCAGCCACGCTTCCTCCACCGGTATGACTGTGTGTGAATGAATGGAACTTGGAACCCTGTAAAGCGCTTTGAGTGCCTAGAAACGCGATATATGAATCCAATAATTTTTTCATTCATTCATTCATTCTTTTCAATCTGCCTGCATCTCTCCCTCAGGATCGCCTGGTGTCTCTGGACAGCGCTGAAGACTTTGTCAGACTGGCCAAAGAAAAGTATCCCAAGACAGTAGGCTGAGAAACAGTGTCCAGAAGGAGAAGATGTAAATGCTGAGATAATGTTTCAAATTGTTGAAAGATGCCCATTTCAACCCCACACAATCCATTACATTTTAAAGGCATATTTTATTACACTGCAGTTAATGCAAATTAAAGTTCCACTTTTCTGTTGCCTCAATGAATTTTACTCTGATGCACATGTGTTGTTTTAGACTAAAACATGTATTTATTCATTTACTTTTTAAGAGATGTGTCACACTAACAGCGGTTTTATTGCACTGGTTCACTAGTACAGGCAGGCAAATACAGGGCTTTTTGGGAGCATTGGCTTTTAATAAACAGTGGAGATAGTTTCTGTGCTTGTTTTAGAGTTGTATAGGTGTTGAATGTACCAAATTAAAAAAAAGATAAGAAACCTTCTGCACTTTTTGTTAACTTGTAAATAATACTAAAAAACTGTTTTCTTCCACGTTCTTTTGTTTATTGCTCACCTTGTCTCTAATTAAATATATTTGCAGCGGGAAGTGCTCAATCAGTCTATCTGAATCTAACTGCATTGGCTTTGTCTACTACTGTTAGCCACTTTGTCCAAAAGGTGGCAGCAGATACTTAAGTCCTGTTCCTGCAGGGCTTAAACAGTAAAAAAAAAAAATAATAAATAAAAAAAAAAAAATCTGGTTAACTAGTTAGAAACTTCTGGACCACACATTGGGTGAAACGTTGGCAATTTAAGAAGTCTTTTTCAGCATATTCAAAAATATGTATATTCAGCATGTGCAGTTTAAACAATGAAGCGTAATGTTGAGGAATAACGTTATCCAAACACCTATGGTATGAGAGCTGGACATGTGTTTGAAAGCGACAGTTTATTTGATCTATTTTTGTGTAGAAAGCTAAAATGAAAGAATTTCGATTCACACTGTCATTAATGCAGGCCAGCCATGGGACATTAGACATCCCTTCCTTCATTTTCTGAATTTCCCTTTCTTGATGATCTGTCCAGGATGCAGATGATACTGCCTCATCTTGGCTTTCACTCAGAACCGTTTCACACACACTCTCAACCACACCCATTCATCTCTGGGTTGGAGCAGTGCGAGACATCACCTTCACGCAGTCTGTGATTGTGGTATGCACACACATTCATGCATGCGCGCACACTTGCACTAAGCAATAGAGGGAGTGTTTAAGCTGACCCAGATATTGTTCTTTCCAAGGCCCCTTTCCCAAATTTGGGGACCAGATGTGGAGCTGAAAGAGTGTGGGGGGGGGGGGGCATTGGGGGAGGGGAGCAGTTTGAGAGGCATACCAGTGCTGGCAGCCCTGAAAGTCATCATGCTGCTTGCACCTTTTTCTCATTATACAATTGTGAGTGTGTGCATTTTAGATGGAGTAATGCTGACATCATTCTTTAGCATTGTACTGGAGAAGAAAAAAAACTAAATAGCCCAAATTTGACCTGAAAAGTGGGAACGGTTTTGAGGGTTATCATGCATGCTGTATGGACAAGATAAAGAAAAAAGAATATATTGACACATTGTGATTTCTGTATGTGTCATATGTGTATGTTTGTAAAAAGATCAAAATCTTACTATATAGCTCCCTGGTCAGATATTTTATTAGCGTCTCTAGTGGGGCATTATCCACATAGACACACACAAGCAGCATAGTTATGCCTGAGTTATGCCTGAGTTATGCCTGAATAAATACATACTGTTGTCATACTCATGTTTTCATTCAATCTAAAGCATTTGATTCTCAGTTTGGGAAAGAAACATCTAAATTTCTTGCGCTACAGAAGGAGACAGTTAGCTTAGCTTAGCATAAAGACTGGAGACAGTGGGAAACAGCTAGCCTGGCTCTGTCAACAGTAACACAATCTGCCTACCAGCACCAGTAAAGCTCACTAATTAAAACAATGATTCTTGTGCAAAAACAAACGGGTAAGAGCAACATTATTACAGGGGTTAATGCTTAGGCCTAGAAGTTGCCAGACAACCAGAGGAGACGGCAGGAAGTAACTGCACCTGGCTTAGAAGTAGTTGGGCAGATTTGAGTCCATTTCAATCTGGTTTTAGGGCAGGCCACAGTACCGTATCTGCTGTCACTTTGGTCTTAGACAACATTGTTACAGCTATCGATAAAAAAATCCACTGTGCAGCACTTTTTGTTGATCTGTCAAAAGCTTTTGATACTTTAGATCACCATTTGCTTTTAGAGAGGCTGCATGAAATTGGTTTTGATTATTCTACATGTAGCTGGTTTAGGGATTATCTCTCTGATAGACAGCAGTCAGTAAAACTGGGAAGCTACCAAACTGAGTTTTTAACAGTTACAAATGGTGTTCCGCAGGGCTCAATTTTAGGTCCAGTCCTATTCACAATTTAAATCAATAACATTATTTCATCGCTAAAAAACTGCCACGCCCATTTGTATGCCGACGACACTGTACTGTATTGCATTTCTGATTCAGTGCAACAATCTGTTCAGAACCTACAGAGCTCTTTTAACACCCTGCAGAACTGTCTAGTGGATCTCAGGCTTGTCCTTAGTACAGAAAAAACAAAATATATGTGTTTTTCCAGAGCAAGAATTACACATTTTAATGATCTTATTATTCACACAAATAATGGATCTCATATTGAAAGAGTCTCTGAATATAAATATCTTGGCATCTGGATAGATGAAAAACTCTCTTTTACATTTCACATAAAAAATCTTGTCTGTCGTCTGCGACAAAAGATTGGATATTTTTATAGGAACAAAGCCACCTTCCCGTTGTTCAGTAGGAAAAGGATTATTGAGGCAGTTTTTATGTCTGTCCTTGATTACGGTGATGTGGTTTATAGGCATGCATCTCGTTCATGCCTTAAACTCCCAGACTCTGTATTTCACTCTGCTTTGAGATTAATTTCAGGAGATGCTTATGATACACACCATTGTGTTTTATATGAAAAGGTTGGGTGGTCCTCCCTTAAGGAGAGACGTGATGCACATTGGCATATTTTTATATATAAAGCTCTGACTGGAAAGCCTACCACTCTATTTGACAGAAATGCTGCTTATTTCAGATGGGCTTTATCAAACCCGCTCAACTGACATGCTTATGTTATATGTTCCCTATGCCCGGTCTGAGCTTGGTAAAACCGCTTTTAGCCATAGTGCCCCTGACTCCTGGAACAGCCTACAACATACAATTAAAATAAATACACTCATAACTATTAACCAATTTAAAATTATTATTTTGAATCAGCCCCTCTACACAGGTAACTGTTTTAATTAGGCTATTGTCTCTTTCATTCAATTGATCTGAATGTTTTAAATTGTTGTCTGTGTGTGTGTGTGTGTGTGTGTGTGTGTGTGTGTGTGTGTGTGTGTGTGTGTGTGTGTGTGTGTGTGTGTGTGTGTGTGTGTGTAAACTTGTTATGTATTCTCATTGTATATTGTGTATCTGTACAAACTCGACGTCATTGTAAAAGAGGGTCACCCCTCAATTGATCTTTCGAGGTTAAATAAAGGAAAATGAAATGTTGTTGCCATTGGAAACAGCCGGCCAGCCGTTTCCATAAGTATTTAGCCTTCTTGCTAAGCTATAAGCTAACCAGCTGCTGGCTGTGGCTTCATAGGCTATCTACTGTACAAACAAAATAAGTATGGATTGACTCATCTAAGTCAAGCTTTCTGTTTAACTTTAGACTGTAGAGAAAGATAAAACAAAGAAAAAAAAGTATGTAAGAATAAGATGGTCTGAATATGGAGGGGTTTAGAATATCAAATTACAATCTGTAATACAAATGTTGCCCTACTTCTCATCATTCTCAATAACTCGTCTTGCACGTAGGCTAACTTCCTTTTGTGTGTGTAAAGGCATATTAATAATGACCTTTTTCTGAGTGCATGCTGCCCTTCCAAGAAAACTTCCATCTTTACTTAACAGAGCCCTGACTCATGAGGTCATGGCCTTCCTGTTTTAGGTCCAGAAATGAAGCAACTTGCCAGTTACTAATGGTTTACTAATGAAATGTGAAATGCCTTTTGAGAATTGAGGTTCATAGGCTACTGTTGACTCAAACAAAAAAGTGAATGGAGACCACTGACTGGATTAAAACATATCCAAACATATCAATAAAACCAGCGACTATATAGCCTGCTTTGCTCCACTAATCTCCTTGAAGACATGGTTGTGATCAGTTGTGTTTTCCATTAACACTTCTAAAGTTTGCATAAACAGGAACTTCTCATCCTCACACTTACTCTAACTGATGCCCTCACACACTCGATAAGCAAAACAATTTAGGACTAGTGTTTAGATGTTCATAAATATACATAGACGTGATTTAGTGACTGAGACCTGAAGAGCCAGCATTTTAATCTGACTTGAATTTTTTTGCCATGCGAGCCACGAATGGCAATGTTGGTTTGTTGGTCCACCGCTTTGATTTCGACTGAAATATCTTGACAAATACTGTATCTATTGTGGTCAATGATTTAACTTTGCCCTGTACTTCTAGTTTTTTTTATAAGAGTATTCAGAGAGCCGCTGGCATGACTGAATACTCTTATCTGGTTTCAGGTTAGATTTGGCCATGGCAAAGAAAAGAGTAAGACTTTGTGTTTTGTCAAGGAAATTAAATGTTTTATTGTCTGGAATTATGAGCTCAAGCACACAACATGTTTTCTTACACTGCCCTGTAAAATGCAATGGTTAGATGACTTACGTTGAGTGGGGATGGGGATACGCATCAGTTAATTTCAATAAATGATGTCTTGAATGTATGTTATGCCCCTAGACGGAATATTTCAGCTCGTCGAGGGCACGGAATATTTCGGCTCTGTGAGAATAGTGACTGATTCACTCACTACAATCAGGTGTGTGTGGCACTGATTGGCTAATTGAGCCCAGGTGTGAAGAGGTTATCCTCCCCAATGCTGCTACCTTGCCGTGGTGGGGAGGCTTGCGTGCCCCCGTTAGGCCTTTCACACCAAAAAGAACCATGAGCCAGTTCTGGGCTGGTGCTGGGGCCAGTTCAAAACTGGTTACAGCCTCACCCCAGTTATGAACCGGTTGGTTTCACAACGACCAGAGCCAACCATGGAGCCGGCAAGAGAGCAACGTCATGACGTCACTGTAAACGTGTGTGTACGTCGCCCGACGCCGCTGCTCTTGTGGCTAATGCTAAAGCTTCCGCTAGCTGCACAACAACAGCGGCGAATACGTCTTATTTTTTACAGGTGTTGGCTCTCACTTTGTCTGTGTCTGTGTGTGTCTCCGTTTGTCGCGCTGCTCGGCTCTGTGGGCTCTGTGTTTATATGTCCATGCTGTGAAGGTGCTGCCTCCTTCAGCGTTTACTTTCATGTTACTTCAAAATAAAAGCCAACTCACGTTTGTGCAGTGAACTGCTAATGTGAAGCCAGTGAAATGCTTTTAATGTGAAGCCGCAGCCTTAATGCTCTATTTGTTTAACAGTAACTTAACTGTTGTGCGCTGATCTAAAGATAGTGTTTTTCAATATAGAAAGCCGTGTCTCTGGCATTACCGGTGGTGACACAAGTTTATTTTGCTAAAAAAAAAACAGCACATTGTCCCGCACAAACGTAGTCTTTGTCCCACATCTGGTGAATTGGGATCTGGTCACCCTACTTTGCAAACAGGACCCATACAGCGTATTTTCGCCGGTCAATTTGATCGCTACGTTCGGTAATTATGTTATGTTTATGTCTCGTAGTAGCGGTGTTTTTAAATATGGCGGGCATGAGGTTTGAGTTGGTCTGGTTGGTCAGCATAATTCCTCCCCCGGCCGCTGGCGCAAGCAGTTCTTACCTCAAACCCTGCTCAATCCTGGGGTTTGAGTTGAACAGGTTTTTACAGGCCGGAGCCGGTTCTTTGGCATTGTGAAACCAAAACACTGGCTCTAGCTCCGAACTAGCCCGGAACCGGCTCCGATTTTGCTGCGGTGTGAAAGGCCTACGTGACTCTAAAGGCTATAGCGGCAGGGATTTATACCCCCTGTAGGTGCAACCATGCCGGGCAGGTTTTAGAGTAGAGGCCGGACGAAAAGCATGACCTGGTCCTCCAGGTTGGTGGTTGGGTGTGGGGCCAACAACCCCACCCTGTAAAACACTTGCAGTTACAGAAACGCCAACTAAGAGCACTAAGAGAGGGCACGGCCCTGGGAGAGAGTAGCTCTTCAGCAAGAAGACAAATGACGTTGTGTGGTGAACCCCTCTCTCAACAAGGAAGAACATTACCATTGGAACATGGAATGTAAGAACAATGTATCAAACAGGGAAAACCTTCCAAATAGCACAACAGATGAAAAACTATAATCTTGTACTATTGGGCATCAGCGAGGCAAGATGGACGCAATCAGGCCAGAAAAGATTAATGAGTGGAGAGTTGCTGATTTACTCGGGCCATGAAGATGACAATGCCCCACACACAGAAGGGGTAGCTCTCATGCTATCAAGAGCCGCACAGAGAGCACTGATAGAATGGGAGGCCCATGGACCAAGGATCATCACAGCATCGTTCAGAACAACAAAGGATAAGATAAAGATGAATGTCATCCAATGCTACGCACCAACGAACACCAGTGAAGAAGAGGAAAAAGAGGAGTTCTACGACAGGCTTCAGAACATCCTGGACAAATATCCAGAGAAAGATACCACCATCCTCATGGGTGACTTTAATGCAAAGGTAGTAAAAGTAAACATCGGATATGAAGAGGTGTTGGGAACACATGGACTTGGAGAAACAAGTGAAAAAGAGAGAAGTTCCTGGATATCTGCACACTGAACAAGCTTGTTATCGGAGGCAGCATCTTCCCACATAAGAGGATACACAAAGCAACATGGGTATCACCAGACCACACAACAGAGAACCAAATAGATCACGTCTGCATAAGCAAGAAGTTCAGAAGATCACTACTGGACGTGAGAGTCAAAAGGGGGGCAGATGTAGCATCTACCCATCATTTGCTAACTGCTAGACTGAAACTCAAGCTCAAGAAACACAAGACAGAGACAACAGCTAACAGACAGAAATACAACGTGAGCCTATTGAGGGACGCAGAAAAACAAGAGGAATTCAGACTGAAACTATCAAACAAATTTGAAGTTCTCCAGGACCTACTTGAAGACGAAAACAGCATCGACAGTCAGTGGCAACATATTAAAGACGCACACATGCCAAGAAGTGGTTGGCTACAGGAAATTCCAGCAAAAGGAGTGGATATCTACAGAAACCCAACAAAGGATCGAAACAAGAAAAGAGAAGAAAGCAGCAGTGGCAAACAGCCGTACAAGAGCATCCAAGGCAAAGGCACAAGAAGAGTATACAAATATCAATAGAATGGTTAAGAGGAGCATTAAGGCGGACAAGCGGAAATACATCGACAACCTAGCCGAAGAATCAGAGGAAGCAGCAAGAAATGGAAACATGAAACAGTTGTATGACACCACCAGACTGGAAAGAGGGCCTTATTAGCAAGCTCCCAAAGAAAGGAGACCTGGGAAACTGCAACAACTATAGAGGGATCACCCTACTCTCTGTGCCAGGCAAAGTGTTAAATAGAGTCATACTGGACAGAATGAAGGATGCAGTTGACCACCAACTGAGGGACGAGCAAGCAGGATTTAGAAAGAATAGGTCCTGTGTCGACCAGATTGCCACTCTTCGCATTATCATGGAGCAGTCACTAGAGTGGAACTCCCCACTCTATATCAACGTTGTCGACTACGAGAAGGCATTCGACAGTGTACATAGAGAGACTGCATGGAAGTTATTGAGACACCATGGAGTGCACACTAAGCTAGTGAACATCATTAAAACAGTTATTCTGGAATGACCTGTAGAGTGATACATGATGGACAGCTCACAGAACAGTTCCAGATCAAGACTGGGGTCAGACAGGGTTGTCTTCTATCCCCATTCCTGTTTTTACTAGTCATTGACTGGATCATGAGAACAACAACAGAACAAAGGAAGAACGGAATCCGATGGACATTATGGACACAACTGGATGACTTAGATTTTGAAGATGACCTGGCACTACTGTCACATAGCTACCACCAGATGCAAGACAAGATCAATACACTCACAGAGACTTCTTAACAAGTAGGACTTAACATCCATGAGGGTAAAACAAAAAACATAAGGATAAATACAACTAGTATGGAACCGATCACCCTTGGTGACACCATGTTAGGAGAGGTAGAGTCCTTCACCTACTTGGGGAGTATCATCAGCAGTCAGGGTGGTACAGATGCAGAGGTAAAAGCTAGGATAGGTAACGCAAGGACATAATTTCTACTTTTTAAGAACATCTGGAACTCTAGAGAGATACAGGAAACGACTAAAATCAGAATCTTTAACTCCAACGTAAAATCCATCCTGCTCTATGGGGCAGAGACATGGAGAATCAATAAGATCACAATAAATAAAGTGCAAACCTTAATAAACAAATGTCTCAGAAGAATCCTGAAAATCTACTGGCCGAACAAGATCAGCAACAACGATCTGTGGACAAGAACAAAACAACCCCCAGCAGCAGACAAAATTGGACGAAGAAGATGGAAATGGATCGGGCACACATTACGCAAACCAGTGCCAAATACCACCAGACAGGCTCTGACCTGGAACCCTCAAGGGAAGAGAAGCAGAGGACATCCTAAAAACACCTGGCGCCGGGACCTCCAGGCAGACACCAAGAGACTGGGAGGCACCTGGTCGCAGATAGAAAAGAACGCCAGTGACCGTGAACTCTGGAGGTCCCTTGTCGACGGCCTATACCCCAGTAGGGGTGAAAGGCGTAAGTAAGTAAGTAAGTGAAGAGGTTATATATGCCCTGAGACCCCAGTGCTCTGGGCTGCTCATTATCTCACCTTCAGAGGTGGTGAGAGGTTCCTCTTGTGTTTTCTCAGTGTCAGTGTATCTACTACCTAGGCAGTTCTTTGTGTATGCTTTCAGCTGCTTGGCAGTGGTGGTTTAGTTTGTTGTTTTAGTGCGTTATATCAAAGGTAGCCTGTGTGGCCCTTTACAGCTCTCTGCGTTTTTGTTTTTGCCCCTTCCCCTTCTTGGCTATAGCGATTGAGTGGTTATCCCTCCGGGGATAACTTTTAAGACACCCCTGGGTCTGCACCTGTGTCCCAACCCCCCCCCCCCCCCCCCACACACACACACTCCCAGTCCTTGCACCTTGAGCTATATACAAGTTTTAGTTTTCTCTCGACTGTCCCATTTGAACTCTTCTCTTTAGTCATGCACTGTTAATCTTGGAGAGTTATTCATGATAAGACAATGTTACACCCATGCACACAAACATTAGCTGACATATACATACAAGCACAGAAAAACACATAAACACACTCAGTAATGTGTTAAGGATGTTTGGAGAACCAGGCTCAAATCAACCCGTGTGCTGACCTCTGTGACTCCAGACATAAGGTCAAGGGTCAAAAGTCTGCCCAGGAAAGGCAACATTATTCTGTCGCTCTCAAGTTAATTCCTCAAAATGCTGTGTGTTACACGAGCAGCAGAGTTCAGTTTTCAGCTGTAGTCTATACCATTCATACTGCATTATGTATAAGTATAAAACAAAAAGTTTTTGCTCTTGTAGGTCCTTCTTTCTAAGTTACATTTATAGAACCTTCTCAGTTCTAAGTTGCTTTACCTTTTCTAGATTTCTAATTCCAAAGAAAATGCTTTATTATTTTACGACTACATATCATTTTATTTTATTTACGATACCTTTTTTATTGTATCATTTATCAGCAATTTTATGATTTGATTTCCACAACCCATTTAAGAACACTCCAGTACTCACCAACTCAAGATAGGATAATACTTTTCTTTTTCAAATGCATTAATGGTAAATGGTAGACCGCCCTACACACTTCACCACAGCCACCCGTAAATGAGAATAAGTGGATTCAAAAATAGACATATAAATAGTGCTATTGGACTGAGAAAGTAAAGATGATAGAAGTGTTTCCATGACACGACAACAAAAGCATGTTGTTCCTTAAAACAAAGTGTTATTCCTAGGTCAAGCAGATAATATTGCAGAAACACACACACATGCTGATGGGTTGAGCAAGCCTTTGGGCAGGGCAGGGTGTGCTCTACAGAATGTCTGTGGTCATCAGTGGTTGATCAGTAATTACACAAGTCCACTGATGTTCTTGAAATATCCTGATATATTTCCCCAAAATTGGACAAGATTAAAGGATACAAACCCCTAACCCTGAATTGAAGACTGGGTATTTACTATAACTGTATTTCCTATAACTGGATCACTGGACAGGATATGCTTCTGACAAAAGAACTTTATAGGCAGTGTGTGTTCCAAAAAGCCTTGTTTTCCTGGACAATTATGAGGGGAATACAGCTGAATATAATAACACACAAATCTTATTGACATGAGCTGGACAGGTGCTTGTTTGAACCAACAATCATCATCAACTTGGGAGTAAATAATACAACCAGATGTAGTGTGTGTCTATGCAGTATTAGTATGTCTGTTAAAGCATTCAACTATGTGGTTTTGGATGTTTGAGGTGTCTCACAAAGCTATTGAGACCATGCCCCGCTTGCCAAAAACTAACTTCCAATTGTGCGTAATAGGCCTATGCTTTTCATTCTTCCACAAGTGCCGTCAGTGGGAGGATCAGTTTGGATGTGTCCATCACAAAAGGGATTGAGGGTCTGTAACTCTTATGACAGCTGAAAAAACCAAAGCATGCAGATGGTATGGAATTGCTGAATGGCCTAACCCTAACCCCTATATTTTGTTTTTGATGTAACATCTCTTGAAGGCTATTCAGGAGAAATGACATGGTGCTGAAGTCTCCAGCGCATATATGGGAGGCAGTGTTGATGTGTAACATGTGTAATCACCTAGTTGTGCTCCATCTGGTTGTAGGATGAGGGAGCTGGCACAGTGATGGTTGTAAAGGTTGTAACATTTTTATTATTTTGAGCAAGTATAAATGACATGTATGTGTTTCCACACTGCATACTGTTCAATATTATCAATACACATACATACACATACATATACACATACACAATAGATATACAGGCCCAGTATGTATTTGGGTGGACACAATATGAACACGTTCTGAGGCTGATCAAAATGAAGTATGCAAATGTGATCACACAAAGGAAAAAGAAAGATTCAAAAAGAAATTAACAGACTTAAGCCAAAAAGGGGGAACAACATTTAAAAGAAGTAAATGGGTATAGAGCTCTCGCTAAGATACTTTTTGTCATCCTCATCTCGCGCTCTGTCTCTTTCCAGGGTAAAGTCAGACAGTGATTCACTCCCCCCCTTCTGATCACGCTTGGCTGGCTTTTCTGTCAACACCCACCTGATGTTCAGTCAAAACTACCTGACCTGCAGACGTAACAACAATGGAAGCCCCCATACTCAAACCCACTCACGTTCAGCATTCCTTTGACATGTATCAGAGGCTGAATCAGCACGTTGCATCAGTGGCATATAACCCATAATGAGGAGAAAGAGGCTCCTGTTGTTATTACAGACCGGGCTAGACTATATGGATGATGTCATGTAATGATGGTGATCAGATGGAGGAGGAACGGCTCTGCTTTTCCTTTACGGAGATAGCGGTATACAAAGACAAAGAAACAGCAAGCACAACACAGACACGTACAGAGACACAGACACACACACACACTGCATAGCATAACCACATCGTTTTAATTGTCAGTGGAGTCCAGTGTTTCAGACATCACCATCGGGTGTGTGTGTGTGTGTGTGCATGAGCGTTTTATAACACACAGTACTGCATGTGCCATAGCTGGGAGGGACATCGTGGAGAGCGTCCCTCCATAGAAATAGAAGCGGTTCTGGAATACTAATAGAATTCTAATTTGGATTCCATGATTCTATCTCCGGCAGCATCGGTCAGACCAACAGCAGTGACTTCATTTTGTGAGTTTTCCATCCGAGTACTGTACAAATTTTTGGAAAGGTTGAATGAAAACTCAATGATCTGGAGAACAAAACATAAACAAAATGTCCTGGGTTAAGATTGAACCTGCAGCTTTTGTCACATGTTTCTGCGGTCCGCCAAGGCTAAATGACTATTGGCATGAAAGCTGATCAAAATGTAATAGCCTGAATTATAATGACATACTATGAAAAATATCAACAAAACTTCCTCAAACATTGGTGTTACATATTTTTTCAAAGACCACAACAGGCAAACATCATTCAGACAGGAGTAAATAGTAGTTTCATATCCTGGGGACTACTTCCAGTGGCAGATGAATACATATTCTCTATTAAGTGAGTATGTACCGGTAGCCTACCTGCTGTACTAAGAGAGGTGCTTTATCTGATGGGACTGGTTAGGTTAGACACAGTGCATGTGTCTATTGTAACAAAGGAACATGTAACATAGTGCAACGATAGGGCTCTCTGTTGTTGTTATTTTTGAACAACAATGAAGGTGTATGTCACCTATAGGAATAAGCTGGCCTACATCAGGCATTAGCTAACTGCTACACACCACAATGTCCGACACCAAGTTACAGTAGTTTTATTCCCTAAAGAAATTGGTCTGGCATATACTGTATATGTATGGGATTGTTTTTATTATCTTCCAAACACACATACTAGAACATTTTACAGGGAAAAATCTCACAATTATAAAACTAAATATTTACGAAGACGAAAAGGCTTAAACACTGGCACACACCTCACACAAATGATTTGTTCATCTGTTTTGGCTCACAGGTTGGTTCTTATGATGAACAATTACGTACCCAATTAAGCTATTTGAGTATTTTTTTAGTAAAAACACCAAACTGACTTTCCAGCTGTTTTTACAGCGCTGTCTGCTGTCCTCACTAATAGCAATGACTTTACGTCATCTGTCTTGAGACAAGTTAAATGCTCATATGGATACAAAAACGTGACATTCAATTGCCTTCGGTAATTTCCCTTTTCCATGAACCGCTAGCTACAGTATGTTACAAACTGCTTACTGGTAATAGACGTAGCCTCAGGCGATGTTATCTGCTTCAATCTCTCTGGTGAAGTCATGGTCTGCTTGATTTGTACGAATATCTTTGGTGAACTTAATCGTAATGTCTGAACAAATCTGCCAAAAACATCAAGATGATTCACGGATTGCAATGTCTGATCAAAGGTCCAATCATCCTTCCATCCATCCATCCATCCATCCATCATTTATTTTATGCCTTTCAGCATGCCACAATTAAAAAAACAGTTTATCTCCAAAGATGAATCATTTGTCATCTTTATCTCACTTGTGGAGTCTTTCCATAGCCAGCCCTATCATGTTCTTTCTGCTTATGTAAATATTAAGCCGAGGTATTTCTCATTACTTTCTCATTTGTTTTTTAGGATGTTTTTAGGATCATTTCTCAAAGTGTTTAGACTGGGCCTTAGCTAGAACACACCTACATACCATAGTAGTAGAGGTAGATCAGCCCTGAGGATATGAGTGAGAATGACGTTAAAGAAGCTGGCACAGACCGCCACACACTCTTAATGTTTGACATCTGTTTCCGAGCTGATTTCTAAACCCCTTTTTTTGCTCGGGGACACTGGGATATGTATCTGCCTGACTTTGCAATCTCCCCTTTCTGTGATTCACCGCCCAGAAATCCACTCTGGTAGGTCAACACACACACACACACACACACACACACACACACACACACACACACACACACACACACACACACACACACAAACACAAACACACACACACACACACACACACACACACACGCACACACACACGCACACAAACACTGGGCTTCCACCGATATGAGCTCATTGCAAAACAGCTGCCACTCGTTCGCAGGGGTCAAATGAGGGGGAAAAACCTCAAATGTTCAACTGCCTGCATGTCCCCTTATCTGACACCCCTGTATTAATGTCTATACACCCTGTCTGTGACTCAGTATCACTCCCTTTTTGTGTTAGTCTGACTTTAGTTTGAGAAGATTTCTGGTTTAGAACAGCTTTGATCTTTCTTTTATAGCTGTGGCCATCTTTTTACGGTGACATCAGGTTGTAAACAAGCCAAGGGTTTAGCAAAATCATGAAGTGCAAAACTTGAATGAGGAAAACAAACATGAGTTCACGTGACATGTTGATTATAATAACTCGTTGACCAGGAAAAACTGTACCAACAAAAGGAATTTATCAACCAGTGAACAAATGACTTTGTGCATGAAAGCCTATGATCATCCTATTTTGCAGTTTCCCTTTTTTAACTTCTTTCAGCTTATTGTTTTCAGTTGTAAAGCCCACAAAATCCCATTTTCCTTCACGCTCACCTCTCTCAAAGTGTACATTTTGGTCAAACTGTATGCAGCTGTTTTCTGCGACAAGCCTGCTGTGTACTTCCAGCCCAGCACCAAACGGCAGACAGACAAAGTTAGTAGATGAATGAGTATAGTGGAGGATTTTGCAGCTAAAGATCCAGCTATTTCTCTTGGGAATGGGTGTAGACCACAGCAGAGCTAAAACAAAGCGAATATGGAACTTGAACCATATGATTAATATCTCAGTGTTCTGGTAACAGCTTGTAGTGCTGTCACAAGGGGCAATCAAATCAGTTAATGTGTGTTTCAGGATCACATTGACAGTTTTTTTGAGAAAGCCAACCGAAATACAATCAATTGAACCAATATTGAAATCAATAATATTCTTTATATATTGTTTTAACGTCACAGCCTTACTAATATTGCTTTTTATGTGGTTCATCTTTGACTAATGTGGTGAATGTGAAAAAAAAACATATTCAATAAAGCAAACCTAAGGTGCAGATACAGTAGAAAGCTCAAGTGCCAACAAGTTAGTACATTACATCTTAAAAAAAAAAAATATTATTGGTATAACTCCAAGCTGAGTATGGCATAGACTACTCTTTTGTGTTTTTTGCTTATTTTTTGGGTCTTCGTGTGAGTGCGTGTTTATACAGTATGCGTGTGTGTGTGTGTGTGTGTGTGTGTGTGTGTGTGTGTGTGTGTTTGTTCATGTTTCTCTGCATGTATTTCAATAGGCTCAGCCTTGCTCCTCCCTTCCCTCTGGGAGGAACACATTAAACACACACACACACACACACACACACACACACACACACACACACAGAGGTAGACTCATCAAAAGGAAGGCTTTTCCCAATGCGGTAAGGTTAAATGATAGAGCATGAGCACAGCGGTGGTTAGGCGGAGAAATGGAGGGCAAAGAGGAAAGTAGAGTCAGCTGCTTGGACATGAAGGCACAGAGGGAGTGAAACTCAAACCACACGTAACAGCCCTATGAAGAGAACAAGTGATGATGAATAGATGCAGATGGAAAAGAAGTTCTAAGGGGCACTTTTTTATTTCATTTCTTTGACCAAAGCATCTGTAAACCCTGAGACAACCCATGCTTCTGTCACGGGGAAAGCCTTGTGACTGCTAAATTTAGTGCTCTGAATCCACATTTTTCACCAATCTGGAACTCATCCATTTTGTGCAGCAATTCCCGTTTAGCATTTTCTTTTAAATCCAGCTACATGATTTAAAAAACCAAAAAAAAAGGCATTAAAGCCATGGTGCGTAACTTTGATTGTCCCCCTGAGCAATTACAACCACACTGTCATCGCATCAACATGAGGTAATTATTCAGTGATGGCGCATCAGGGCTGTACAGTGAGACAGTTTTGATCACATTTGCTTCTGAAATTGATCACGTGCGATGATGAAAACAAATCCATTCGCACTCGTGCGACAGGTTGATAATGAGGAGAGGCTGTCTTTGAAACACAGAGGAGCGCTGCACAACACTGCTTAGAGGGCTCTACATTAACACTGCGGGTAAATGAGTCTTAGGCAAGTAAGTTATTGAGTCCACCCTCCACTTTGGCTGGTGAAAGATATGTGTCCTCGGGATCCGTGCTCGTGCAGCGATTCTAGGTATAAAAACTTCACCTACGGCAATTACCGGAAGGAGACGGCACATTACCGCAGTTAAGTTAGCGTGTGTACAAACAGAACATTTCCTGTGCGCCTTCACATTAAAAGCCTGTTACTAGCCAAACGTGAGTTGACTTTTATTTTGAAGCCGGTAAGAACAGGAAGTTAGCGCTTTTTTCTAGCTTGAAAGGCAACTCATTCAGCTGCAGCGAGCAGTCAACAGTAGCCTAGTCTATTTAAACAAAGTTTTAAATAGGCCACTGAAAAGCTACTAACAACACATTCACAACAACCTATTTAATTTATCCTAAATTGTACCAATATGTATACTTATTTATTTAATAGGTTATGTTTAATGTTTTAAAGTTTGGTTTTAATTAACAGAAGGGCATTATAATAATAATAATTCTGAATCAGCAAAAAATTGCAATTGGCAGGTTAGATTCTTTTTTCTAAATTGCAATCAGTGCACCCCTATGAATTTTTCTATAATTATTACTGCACACACTAGGATATAATATTAATTGAGAATTTCAAATGAGACCAAGATGACATGCTCAAAGGTAATTAGAGCGAAATGCAAGGGTTAAGGTTATGCAAGTTTTCGATCATACTTTGTGTGCTACCAAATTTATTTTTGTGCTACTGAATTTTTTTGCTTGCTAGCACCAGTGCTACCACCTAAAAAAATAAGCGTACAGCCCTGCGCATGGATTTTATACCCTGTGCTGTATGTCTGTTTTTTCTTATCAGCAGAATCAACAACTAAAACATTTCTTGGGCACTTCTTGGGATTTTTCTGAGATCCCTTGCCAGTGTTGTGTCTACTCATTCGGTGATGGCTTGAATGTAACCAACATTCGTTCATGTGAAAAAGTTACGCACTATAGCTTTAAACAGTTTTTTTTTTGTCATTCTTGAAAATCTGAAATCTTCCTGCAACAAAGGAGGTGCATTATTTTTAGACACATGCTGGGAAGTTGGACATGTGTGTGTGGTGAGAGTAGTGAGGAGCAAGTCATCTAAAAAAAATCCCCTCCGACCCCTCAACTGTCCACAAAACATTTGGGATCTCTTTTATATTCCATCACTGTCTGTAAAAAAAACATCCTCCATCCATCCATACCTAACTCCTTCTCCTACTCTGTGTGAACTAAGATCAGTGCTGATACAAGAATCAAGTATATGAAACCCCCTTCTAATGACCAACACTGGGATTGGTGTGTTTAAAACAACACATGAGGGAGCCTTTGGTTTGTTATCCCTGACCATGATTCATACGGCCTTTAACATCATAAATGAACCATGACTGTCTCTACAAGGTCTCTCAAAAGCCTTTCACATTTTTACTGAGATTTTCTTGGACTGAAACTGAGGGCAGTTTACGCCTGGAACTGGGAGAAAGATTGCTAAACCACTGTGAATAAAGAGTGGCTCAAGGGTCCTTGATGCACTATGGCAAATCATCCTCAATTTTAAAGCACTTCTGCCAACTTGGGTCTTTGAGTTTTCCTGTGTGGTCGCTTCACGTACTGACTGAATGAAATTAAGTTTATTATCTTGTCTGTGGAAAAAAACCCCGGATGTTATCTTTCCTTTCTGGCATCTCTTCGGAAATCTTTGAAACTGCTCCAAAGTGATATATAAAAAAATGGCAATATTGCACTCTGTACATCCATTCTGTCTGTGTTAAAAAAACATTCTTGAAAATTTGGCTGGTCTCCATTACCTGACTCCACAATTCTCTCTCTCTCTCTCTCTCCCTTCTCCTATCTATCGGACTGATATGAAAGGAGGAGAAGGAGGGGGAGATGTGGGCAGGCGGAAGTTGTAATTAGAGCAGTGGAGGGGGAGGAGGTGAGAGCAGAGGAAGTGAGGATAAGATACACCACCGAAAAAAGAAAGACAGATGAGGAGGAGAGGGACTTGTATACAGATATCGACACAGGGTTAGTCTGGACAACTTCCTGCCGTGTGTAAAAAAAAAAGAAAGGCGAGAAATCCAAGTTGTGTCCCATGCATTTTGTTTCTTACTTTCACCCTTTTGCCCACTTGGAAAAAAGTTGCCAAGATCAACTTACGTTGCACCTCTTGTCTTTTTGCTCCCTTGCCAAGCGATCATCTAATTTTTTCTGTGTAGGCCTATCTGTTCAATCGGAAAATGGAGTCTCGTAAGGGCTGCGTGATGGCTTTCGGGTCAGTGTAATTATGCTCATTAAGGGCGGCTACACTTGCATCTACTGTCCTTGGATGCGTGTGCATGTGTTTGCTGATGGGTAAAAACCAGGTCAACCCAATAGCAATAATTCTTTGTTTCACCCAACAACATCATTGTATTAACCTTATATGCAAAAACATGCAAATGTAGATCCCCAGATCATCATGTGAAGGGGTGGCATCCTAACCCATTCAGGTGATAGCCCTACAGCCCATAGTCTCACATAACTTATGTACCATTCCCATAAATGTCAGAATATGTTGAGAAATTAAAAGTAAACCTTTTCATATAATTGGTCCATTAACTTTGATGTGCTTGCATGGCTGATTACAGTGGATATCACTTTCAGATTAGCTTCCAAATTAACATAATGTCTGGGTCTACGGAAATACTTCGCCTTTGTTTGTTTATCTGGGAATAGGACGAGGGCCACAGAAATAAACAAGGGAAAGGGTGAGAGAGGGAGAGAAAGACACCACAGAGGAAAGAGGGAGGAGGCCAGTATATACAGTAGATTACAAGGGAGAAAGAAGATAAAACGTGACAAATTAGGACATCTTCTGTTTCTCTTTGATGTGAGGAAAACTCTCCAAGGAGAAGTCTGCCTAGCAACCCACCCCGGTATAGAAGGCAAATGAAGTGTGTATCTCTACTAGTTAATGGTCAACTGTTTAGAGGATGGTTTTCTTGGATGGGACACAAATGCACGCTATATTTCGCTGTGAGGCAAATACCGTGATTAAAGATCTCAGCTGAAGTAAAGAAAGATCATCCCGGGTCACCCAGAGAGAGAGAGAGAGAGAGAGAGAGAGAGAGAGAGAGAGAGAGAGAGAGAGAGAGGCAGATGAAATTGATTACAGAGAAGAAGAGGAAGAGATAATATATTAAACAAAGGGTGTTGACTGTACAGTATAGTGAAAAGACACAGATGACAGGGTTAGAGAGAGACAATAAGAAGTAGTGTGAAAGAACGCCAAAAAACGAACGAGCAACAGGAAGGTTGTGCATGTACAGTAAAAGGCTGAGGAGACATCAAAAGGGAAGAAAAACAGATACTTGATAGGGTTAGACATAGAAAGGAAAAGGGAAACTCCTCGGCCAGACAACTTGGGAGACATTTCCAGTACCAAAAAGTCACTGAGTGGCTGTATGTGTAGTTATAAATGTGTGTTTAGCGTTGTGGTGGTAGTTTCCATCACAAGTGAGCAGGCAGGCAACATTGAGACACGTTGAAACAAGTATATCAGATATTGCCAGATGTGCATCTCAGCCGAATCTAGACACACTTTGGAGAGATGTAGATATTAAACGAGTCAAGTCCCTGACTGAATGTGATTGGAAATTAAGTGGTCTGTCTTTTTGACCAAGTAAGTGCAGGGGTGATGTAAATAGAGGTTATAAATCAATGCAGATAGAAAATCTGTAGTAAAATAAACATATTAATGACAAAAACCCAACTAATTGATAATCCTCATCTAAAATGGTTAAAAATAACCTGTAGTCTGTATTTATCAGTAGCCCCTTTTACACAGCCAGTGAAAGCCGGGAATATGCCGGAATTTCGGCCCTCCGCCCTGCTGTATAAATGCGACCGTTGCGGAACGAGGGACGAAAGGTGCGAGAGATTGTTGCGGGAATTTTACTACCTCGGGGGTAGTAAGATTCCCAACACAATCAGTTCCGCCTCTCTGTTTAAATGCTCCAGCTTGTTGTTGCGGAACAGGGGGGCGTTTGACGTTCCATAGCCTACGTTCTAAACATGCGACCATGTTAGCAGTTGAAGGACGTCTGTTTAAGATTAACCACGGAGGCCTGATGTCCCGTAAAAATCACCAAATAAAAGGAACGGCATATAATCTAGCTGGTCATAAGGTCCGCTGCTCAATACAAACCTCCACGCTTCATTTTGCAGAGTGTATGAGTGTATTTCTGCCCGGGGGAAGTTGTACAGTGAATGGGAAAGCTAGGCTAGGCTAAGCTAGGCTGCGACCGGATCGCCGCCGCTATGTCTAAGTCTGAGCGTATATCCACACTATATTTCTGTCTACAGTAACGTGACTTCACACACTGTGTGTATGTGTATGTCTGAATGGCAAAGCACTGCTCTTAAATAGACTCGCTCACAGCCAACCTGTCACACAGACACAGACACCCACACACGGCCAGTGTTGTTGTTGTAAAGCAGCTGACCGGTGCGGCGCTAAATGTTTACGTCACACCTGACACTGCTTACAAGCACCTCTTTCATTCCGGAACGCTGTGTAAAAGGGGCTACTAATGCGCCAACATGCCGGCGTTGCTTGGTTCTGTGTAAATAACACCTAACCAAGCAGAGCCGGCAACTTGCCGCTCTTTCGTTCCGTCAATATGCCGCAATCTCTGTGTAAAAGGGGCTAGAGATTAGGTGTAGGCCATGCTGTGTTCAAGCCAACCTGGCTGACCAGGAAAATATTCTTGTTCACCACACATGTATTAGCCCAAACCCAGAAACCAGCCTGTAGTATTCCTTGATTTCAACACAACAGCATCTGTTATATGAAAAGGAAAATGTTTGTCAGAAAAGCTCATGTGAGAAAGCGTGTGAGCCAGGCCTCGGGAATCCGGCCTGGAAAGGATAGAAGTGGGGATCTGTCTGAGAAAGGAAATGATTTTCTGAAAATACCATTGAACAATATGTATAATCATTAGCTGTTACAGCAGGACTTTGTCTAGTCTGAATAAGCGTGTCTGTTGTGCCTCCATTTGATTCAGCCCTCTTGTCTTTGGCATGGTACTGCAAAGCCATAGCCTCTCTCCCACATGCTTTCTGCCTCCCGTGGGTCACACAACTCTCTGGAGCCACGTGAGATGGAAAAACTAACAGTGACAGTGAAGTTGTGGGCACTGTCTGCAGAGCCTGACTCCACCTTTACTCTGCTGCACATCAACTTTGGCTGTGATGTTAGTGGAGCCCTTTGAGAACATTTCTCAAGTGGGTTTTTAGGGGGATTTTTCCTCATATGAATTAAGAGTCTAAGGACAGAGGTTGTCGTTTGCTTCACAGATTGTAAAGCTCCCTGCGGCAAATTGTTATATGTGATACTAGGATTTATAAATACAAAAGACTTAACTTGTTTCTGGGAATTATAGTATATGTGGTATGTGTAGCAAACAGCTGGGCGAAAGCTGCGGTTTAGGTTTAGGGGGTGTGTTTAAGCATAGTTGTATTTTCTAAAACAAGGAGATTAAATGTAGTGACTCCAATAGTGAGGTCCCAGACTGTCGTTTGTGAGCAAAACAAAAAAGAAAGTTTGTTTTGAATGTGTGTCATCTCACAGAGGACATACGTATGTTGTTTCAATAAACAAGGATTGATGTTGCAGTGCCCGAGGCAAGCACAAATGCCAATGTACATATACGCACGTACACACACAAACAACCATAGCAGCATACTTTGTCCATCTATGGTGGGAATAGTGTTGCAGCTTCTCCAGAATGTGAAATAAAAATCCCCAAGAACCAATTTAACAACCCCTCTTATTGTACCCAGGCTTGTTTTGTGACACAAGTATCGATCAAGATATAAGATGGGTTCATGATCTTTCAGTTTTACCCTCTGCATGAATACAATTGTCATCATAATATCCTGTGAAAAAGAAAAAAATACACAGCGCTTCTGTTAATCAGTGACTCAAAAAAAAGTAACTTTTATTGGAATTGGTGAGTGGGATGTGAGTGAGCCACTGGAACATCTGTATCTGCATTTTCCTTCTTGAGCAGATCTCTCCTAATACAGTATATCAATCACAGCCGTTTTATTAATGCATGTATTTATTTATATGTTTAGTTGAGGCTTTTTTGTATACCATTGATTTTGTTTACGGACCACATATGTATTTCAAAATGTGTTGGAAATTATGCAAATCAGACCAAAGCAAAGATAATGTACAAGATGGATGGACCCAACAGGAAAATATTGAAAGCTTCTCCTTAGAGGAAGAGATAACCGTATGTTCAAAATGGAGGAAGCTTTTATTCAATCCTCCTCTTTCTGAGAAAAAATAGCTCCAAACTACGGAATGTTGATAGAACATGTTTTGGATGTACGCACGTACAGTATACATATTTGTTTTATGTTTCAGGGATTCTTTATTGATGTATTGAAAGAAATGCCAGGCAGAACCATAAGGAAAAAAAAGAAAATGTACAGTTTTTTTCGATCGCTAAACCACAGTGGGCACAACTGTAGCACAATGTGCAAAACTCTAACTACAGTCTGCACTACCAACAGTTACTGGAGCTGAACAGTTCACTTCACCTGCAAAATAGGCTCAGTGCAGCAAACACTATGAACCAGCCTCATTGAGATAACACACACTGTCACTCAGAACACACTCACACTAGCATCAAACCCCAATACATAAATTACAAACTTTTATTTTTACAGTTTTGAATAATTTGAGTTACTTCACACAAATAAAGTAATATTTTCTTTGAGGAAAGAGTGAAATTATTTCACACAAAATTTTTATTTTATAACATACCAGTTATGTTTAGGTAAACAAAAATCAATGAAAATCAGACATTTGCTTCAATAGATACATCTTTTTATTTTATATTTTATTGATATTTATCTGTGTAAATATTCTATAATTGTAATACAGAAATGAAATTCATTTAATGTTGTCATTTACTGTAAGGATGCAACTCTTACGTTTTTGTTTTTGAAAATTCGTATTACAGATGCAACTTTAGATTTTTGCAGATTGGGTTGCAGTCTCAACCCTGCCTCTCTCAATGAGAGACCATGATTCACAACAGGGTCAATCAGTGTTGCTTTTACTGTATTTCATCAGAAATTACAGCTCAATGTCTTCTAGGTCTTCCTCCACACATCCAGTCTCACTGCTTCTCTTCTCCCTCCAACAACCTGTCTTCCTATGTTTGAGCTTTCCCTATACTGTATATACAGTATGTTCACTAACAAGTCTAAAACAAGACACCTTCTTAGTGTTTCAGTTGAAATGGCAATCAGCAGTGTTTGAAATGCACTATGCTGATATCCATTTTGTTTTGAATGTGTGGTCTACAGTTGTGACAGCAGTGTGTTAGCATTTGAACAAAGTGCTAGAAATCCACAATGTTGTGCAGGCTGTGGTTAAGCCATGAGATAAGTGTGTTAAGTTTTGAAAATTGTGTTTAAGCAATGAAAAACGATCTAGAGTTTGGTCCACATGAACCGCTGCTGTGCATGGTGTAGTTAGAGTTTTGCACTTGTCGTTCCAGTTGTGCCCACTGTGGTTTAGCGATCGAAAAAAACTGTAAGGAAGCTACTGAGACGGATTGCAATTTTAGCATGTTAAACATTTTGGAAAGACGCGCAGAACAATTTAGTTTTCCCAATACTGCTGTGACTGGCCTTGAGTCTTTTCAGAGTCAGACTGATCATATATTCTACAAACACAGTACAAATAATAAATTAATGATAAAAAATAAAAATAAGGGTAACACTTTATAATAACTATCCGTTGTAACTCGTTAATAGATCATTAGTAAACTCTTAATTAATGATTATTAATGATTTGTTAAGTGTTTGTTAGCAGTTTGTGAAGGATTTATAACAATGGTAGATAGTTAATAGCTTAATAATTGAATCAGTTCATCTGGGATGAGGCTGAAATAGGCTATAGACTATACACAGTGCATGGGCAACTGAGGGCAGCCCCATTTTCAAATATTTTTAAATAAACTCAATACACACCATGCATGCCATGGACTTGAACGTGACGTGATCAGTTAATCTCGGATTACCTCCCAGATGAACTGATTCAATTATTAAGCTATTAACTATCATTGTTATAAATCCTTAACAAACTGCTAACAAACACTTAACAAATCATTAATAATCATTAATTAAGAGTTTACTAATGATCTATTAACGAGTTACAACGGATAGTTATTATAAAGTGTTACCAAAATAAGTTTAGAAGGATGGGGTTTATCTGACACACAAGTAGTTTGAGGTGCAAATGGCTTAACCCCTGCACACTCTTATCTATCTGCAGGTGTCAACGGTGGACTGTTGCAGGGGCTGAAACTAACCGGTGCTCAAAACTGAGTCATCTGTGACTGTAATGTCATCTGTCCCTTCTCATCTTCCTGTCTCTCTGCACCCTATATTATCTGAATAAGGAGCTTGAGGTGACTGGGCTGCCTTTAACCTTGAGTATAACAGACACTCTTCTGTTCTGATCCCAGAGCTGATATATGGGGGCAGGTCGCTGCACCACATCAAAATACCTGACCTGATTTATCTGTCCTGGTTCAGTGGACAGGTAGCACAGGGACAGAGGCTCCTCTAATAACCAAGTCCCTCTAAAGACATGAAAGGAACCAAAACCTTATTTTGAGCCCTTCTATTGACTGCACACATGCACACCATCAAAGTAGGTTATACTTTGTTACACTAATAGTGTAGTAGTGGATTAAATCCCCCTCATCAACAAATATCCAAGTATAGGCCTACAGGAATTCATATTGTTAAATCTTGTTATGGTAGTTTTTCACAAATCGTTGTCCAATTACTACTTCATTTATTCAACATTTCCATCCTTCTTGTTTCCTCTCAGCTCATTTTAACCAATCCTTAATGTGTATTGCATATCCAGATGTCTAATAAAGTAACTGTACACTTAACAGTTTCACAGCCAACAGTGCTTTTTTTCTTTAAAGTCAAAAGAGAATACTTAAGTTCATATAAACGCTAATCTAGAAGGCTTGTAAAAAAAAATAACACTTCTGAGCATTTGTGATACAGTAAATGTACTGAGAAGCACAAACAACATCAGCATGAACACACACAGCCTGTCCCTCTCTCTTCCCCAGCCAGCTGATGTAATTCCAATGCTTCTTAAGTGTCTGGTCTATAGATCCAACTGGGAGTGTGTGTGTGTGTGTGTGTGTGTGTGTGTGCATACATGCGTACGCATTTCCTTGTCTGCTTAGTCGTTTATTGGTTTCAACAGACCAAACTGACTCATGTAGGTTATGATGTAACGCTGAAATTCAGAAAGAGGTAGAAAGAAAAATAAAGCTGCTACTTCATTTTACTCTTTCATACAAAAACTTCATAGTGTATTGAACTCAGGCTCAATACCATCATTACAGACTATGGGACACTGCCAGGGAAGTCAGCAACCTAAATTTAAATCATTTGAAGAACATCCATAATCCCCAAAAAATAACAAATTTTATTTCTATTTCTTTTATTTTCGTTTTGAACAGGGACCCAGTTTTCTGAGAGACATTTTGCTTCTTTTCCCCTTTGAAAAAATACAATAAATGTTGTTCCTCAATGCTCCACAAACACATTTCTATTCACCTCCGTTATAAAATATATCAATACATGGACAAATACATCTGAAACTATCTTCATTGATAGACACAGCTATGATTATGAAATAAAATGTTTTTGGACATTTCTTTTTATTTTGTGTTAACGACACAAGCGTGCTGGGTTTTGGCGTGATCTATCTCTCTCTGTTACATGTTAAAGAATATGTTATGATAGCTCGAGGTAGGACCCAAAAGCAGAACAGATACCCAGGTAGTCAGTTTTAGAACAAAGTTTATTTTCAGGCTGGCAGGACACTGGACGGCAGGGCGGCGCCGCGAGCATAGGCAGGTGGGTAATCCGGGAAACCTCAGGCAGGCGAGCAGGACAGGTGAACAGCGGAGGCAACTGGCACGGGAGGGAAAAAGGAGCAGAGTTAAAATCAACTCCAACTTGAGACGTGAAAGAAAACAATAAACAAAGAGCTTAAGCTCTCTGGTACGTAGTATACTCTGGCGCTGAATGACTGGAGTCCACAGGTTTAAACAGAGAGCCCTGATTAGCCCAACGATCCACACCTGGAAACAGCCTGCCCTGGAGTGCCACCACGCCCACATGCCAACAGGGAGGCCGACACATGGAACAACAAAAAAAAGAGAGACAGACGAGGGAAAACACACAGAAGAGGAGGAGGAGAGACTGCCGAGCCGTGAGTCATGGCAGTACCCCCCCCCCCCCCCCAATGACTGCCTCCAGGAGGTCTACCAGGCTTATCAGGGTATTTGGCATAGAACTCCCGGAGGAGTGCGGGGTCCAAGATGAGGCCCCTGGCAATCCAGCTTCTCTCCTCTGAACCATAACCCTCTCAGTCCACCAAATACTGGTAGCCCCTCCCCCTGCGCCGAACGTCCATAACCCGGCTGACCGTGAAGGCCGGGTGACCATCAATGAGACGGGGGGGTGGTGGGGCGACGGTAGGAGGGCACAACTCACTAGAGGTGACTGGCTTCAGCTGGGAGACGTGAAACGTGGGGTGTATCCTGAGGGACTGGGGCAGTTTAAGGCGAATGGCAGCAGAGTTAATGACCCTATCGACCTCAAATGGTCCAATAAAACGGGGAGAAAGCTTCTTGGACTCAACACTAAGGGGGATGTCCCTGGAGTTAAGCCAAACCCTTTGGCCAGGTAAGTAGACGGGAGCAGGGATCCGCCACTGATCAGCCAACCTCTGGTTCTGTTCCCTAGTACGCAGGAGGGCCGCTCTGGAATCCCTCCAGATCCTGCGGATCCTACGCAAGTTGGGCTGAACTGAAGGCACGGCGATCTCGATCTCCTGAGTGGGAAAGAGAGGAGGTAAGTAGCCCAGAGATGCTTCAAAAGGTGTCATACCTGTAGCAGCCGACGTCATGGAGTTGTGAGAGTATTCAACCCAGGTGAGATGTGAGCTCCACAAAGCTGGGTTGTGAGCGCAGATGCATCTCAGAACCGTCTCCAGGTCCTGATTAGCCCTCTCGGTCTGGCCATTGGACTGGGGGTGATTGCCGGAGGAAAGACTGACGGAGGCCCCCAACGCCTGGCAAAACGCTTTCCAAACTTGAGAGGTGAACTGAGGCCCTCGATCCGAGACAATGTCCAGGGGAATCCCATGGATCCAAAACACATGGTTAACCACCAGCTCAGCAGTCTCTGCAGCCGAGGGCAGTTTGGGAAGGGCCACGAAATGCACCGCCTTGGAAAAATGATCCACAATGGTTGGGATGGTGTCATTACCTTCGGACGGTGGCAACCCAGTTACAAAGTCCAGAGCTATGTGCGACCATGGGCGACCAGGCACAGGGAGCGGATGCAGGAGCCCGGCTGGAGGGCGATGAGTCGACTTGCCACGAGCGCAGATGGTACAGGCCTTCACATATTCACGCATGTCGGCAGCGATGGACGGCCACCAGAAATGGCGTTGAATCAGGCCCAGGGTACGGGAACCTCCAGGATGACAGGCGAAACGTGAAGTGTGACCCCACTTCAGCACCTGAGGACGGACAGAAACAGGCACAAACAGACAACCCGGAGGCCCACCTCCAGGACCGGGGTCCCCTTGGAGAGCCACCTTAACCACGGACTCAATCTCCCATGTCAGAGAGCCCACCTGGCAGAACTGGGGAAGAATAGTATCCGGGACTGAGGAACTGCCGTTATCAGGGTTAAACTGTCTGGAGAGGGCATCAGGTTTAATGTTCTTGCTACAAGGTCTAAAAGTGAGGTTAAAGTTAAACCGACCAAAAAACAGAGTCCAACGTGCTTGGCGGGAGTTTAACCGTTTAGCAGTCTGAATGTAAGCCAGGTTCTTGTGATCTGTCCATACCGTAAACAGAGACGCTGCACCCTCCAACCAGTGGCGCCATTCCTCCAGAGCCAGCTTAACAGCTAGCAACTCTCTGTTGCCGACGTCGTAGTTCCTCTCCGTAGGAGACAGCTTCTTGGAGGAGAAGGCACAGGGATGAAGCTTGTTGTCTCCTTCGGCTCTCTGCGACAACACAGCTCCCACACAAGATCCGAAGCGTCCACCTCGACGACGAACTGACGAGCTGGGTCGGGCTGCACCAGGATGGGAGCGGAGGAGAAGCGTCTCTTAAGCTCGCAGAATGCATCCTCGGCTGCAGGCGACCAGACATATGGAACAGACGGAGAGGTTAGCTTAGTGAGAGGTGCTACTACCTGGCTGTAGTTTCTCACGAACCGTCTGTAGAAGTTGGCGAAGCCCAAGAATCTCTGGAGCTGCTTCCGTGAGCAAGGCTGAGGCCATTCCGTAACTGCCCGGACCTTGGCTGGCTCGGCCCGCACCTGTCCGCACTCCAGGATGTAACCCAGGAACGACACTGAGGAGACATGGAACTCACACTTCTCTTGTTTAACGAACAGTTTATTCTCCCACAACCTCTGGAGGACCTGGCGCACGTGCACAACATGCTCCTCAATGTTGTGGGAAAAAATCAGGATATCATCGAGGTAGACAAACACAGAGTGGTTCAAATAGTCCCTAAGCACTTTATTTATCAGGGCTCGGAATACTGTTGGGGCATTGGTAAGACCAAAAGGCATGACTAGGTACTCAAAGTGACCTAAAGGGGTGTTAAACGCAGTCTTCCACTCGTCCCCCTCCCTGATGCGGACCAAATGGTAGGCATTACGTAAATCCAACTTAGAAAAGACAGTGGCACCGTGGAGTGGTTCAAAAGCAGAGTTAATCAGTGGCAGGGGATATTTGTTCTTTACAGTAATATTGTTCAAACCCCGAAAGTCAATACATGGTCTCAGAGTCTTATCCTTCTTAGCCACAAAGAAAAAAACAGCTCCTAATGGAGAGGAAGAGGAGCGGATAATACCTGAGTCCAGCGATTCTGTGATGTATCTCTCCATGGACTTGCGTTCCAGAGCTGAGATATTATAGAGCCGGCTGGTGGGAAAAAGGGCACCAGGCAGCAGGTCGATGGCGCAGTCGTAAGGTCTGTGAGGAGGTAAGGATAAGGCCCGGTGCTTGCTGAACACCTCGGCCAGGTCGTGATACTCCCGAGGAACAGAGGACAAGTCAGGAGGTTCTGGTGAGGCAACACACTCCTTAACGGAACATGGGGGCTGAGCTGATCTGAGAAACGAAGCATGGCAGAAAGAGCTCCAACTAGCAATCTTCCCAGTGGCCCAGTCAATCACAGGGTTATGTACCTGCAGCCACGGAAGCCCGAGCACTAGGGGAGCATGTGAGGAGGGCATTACATGGAACATTATCCTTTCTCTGTGGTTGCCAGCCAACAGGAGAGGCAACTGCTGCGTTTGCTCGGAAATGAGGGCCAAAACATCACCATTGAGTGCATTAACTTTGAGCGGTGGGACAATGGGATTGGTGACTATCTGACTGTGCTTCACAAAGTTAGAGTCAAGAATATTAGAGTCAGAACCTGAATCGACTAGGGCTACACGTTGATAAGTATTCCCGTTAAGGAAGATACTTGCTTCAATGTTAATGCGTCTTCGGGGCAAACAGGGCAATACTGTGCTACTCACCAGAACCCCATCTGCGACTGGTGAGGGCTTGGGTTTAACCGGCGGGAACACCTAGCCCGTTGATGTCCAGGTTCTCCACAGTAGAGGCATAATCCACCTTCGAATCTTCTACTCCGCTCGGAAGGAGTGAGTCGGTTCCGACCCAACTGCATGGGCTCCTCTGTAGACGAGGGAGGAAGAGCAGGGAACACAGGCGATTCCATGGTGCGGTGGCTGGAGGCATATCCAGCGCCAGCTGGAGAGGAATGCGAAACAAAAGGTCCAGGAGAGCGACCAGTCCTTTCCCTACGACGCTCTCGGAGGTGATTGTCCAGTCTAATAGCTAGAGCTATGAGTTCATCTAAATCTGCTGACTCATCTCGCACTGCTAACTCGTCCTTAACGGAATCGACTAATCCGTTGAGAAAAACTCCCTGTAACGCCTCGTCGTTCCACCCCGTCTCCACTGCTAACGCCCTGAACTCCACCGAATATTCTGCAACACTGCGAGCCCCCTGTCGTTGTTGGAGTAGACGCTCAGTAGCGTCCCTACCCCGGACCGGGTGGTCAAACTTTCTTCATTTCAGCTACAAAGCTAGGAAACGAAAAACATACGGCGGACTGCCTCTCCCACACCGAAGACGCCCAAGTCAAAGCATGTCCAGAGAGTAAGCCTATGACCTAACTAATCTTGGCTCGGTCCGAGACATAAGAGCTGGGTTGCTGCTCAAAAACTAAAGAGCACTGGAGGAGAAACGACTTGCATACCCCAAAACTCCCGGCATAGCGCTCCGGTGCGGGGGCACGAGGCTCTTGGGCATGCGGAAGGACAGGTGCTGGAACTGGGTCGCGTTGAGCAGGAATGGAATGAACTGCAGGAGCTAGGTGCGTGATGACTCTGTGGAGCTGTCCTCCCAATGCCGCCACGTTCGCGGTGAGTTCCCCCAGCGAGGAGATAACGTCTCGGAGCCCTGATTACCCCAACGATCCACACCTGGAAACAGCCTGCCCTGGAGTGCCACCACGCCCACATGCCAAAAGGGAGACCGACACATGGAACAACAAAAAAAAGAGAGACAGACGAGGGAAAACACACAGAAGAGGAGGAGGAGAGACTGCCGAGCCGTGAGTCATGACAGAATATTTAGAAATAAAAAATGAGTTTATTGAGAGGAAGTAGATCATTTTGTGTTGTCTTCAAAGGTTACTACAAGCTACAAGCCAACAAAGCATGCCTCTACTATAGCCTGCGTCACTGATTCATCCCAATAGTGCAACGGTCAACTATTATTGACAAAACGTTACTTTCTGCTAAAGTGCAGGTAATGTAACAGCACAATTAGCCTGCGAGTGCTTCTATGATTAGATTATGATTATGATTATGATTCAATTAAAAAAAGGACACACAAACACAAGATGTCGAAATATGATTCAACCCATTGTGAATCATAACCAGTGTTGTGTTGTCATGTGCAAACCTCAGCTCTACTGTCCTGAATATATATTCCTCAACCTCCAATGCCACATTTGAGTTTTCTGCACATCATAAAGTCAAAAGTCAAAATTATTTCTATAGCGCATTTAAAAACACCATCAAAGTGCCAAAGTGCTGTACAAAATACAAAATGACATATAAGATACATGAAAAAAAAATAGGAGTGTCAAAGTCTCGACTTGCGTTATAGGCCAATGCAACAAAAGTGAGTCTTCAGCAACGTATTAAACTGTTCAACTTTACAGGGATCCAGGTTCTATTCATTCACACACAGTCATACATCATGTCTCTGACTGCCTTGAGAACTTAAAACACACATGCAAATAGGTTCCTTCACTCTTTCCCAAACATCTCCATCTGTAGTTATAGACCTCAAATTAGAACATGACTGTGTATGAGTCAGACGTTTGAGGGAACTCATCATTTCCCAGCTCTCCTGACTTTCCATGCCCTCTGTGCTTGGTAACTGTTGTTCTAGAATATGTTAAATGACTCAACCTAGTACATTTGTGCACAAGGCCAATGGAGGTTTGCTTTCTTTATCATTTTTCTTCATTTCCCTCTTTTCTCTCATTATTTCATAACCCTTGCCCTTCTTCCATTCAGTCTCTTTCACTCCCCCCTTTCCTCTCAGAGCTTTCTATTCAGGCGTTCAAGCTTTCTATCAAGCTATAACTCAGGAATTCCTCAACAGCGTTATGGGGTAACCGTAGAATCTTACAATCTCCATTTGCAACTCTCACATGAGAAGTATACCTTCATACATTGCTAGGGAATCAGACAACACTGACAACTATGTATAGAAGCCACTCTACTACTATGTTTTAACTTATATTTGACAAAATAGCTAATTTGATGAACTGTTGGCATTACAAATGATGAACAAACTTCCAACTGTGATTTGTTACAGGAGAGTTCTTGACAAAATGTTCAAATAACTTATTTTTTTTATTTTAATGACAGTAACTTGTTTTGAAACCTGCACATACACATATGCAAACTAGTATGTTAAACATATCCAGGTCAGACGGGGGACAGCAGGGTCAGACAGGTCACTGTCTGGGCCCATACGTCTTTCTCAAGCAGACCAAAGAGCACTTTGTTCATTCAACCACCAACACATAGTAACATTTCTCAATCTGCCAAGCATTTTACAAGCCAAACCCTATCTTTCCTGTGTGTGCCACAATAACCAAAGGCAAGAGAAGGGTTATTCTCTAGGAGATATGTTGAATTCCGTTGGAACAGACACCAAATCTGCGAACCAATGCAAACGAAACAGAGGTTGATTTGTGTTGCCACACCAGCACCCACATTTTAAACATGCGCCCGAACCTACGAAAACAGGTCCTTTTATACCATATATAGTGAGCACCCTTCAGAGAGGCCTTATAACTCAGCCTGTGCTCATAAGTAAGTTAAAGTGTTTTTCCAGAGTCTGCGTCTGGATTTAAATCAAGGTAATGTCGACATTAAAGGCAGATGATGTTATATACAGTATTTTTTCCACAATAACTGAATGGTACAAATCGTGGTTTGGGATTTCTGCAAACTTATGAAACAGACTTACATTAGCATCACAGAAGAATAAAGATAATGACACCCTAAAACTGACTCCTTTGCAATAATTGGCCAGGACTGATCTGTCAATGTCAACAGACAGTGGACGGCAGGGTAAAATGATTCAGGCTCATACAATTCCAGTAATATTTTCCATGAAACACAAAAGATATTAAGTAAGGTTCAAATTCAGTAATATATTCCATGAATAGTCAGATCAATGATCTAATCAAGTCTGTTCCATGTACACTACAAAGGCTTAATTTTGATATTTGAGGACATACAAGCTGTGTTGAGGGATCAACATCAAAGCACATTGCACCTACTGTATACAAATTGTAGAGAGAGAGCACCTTCAGGCCTACGGAAGTCCATGACATGTAGCCAATTAACCTTCATAAGTACATTCATCACAGAACACATGAAAACAAAAAACAAGGTAGGTTACTTTTTAAAAACAAATGATCTGTAAATTTGTATTTGCATCTTAACATCTAATTCTTTGTGGCTGCATGTTGACTCAGCAAACCTTCACCCAGCTGTCCCTATCCACTTCTAAGCACACTGGAATAGATGTTGTTTGCTGTAGTTTATCCTGTTTATACTGGCGGCAAAGGGAACATTTCTCAAAGCCATTTCAATGAGTGATGGTGGGCAATCTCCATAGTCCTACTTTGGTGCGAAAAATAAAATCCAAATAAATTTAGCCAAAGCTAATATGAGACTTCAGCAGTCTGACATGACCAGCTGAGAATTCAGAACAACATCAGAACCACATTACAACAACTCAGGGTGTGCTGCTTCGGGTAATGGTGAGACTGAGACAACAACAATATGATCCAGGAAGCACAATTTAAGTAACTTATTTGTACATATTAAGGCTTCTCACATGACAAAACCCATAATACAGGATTTAGAAATGTAACGCTATGTCAGTTGTTTTATCTTCAAGGTAAACTGTAGACTTTGAGCAATGTCATTACAATATAAGCTAGCTATCAAGTCCTGCATGTATTTGATTGGCCAAGTTGCTAGGTTTTTCAACTGCGCCATTAGACTGGCCTAATTGAAATGAATAATAGGTTGTTTCATGCAGATCTGAACTTGGTCTGAATATGTATCTTCCAAAATTGCTTTTTTTTAAAGAGGACCTATGATACTTTTCGACTTTTATGACCTATAAACGTTGTTATAATGATTTATAGTCATGTTTAACCATACTAGAGTATCACATAATTACGTACATGCATTTCGACGTATTCCCTGCTGACCATCTGGGGTGGCTGTGCAGAACACTAAAAACTATGGCAGCCGGTCGAGCCGAACTTGTTCAAATTTCCGGGTAGTTTATGTCACGCTCGGGTAGTTTCTGTCATGTTTCCATGTATGGTAATGCTGCTCAGGCAAGCTCCGGCTGCATGCCCCCACCTTCCTGAAAATCTCCCGCTGCTGGAAGGAAGGTAACCAATCACAACGGAGTGGGGTTTGCAGCAGGGGGAGGAGGGGCGGAGAAGCTCAAAGCAGTGTGTAGAGAGAGACTGCTGTGCTCGCTAGGGTAAGAGGAAGAGTGTCCCGAAAATCTACATAGTTTTTTGTGATGTGATTCGTGTCAGGTTGCTCTATAGCAGTTTTTAACAAGAAATTTAGACCAGAAAAGTAGTATAATAGGATCTCTTTAACCTGTGTAGCGGGACACAGTGTAGCCCACTGATTAATTTAATGAAGAGGAAAAACACCACACAATAAACAGAGATCTGCGCAGACATTTTCGCTAAACACAAGACTCTCTTCACTCTTGCCGAGGTGACTACACACGGCTCTCCTCTCTCCTTACCGCTGGAAGCTCAAACATGCACGTCGCACCAGGAAATGGGTGTGTACTTAGACAGGAAAGGCAAAAACTGCAATCTGACTGGTTGCATTTATTTCTGCTGTGTGATTGGCTGTTATATAGGCAAATCGATATCAGTACAGTTTTTTTCCTTTCCCATTTTCATATCTAGCATTTATGTTGAAAGCTTATCGTCGTAATCGACGCAAGTTTTATTGCAATTAATAATCGAAGCCCAGCCCTAACTGTGACAAAAAGAGAGCTGAGTCGGCAGGCAAAGCTCTGGATCTACCAGTCAATCTTTGTTCCCACCCTCACCTATGTTCATGAAGGCTGGGTCATGACCCAACGAACGAGAGAACGAGATCACGGGTACAAGTGGCCAAAATGAGGGTGATAACGTCAGTCATCCTGAGAGATTTGGAGCAGAGCCACTACTGCTTTGAGTAGAAAGGAGCCAGTTGAGGTGGTTCGGGTATCAGGTGAGGATGCCCCCTGGGAGCCTCCTTGGGGAGGTGTTTGATGCACGTTCAGCTGGGAGGAGGCCTCAGAAAAAAACAGGACCAGGTAGAGAGAGTATATCTCCACACTGGCCTGGGAACACCTCTGGGCGCTAAAAAGAGCCGAGTCTCTGTGCCGTTGAACAATGACTTGCTTGCTCTCCATTGCGGCACTATCTGACGAAGACGGCTGTGTGTTCATGTGGTGGTGACGTAGGGACGAGGGAGGGGACTGCTAACTGCAGTCACTGACAGGACGAATCTTTACGGGATGCCCCTTTATATTCATTCATGATAATATCACCGGTTACCAGTTACCATATTTACGTGAGTAATGTTCCAAACTGTTATTTTGTTTAACATTATACAGCTTTCCCAATCTTTTAAATGTGTTGCTGTCATCAAATTCAGAATAATCATATATTTACGAAGCGTGTGTCGGTGGCGCATGCATTTGTTTAGGAAGTGAGTGAATACTTCCATGAAGACAGACCGCAGATGCGTTCCGATGAGGTAATGTCTTATGTGACCATGTCAGATTAATAAGGGTAATATGACGATTGAGAAGCATAATAAACTTTGATTTAGTACCGTTCGTAAACACAGGATGTTCCGGTCTGCCTGCCATAAATGGTTTTGTCTAAGTTCCCGGGAAAAATTGGACCTGTACAAAGGCATTAATAATTACTAGTGCTGTCAGTTTAATATAATAATATAATTTATTAACGGCGTTAACGCAAGCGTCAATTTTTTTATCGCGCGATTAACGCTTGTCATAGCCTAGCAAACGTTGTGTTTTTTTTCACATGCTGTTGTTTCATCAACTAGTAATGTTAGAACAACTGAAACACCACAAACTATTCATATGGCTCGCCATTAAGCTGTTAAATCAACCGGAACATGTCCTACAGCGTAACTTCAAATTAAAATCATTTAACTGGCAAAACGGCTAAACGTCAAGTCAACTTTTATTTTTAAGCAGAAACCGGAAGCTAGCACTTCCTAGCTCAGCAACGCAACCTTCACTAGTCTTCCGTGTGTCACTCTGGGACTACGCGGAAAAAGAACTTTGCAAAGGCAGTTAGTAGGATACGAGGCAACTTTTTTCACAAGTTAACCTGTTCTTTCTATTAGTAAATGCTGTTTGCAAAAACTCATCACTACAGCAAATGTTCCAAAAAGTAGTCGCAGAGATCTTGCAAGGGCAAAAAATTTCTGCCTGCGCCCTACGGGTGTGAGCATCTTGATGTTTTTTTTTTGTGGGGGGGGGGCACCACTGACAATTTAAGCTTAGGGCACCCAAAAGCTTAGCAGCGACCCTGGGCATACCAACCACCAGCACCTAAGTGTGTTATGGTGTGTCCACTCCACAACCAGTCTGAAATAAGTCGTGGATGAACGACTCCCAAAACATTTTGGCAGCAACCACATTAATACTAATTTGTTTTATATAGGCTATAGCCTATGTTGTTTTATGGTTTGGTTTTTAAATAAAAAAGGAAGTTCCAATTATGTTTGTGTATGCTGTTCTAGGGGTGGGGGGGGATCTACATTGTTGTCTATTTGCACTGAATTGGAAATTATGATATTTTAGAAGAAATACACAATACAATGGGTGTGAAAAGAGCATTACAATGAGAAAAAATAATGGGACATTTAGGCTAGAATAGATAAAAATGTGCGATTAATCGCGAGTTAACTATGACATTAATGCGATTAATCGCGATTAAATATTTTAATCGTTTGACAGCACTAATAATTACTATATAAAAGTAGCGTTGTTTTGTTGTTGTAAACATGTAAGAGTTCCTCGAGGTTTAAGTAAAATATAAGAATCTTTACCACGTAACTTGCATTGTAATCTTTTTAGAAATATATTTTGTGTGAATTAAGTTCCATGTAAACTAATACTGCAAAGCTAAGTACTTGATACTGCTTCATGTTTAATTTGATATACAAATACATTTTGTTACATTACACTAACAATAAGTTATACAAAGCCAATGATTGTTAAACAAACTGGGACAACCCTTAATCCTTAAGGCATTAAAACAATAAGTAAGGTATTTAGTTCAGTTTTCTTCTAATACATGTTTTCTTTCATTTCTCTAGTATCCTACTATGTAACAAGAGAAACTATTTGAAAACAGCTGTTTTAGGAGGCAGTGCTGTAAATCCATTTGCCCATTATTAGGTGCTGAATGTGTGTTCAATGACCCCTTTACAGAGGGCTGCTGGGAAAGTAACGTGAAGGATACGTTTACGGCGCTGTTAGGATACAGAACAATTCACATCTGTCTGTGAGAGTTGTTGGCTGTGACACACACACACACACACACACACACACACACACACACACACACACACACACACACACTCATACAGATGACCATACCCCCCTTGTGACTTGTAAATTCCTCCCATCCAGTGGGGGTCCAAAGCCCCACTGCATTATGGTTTGTCACCAGGAGATAAACCAAATGCTGCGGGGATGACATCATGTGTCTGTTTGTTTATGGGGGGGGGGGGGTGAGGTTGGAGGAAGGGGGAGGGATTAGGGGCATTTGAGGAAAGTGGGGTGATGAGAAAGAAGGAGAAAGAAATGAGACACATCTGAAGCTGAAGTAGAAAGGAGAATGCAGGAAACATGATGCATTCATAAAGCCTGAATAAGCAAATTGAACCCACTTTGCCTTCTAGGTTTGTTTAGTCCCAAGCATCTTTCCTGAATAAACAAACTCTCACAGTTCACCATGCTGGCTGTTTGCTTTCAGAAGCCAACTGCTTAGTCTATGGATGTGCTTTTTTAATTAAGAGCTGATTCCACCCGTGTATTATTCTTTAAAGTTAACGTAGTCGTACACAGTAATGCTTGGATCAGAAAAATCCATAAATATTCATTCCTGGTTACTGGTTATATTATGGCTCATGAAATATGTGCAGCGTGTGGGAGATAGCTATTGATATCTGTGAAAGTGGATTTATATATATAGTGATACATGCACAGTTTTAAAAAGATGCATGCAATCAAAGACATAGCTAGACCACTGTATTTTTCTACCTAAAACAATTCAGATATACTGTATATATCTCATAATATTTCAGGCATATATTGTTTAACCCTCATCCCACCAGTGTATACATGTACCAACAAGGCAAACAATACAGGAAGAAACCACCATCAAAACAAAAATAATAATACATTATTGGTCTTCTAGAATGTATGTAAATACAGCCATCTGAGAGAAAAACAACAGGTTATTATCATTGAAGAAGAGTAAAAGTTGATTTGCTCAATGGCAAAAATGGAATGGAAGTGTTTTAGGGGAAATTCAGTGTTTTATAGAACTAGTAGTGTTTAGAGTTACTCTGCTGTCTGGCAAAATGACTGAGAGAGCTCCCCTACTCTCCTTTATGTGATACTTAAAAAAAAACTAAGGCAAAGATAAACTAAATAAATTGTTATATTTATTAAAACTTCATAGGCGTAATCGACTGGGGTCAACATTACCCCACTACATTTGTATTTTCTTGAATTAAAGTGATGTCAGAAGGGGTAAGAGCCTGTGGATGTCTCAATCACAAAATTCCCCAAATGAACATTTCTGAAACTGTGTATGGCTTGTATTACTGAGCGTAGAATGATTCATCAACAAACCAAAATCCTGTGCCATGGTTTCCCAAAAGGTTCCAACTTCCCATTAAAACAGTGGAAGTGGTCCATGAGGTGTATTTGACGCACTTTCCTGCATTATGCGTGTTACCGGTCGGAGATGTGAATCACTCTATCTGCGGTGCACTGTAACTAATGGTTGTGGACGTGGTTAGAGGCCATGTCGCTCTCACGCTCTCTTGGGCTCTCTCGTGATGTTCCTGCACGTCTCAGTGCAGGGCCGATATCACAATCTCCAGGGGGTGGCAACCACACAAAACACAACACCATTTTACTCATCAACTGTTTTAAACTAGCTTGCTTGTACAGGGGTAAAACTATCAAACAACCATGAACTCTGCCTCATTTGCATCGCAATGATCCATTCTGTACACTATATATAAACTGAAAGTATGCATGTTTTAATGCAGAAATCATCACACACTGCCTCTGTGTTTGTGTTCTAATACATGACAATAAACCATTTACTGACCAACCTGACCTCAGGATGTTAAAAGACTGGAGAAAAAACAAACATCTGTAATACTGAGGGACAAAAGTGAACAGAAGCTCCTCCAGAGGCCGCTGACTGGATGAAGGATCACGGGACACTAATTTTAGTCTACTAGGTTACACAGTGATTTATGCCACATTTCAAACCCGGGCTGAACCGTTATAAATACTCAGATGTTTTTGAAGATATCCAGAGCTAATCCAGCTAAGTTAGTGTGCAGAGTCTGAACTCCTAATCACTCCATCTTTCCTCACACTCTGACCTCATGTCCCTGGAGGACGGGGCAGGCTGGAAGAGGAGGAGGAGGAGGAGGAAGAGAGGAAGGCAGGGGGGAGGAGAAACTGAGGAGATGTTGACAGAGATTAGCAATGTATTTGTTTCCTTTGTATAATTCAAGTTCTTTTTTTTATCAAACACATATTGTACTTTTGTAGTGTACATTACAAGACAACAATCGTGAAAGAACAGATGTGAATACATGACTAAACATGTGAACATTCCCCCTTCCCTACAAAGCTGGAGATGATGACGGAGTGATAGTATAAAGTTAAGCCTCCTTTTTCCATTATTTTTCTTCTTCCAAATAGTCTACAGAGGATTCCTCATGGTGGGTCCCCACCCATTGCCTGACAGAAACGAATATGATCATGCACTCAGGGGGTCCTTATCAACTCAAAGGTCTGGCTTTATTCCGGCATAGAATACATTTTTTCAATCAAACATGTAATGTAAGTATAGTACATTACAAGATAACTATTGTGAAAGAATAGATGTGAATGCATGACTTAACATGTAAAAATTCCCATCCCCTCAAAGGTGAAGATGTTGCAGACCGTGAGAGTTTAAAGTAAGCCCCTTATTCCCATGATTTCTCTTCTTCCAATTAGTCTACAGAGGATTAATCAAAAGCCCCTTTTACACAGAGATTGCGGCATATTGACGGAACAACAACACACCAATATGCCGGCTTTGCTTGCTTCTGTGTTATTTACACAGAACCAAGCAATTTTTACTTGACATCAGGCCGCCGTGGTTAATGTTAAACACACGTCCTTCAACTGCTAACATGGTCGCATGTTTAGAACGTAGGCTATGGAACGTCAAACGCCCCCCTGTTCCGCAACAACAAGCTGGCCGCATTTATACAGAGAGGCGGAACAGATTGTGTCGGCAATCTTACTACCCCCCGAGGTAGTAAAATTCCCGGAACAATCTGTTGCGCCTCTCGGCCCCCGTTCCGCAACGGTCGCATTTATACAGCAGGGCAGAGGGCCGAAATTCCGGCATATTCCCGGCTTTCACTGGCTGTGTAAAAGGGGCTATTGATTCAATGTGGGTCCCCTCCCAATGCCATATCAACTCAAAACGTCAGATATTTCCAGCTTTGCTAACAGAATTTGCCTTGGAGAACAGTTGGTTCTGTAATGATCAGTTGTCAAAATATCTTAACAACTAAGGAATAGATTCTGATAAAGAGATATACTGTGTGTTGAGTTGTAATTACAGGTAAAACTCTGACTTTTCCTCCAGGACATTATATATAACTTAACACTTGCAAAACAATTCTCCCGCCTCAACTGCACATAGTACTGAAGGCGCTTTTCCATTCCATGGTACCGGGTCTACTCTACACTAATGGCTGGCCTTCTGTATCGGTACTTTTCTGAAGACTGTTTTCCATTAAAGCCACTACGAGTAAGTCGGCACGTTGGCGACACCTTTGAACAAAAGCGGTAGTATTTTAACGACGCCAGCTGTCGTGAAGCTGTTTTCTAGCTCGTGCAGGGAGTGCAAGATTCAAATAATCAGGAAGCAATATGGTGCGTGTCCGTGTGTTGAAAGTGTGGAGGGCACCGGACTCTTTTCGGCTCTGTGAGTCTATGGGTGACACAGCATCAACTAATGGCAGTAAGTGCTAAACACACCTGATTGCAATGAGTTGATGCATTGTCACCTCTCAAGGAGCTGAACGAGTCCGTGTCCTCACACCAAGCGAATGAACGAGAGATGGCAGTTAGTTAGTATGGATCACGATGAGGTAATGTGTTTATGTTGTAAATAATGACTATTTCAGATGAATAATGGTCATCTGATGATGCTGGTGAGGCAAAGTAAACTTTGTTTTAGTAGGCTACCGCTCATTCATTTAGGAGTAAACACTGCAGTCTAGGTTCGCTGGGTGAAATTGTATATACGTTGCATGGCAACGCCCTCCCGCCCGCCTATCACTCTCCCTTTTAGCTTTTCTTCATTGCATTTTATTTTTTTTCTTTGATGGTTCAGCCCCGTTATCAGTCATTATGAACAAACAACTGTCTCAAACAAGGCTCCCGCTCCCCTTCCCTCACCTGGAGCCATAGGCTTCTCAAATCGCATTCCTGCGCCGCACTGAAATCTGCGACCAATACGGATATGTGACCATAGAGCATGCACGCGTGAACCGAAAATTGGACTGGGTGTACGACCAGATCAAATGCAGTAATAAAAACTATATAAAAAAGTCTTTCTTTGCACAGATGGTCTCGTTTGCTGTTAAAGGTAATTTATGATTATCAGAGAAAACATGAGGCTGTTTAAAAGATATTTAAAAGTTACTCGTTGCTGCTTTAAGGCAAGGCCATTAAAATATGGTACACATGATACGTAGTATCGACTCTGTCATAGCGGCGTTACTTTCTAGTCAGTCTTCATTTGGGTGAGTATTTGCACCTTCTGTTTTTGGATCGTAACGTACGGTCCTTTACCACTCAGAAAAATTTATTTTACATTTTTTTTTGAGAGTCGCTGGTAGACTCTTGATTTTCTAATGACCACCAAGGAAAGGAACGGCTGTACCTCTTAGAGCGACCACAGGGTGGTTGTTCGGGAAGCCAGCTTTAAAAACAAGTGGAACGAAAACTGCAAAAACTTAAGACGGCAAGCTCAAACATTGCTTCAACAGTAGTTTAGTAGTAGTCAGTTATGCAGGATAGGGTGCCGCCCAGACTATTCTCTCTAAGTATTTACCATCTAGCACCTGGTACCTACTTTTTTGTAACCTCAATGGAGTAGGTACAAAACAAGAAGGTACCAGGTAGGCCTATTTTTTAGAACAGTAAAGCAGAGCCGAACAACTATTTGAAGCTTTTACATGGGACTAATGAAGCAGTAAATTAAACAAATTATGTCAAAAAACAGGGTCAGGGCACAGAAAAAGGGAACATAACTCAGAGGAGACATTGCGATATGGTCCCATGGTTGACCCAAACACAATTGGTCATGACATTTGACACAGCTATACAGATCTACTGTAGTAAAGTGGATGGCACTGTGTGCATTCTCAGACAATGTAAAATACTTAGGGAACTCAGAAACCTTATTCACTACAGGGAACTCCATACTACTAAATGTGCTTAAAGTGAGAGGATTGGATACACAGATAAAGGGACAACTAAGTTAATCTAAACTTAGAAACACATTAAACACAGAGGGATGCAAGTAATTTAAGAAAACAGGACTGTACAATGGGAAGGCTGGAAAAGCATAGCGTAATATGAGAGCAAGATCAGGCCAGTGGAGACTCCTCTAGGATGATGAAATAATATCTGAGGAATGGCCAAGTATTCAAAGAAAGAGAAAAATATGCATGGGATAAACAACACAGCGAGAAAAAGGGGAAAGACAGGACCACAGCTTAAGATTTTCAGGGTTACATTTTTGGAGAAGAGCTTCGAAAGAAAAATTTGGATGAGCATGTGCAGCAGCAACAGTATAGGGAGACGTCGCAGCTGTGACCCCTCTCCTCATCCTGGTCTTCCCCCTCAGGAGGATCATTCTGAATGGCTTGTGTAATGCAATCACAAAGCTTCACCCAGCTCTGGCCAACATTTCTCAACTCTCCATTCACACTCCTCATCTCGCCTCTCTTTCACTCACTACTCCCCAAATGCCTGTGAGGAATATTCATACCTCACATTGCTTCCAACTCCAGATCCAAACCTTTTGCAAGAGGTATTCACACTTTCTTTTCAATCTTCTCTTTCCTTCATTTCAATCATTCAGCTTTACTACTTACTTTTGTCTCCTGATTTATTTTATGGATTCTCCCTGACATCTGGTCTGTGTTTCCCTTCCCTTCTAGACTTCGAGACCACTGTCCTGTCCATCTGTTGAATCCCAGTGGAGAAGTTCACTGGAGACATTCTTAGATTTTTTCAAAAACTGAACTCTGTACACTTTTACATTTTCTGCATAAGGCCATTCCCAGTGTGTTTATGTGTGTGTGATATTGTTTGTTACCATCTTGTCCTTGATTAGTTTTTCACTAAGTGGTAATTCGCCATTAAAAGCTAATCACACCGGGTGGCCTTTCATTCCAAGGGTGAAAGCAGGGCTTGCACAGTAAGCAAATTAAACTGGGGTTTTCTGGCTTAATCGTCATTCATCACATTATTGCAGTAGCGCAAAGGGATTTGGAAATGGTTACCACAGGGAAATCATCACACTTTGGGGTAAAAATTTAAGGGGGTTGAAAAAAGATATGGTAAATAACTGTTGTAAATGAATGTTTAGCTTTTCTGGGGGCCGAGGGTGTTAGTGAGGAAGTAAGTTGGGTTTTTAACTCAGCTCCTCCACCCTCAACCAAAGGATGCAAGATTATCTTTCAGGGAGTGAAGGAGACAATTTGGTGACAAGGACGTAGCTAGTGTTAGCTCACCAGGCTCATCTAACCCCAGTGATGTCTTGAACACAAGGTTTGACAATCTAGAGACATCCCTCACTGGGGTAAAAACTGCCATAGCTGCAAACTCTTTGCCAGTAAGCAGTCTGGATCAGACACAAGCGGAGCATGAGATGTGCATTACCAAGCATGGAGAAGGTTGTGACGAGCTGTGTAGCCAGAACAAAGAGAAGTGTATATAACCTCAAGGGGTGATTGAGAAGACAAAACATCAACATGTGGGTATGACCAAGACGATTGAGAAAGTTTTACAATTTGAGTGAGACCTGCTGCAAAAACTCCTGGGACCTGAAAACTTTCCACACGCCACACGGGATCAAGGTGGACCAGGGTCACCGAACCGGGTTGCCAAGCAACAAGGAAAGCATCATGATCGCTTTAAATAAAATACACCATGACCCAACTTTTTGGGTGGTGAAAAAGCTTCTTTACCTAGCCTGGAAATCCAGACCCATATCTTGAACGATAGAAGGTCTGGCCACGTCAATAGACCTTTCCAACTCAAGGGGCGGAACCTACGCGTGCATTTCAAATGCCACTCAACGCAATTTGATAGCACTACGACCAATCAGAGCAATAAACAAGGTGACGTATTAAGCCCTGTTCGTTTAGCGAACAGCCGGGTTAACTGTTAAATTAAACTTTTGGCGTGGTCGGTCGGCAAAACAGAACATTCGTCTTACTTACTAATGAAAGATGTGTCGAGCGGAAAGCAGTCTTAAACTCGAACAACATACCCACAGCCATTTATGTTTAATATCACGGTTTCGGCAGCGCACTGTCGTCATTCGGTTACGTCCGCCCCAGAGCACCATACATAGGGCTCTGGCCCACCCATATCAGAAATAACAATTTGATTGGTAGCTCCGGATTTCTTGACATATTTAATGAGCTTCAATGGAGAGTATCCAGACCAACAGGCGCAGCAAATTTAATTTGCCAGCGACAGGTCTGGATTTCCAGGCTATTCTTTACCATGATTTTAGACAAAACCTTGATTGTCAACATACGATCATTCTTGTATATAAAAGAATCAAAGAACGCCAAAAGAAGCCTCCATCCAGTGGAAATATTGAGTATACTTGTTCATGCTTTCAGTTGGTTTCAGTTGAGTGGAGCATTTTAATGTGTCTTATTTACGTAAGATTGATATGGAAAATGTCATTTTTACTGCATGATGCAATATCAGGTTTTGCCCCCGGAAAATTGTCCCTGTGCGGTACAAACTTTGCAGTGTTTTGCTGTCATGAGCTCAGAGTTCAAGTTCAAAGAAGAAACATAATATTGACATTGCCTCCATGGATAATTAGAAACGCGCTCAATTAAGCGTAAAAAACTTGCCAGTAGTAGCATATGTCAGGTGACCTATTCACCTCTTCACCTTTACGTGACATCGCCATCCAACAAACATGTCCATATATAGATGAGTGTATATTCTGAGGTCTTCCACACAGAGAGAGAGAGGGGAGAGAGAGAGAGAGACACAGAGAGACAGAGAGAGGAAAAACATAAAGAGCAGGAAGATTAGTTATGTATGCGGACAGATAGACAAGCAGATGGCATTCACACTGTGGGTCTGTAAGTGAAAACATATGTGGAGATTCTCTGCTAGCAAGAGATGCTTCCTCACTTTGTGTGCTGGGTGCATTCTTACCCTAAGAGTAGGTGAACGCTGTGCGTCAGTAGGGATGGCCATGCTGGTACATCCCATTTTAATTAAATTGACTCAGACTCTGACAGGACCACCATTGTTGAGTGTTTGAGATTCATCACACATCTATGTCTGTGTAAAAAAAAAGAAAAGCAAAGAAAAAAAACAGTCTACAGTATGGCCACATGCCAGCCAACAGATTTCCCATGCATGGGATAAAATGTAACAGATGGTTTCCTTATACAACGGCATATCAAAATAAGCTCCCCCGTAACTGATCGTTGTCTACTGGTGTGGTGCAAATGCCTAATAAACGACAGTGTTAGGACCAATGTCACGGTGAAGCAAAACCAAGCCAACATTAAATCTCCCCAACGCCTCAGAGATGTGTCTACACTCAGCAGATTTCCTGACACACATAAGATAACCTACATGGCCAAGAGCCTGCTCCCCTTTCATCAAGGCTTCATCAACCACTTGACTGACATTACATCTGTTGTACTGCTCTGCAACAGTTGAGCTCATTACATTGCAGAATAAATAATGATGCCCAGTGTGCCACTTTTCATTTTTATTACAGATATATTCCATTGAGAGCACATTGCTTGAGAATTTGAAACACATGTCTCCATAGAATGACAATCTATATAATTGCCACTGCCAGTCTTTTTCTTCTTCTTATAGGCCTACTTCACCAGTGGGAATATGAAGGTGTATTGAACTCTGAGACCCTATGTAGTATAAATGTGCAAACATTTTAGAACAGTTGTGACATCACAACTGTGCAAAATGTAGGGTTAGACAGTGAGACCATAAAACACTCTTTCTGCCTTTTCTCAGGCTAGGATGAACCGATTTCTAAAATGTTTGCACATCTATACTAAATAGGATCTCAGAGGTCAATACACCTTCATATTCCTACTGGTGAAGTAGGTCTTTAAAGTCATCTATGTTAAAATGTCTTCATTTATCTCTATCATCTATGTAATGTCTGATAGGTTCAAATCAAATCAATAAATGCCAACTTCCTGCTAGCTATAACATAGTGTTGCCTTTAATAGTGCTATCTTTTGATGGACCAAAACCTTAAGTCAACATGAGGTAGAAGTGTGAAGACAAGAGTGGAGGTTTTGTTTCTCCTCAGCCATTCGCTTTGATGACTGGGAAGCTTGTTCACAAAGAAACTGTATGTCAACCATCACCTATTATTAAAATCATGTAGTATTACAGCATTATAATATTATGTGACCAAGTCTCACATAATCATTCAGTTAATGAATCCACAACCATGATATGTGAAACAGCTGATGTGAATACAATGTACCGTACTGGAGCGTCTGTATCATCATTATGGGGGGATGGCTGATTCCTCCATTAGGTCCCAGAGGGGCTTAACAGAGCTCTGAGACAACTGTTTCTGTTGTTGAAGAGAAACCCAGGGACTGACCATGAATGGGTTTTTTCAACCTCAAAATTGTCTAGAGGTGAGACGGCAGGAAGTTTGCACTCATGGAGAGAGAAAAACAAATCAGGCAAAAAAAACATGACATTATGTTTCCATTTACAAAGTGGTCACCATGTTAACAATATTTACAACCGATAATGTTACCCAATTGGAGGGAATAGGATGAAAAAGGGGCCACTCAACCTCACTATTCCAACTGCCATACCATATCTAACCCAACTGTTTGAATTAAAGGAGCTTTTTTATCAAAAACCAAAGTGAGAAATAAGCAAAGTCACCGATGGATAAAGAGCACTCCTCTTGCTTTATATGGCGCTAAAGCATTCAACTTGAGATGCCAGATTTTCAGAGCCTGGAAGGAATCTGGCATGAAAATATTCAACTGATTTCAACTGAGGGGAAAGGAGAGCCAGAGAGAGAGAGAGAGAGAGAATGAGTGCAATAATGAAAATGAATTAACCTCGGACATGCACATTATGGAAGTTAGCAACAGACGAAGCGTTCCAATACAACCCCTGGCAAATAAACACTTTCCAGACATTGAAACTTTAGGCTACTGGAGACTTTCCAGGCACTGACGACATTGGCTAATTCCTGCTGATCACTACCAGGACTATGTAAAACCTATAGGCCAATATACTGCATAGTGTCAACGTGCTTATATAACATGAACCTGTCAAAAGTGATACTTGACTTGATAGGAATACAATGTGGAAATTAAGACACAGGCCCTCTAATTTTGATGGTATGGATGAAATTGTGCACAATGTAGTGGGAGAGGCTTCCCTTATGTTGAAATGAATAAGTAGGCTACATGTGTTTTTCTGTTCATGGTGTGAAACAAAAGACAATCACAAAATGCAGTAAATTGGAATGTTCAAGCTCACTTGGGACTCTTCAGAAGATAATCTGGGTAGACAGCTGTTAAAGTGACAAGCAGAACAATTATAGGAGGTTTACAGCTGGTGGATTTTCTTTTTATCCCTGGTTGACATTTATACAGGGAGCAGATGAGAGCTGGGATGCGCCCCTGTGGCCAACAACCACAAACCTTTACAGTAAGTGGATGGGCTGGGGTCAGGGGGGGGAGGCGGCTACTTTTAACGTGCGTGGGGTAATACAAATATAATAGAGCAATTCCCTCATCGTGATTTCAAAGATATAAACCTATTTTTTTGTTTGTTTTACCTCAGTTTTGCAGTTGTATTACATCTATGACATAGGCTATTCAATATCTTTAATTGCAGACATAAGAAGAGGCGTTATACGAGCTGGAATGTTGCCTTACCATCATAGTAGCATAATAAAGTTTGTCTGTCTCGCTCCTACGTGCTGAGGCTGCGTGGGTAGTCGGTTCTCTTTTGTTGGAACTCCCTCCTTCCCTCCCACCCGCCGGCTGAAACTAAGCCATGCCCAGATAAATCACTCCCCCTGACTGAGGTGGTAACCTGCACACTGGGGCCGCGGACTGGAGCGGAGCGGACTGAACGGGGAGGCTGGAGCGCGGCATAGAAGAAGAAGAAATAGAAGAAGGAAAAAATACGGTTTAGCACTGGAAGCGACTTTTTTGCTCAAGGAGCACCTGTAACCTGTAACCGCAATCGGAGTGTCGCAATAACCCAGCAGTATGTCCGCCGCTGGCAGCACTATAGCCAGGGTGCTGGTTGCGCTCTGCATCGGGAGCGCCGTGAACTGCATGCCCAAAGGGACGCACAGGGGCCGGCGACACGCGCAGCAGCATCACCAAGTACCCTCAGTCTCTCAGGGTGAGTTTAAAAAAAAAATTATCAAAAGACTGATTTCGTGTATAGGCAATAACTGATTCCCAAACTTGGGTCCGGGGGCCACAAGTGGTCTCTTGGGGCAATTCAAGGCAAGTGGAAGGATGGACTGAGTTACTTTGTTTGATATTTTGAGTTGTTAATGATGTCCATAGCCTAATCGTTCAGGGCACATCTTTTTAGACTGTGTCCCCTATCCTCTCCAGGGTGTGAGTTCTAATGTGAATCTGTTTGAGATACAATACGTTTTTAATGTCTGATTTTGGAGTTACTGGATTAACCTAAGCCCCCACTTTATTCTGATGTATGAAGGCTCAAAGGGATCAAAGCCTCAGAGAGAGAGAGTAAGGGAGAGAAAAATTGAAACCCTCTTGGCTCCAATTTAGAACTTGGTGGTGGAAAAAAGAGATGTCCCTGGCAAGTGAAGTCATGAGATGTGAACAAAGAACAAGCCTGATGGTGGTGGTGGGGGGTGAGAGAGAGAGAGAGTAAAAGTGGAAGTGCACTCCTCTTAATGTGTAACTGATTTATTGCCATGCCCTGGGGGGACTTTTTGAAGTTTAGTTAACAGGTCCAGGGTCAATTTCACAGACATGGGTGAAGCCTTGTCCCACGATCGAATGTGTATTCCCATTAACGCTTTGCTTACTTTGGTGTAAAAACACAAAGCTGTTGTCTTTTAACCAATAGCACTGCTTGCTCTATGTGTTTTGTAGTTACAGTCAGGGCTAGGCCATGTTCCGTTGGGCTGTCTATGTTTCCATTTTGGAAAAAAAAGGACATGGTAGGCAGGTACACTGTTTGTTGGTGTGGGTGGGTGGAGTGTGTTTTTTCTCTCACAGTTTCCCTACACAGCCTGTGTTTTGGTGTATAGGAGCAAAGGGAGGGGCACCATTTTTATTAGACCTCCTGCTGCGTAAATAATTGAATGTTTTTGAATTTTTTTCTGTCCTCTGTTGCTCTCCTATTTAGATGGGTGTTTAGAGAATGGTCAACACTATGGCATCAGTGAACAGTGGGAACGGCCGTATCTGGGCAGCACTCTGGTCTGCACATGCCATGGAGTCGCTGGCATCAAGTGTAAAAGCAAACCTGAAGGTATGGTTTTATTTGTATTGATTTAATGCGGTATGTCCACAAAGCACGTCTTTTGCACCATGACCCACATCAATCCATCTTTATGTCCCTGTTCTGTGCTAAATCAAATGCATACCCCTGTTCCATTCTTTTTTCCTTGTAGCAGAGGAAAGGTGCCACGATAAGATCAATGGCCAGTCCTACACTGTGGGAGAAACCTATGAGAGACCCAAGGATGGCATGATCTGGGACTGTACCTGTATTGGATCTGGGAGGGGCAAGATCAGCTGCACCATTGCCAGTAAGTTTGAGTGTTTTTTTGTGTGTGTGCCGCCTCTCGACTCTGTTAAGGCCAGGACACACCAGTCCCACTACCCAAAAATGGAGACTGCCGATTCAGGGAGCTCCAGTCTTCCCGTCGCGGCCGAAAAAGTGCAAAGAACACACCAAACCGACTGCTGACTTTCCGTACGCTGTGCGCTTGCGCGGGACGTAATGTCTCCATAACAGCAGGCGGCGCTAATCTGTATTGTGGCCCGAAAAAATACGAAAGCCGGAAAAGATGGGATGGCTCTCTAGACCATAAACATAGATAGAAATACATATTTATATTTATGCACCATAAAGAGCACCATTTTTAGCAGAGAGTGTCGAGTATGGTGTCAAGCAGTCAACAAGGGTTGATGCATGTGAGTACTCGCTGAACGAAACATTAAAACGATGGCTAACTGTTATTAGCTGTTTGTGCTACCCGCCTCACTTCCGGGCTTCACTGATTTGCTAGCCCTCCACAAATCAAATTGCTCCAACTGAAAGACTGCCCACCGCCAAAAGAAGCCCGACGACATCTACGACGACCGATTTCACGGCACACACCAAACAGATTCGTGTCCCTGCCCCCTCCCGACTCTACGACGGCGATTATCGGGCCGGTGTGTCCTGGCCTTTAACTGTTCCAACACCAGACCAGACCACACATCCTCTCTTATGTGTGTCTGTGCACAGCCTGGTTTGCCAGACTGATGCCTGTGAACTAAAATAAATAAAAAAAATGGGTTATTCTCCATGTTCTCCACAGCTGATTAGCAGCTGGTGCCCTGCAGCGGTTAGCAGTTAGCTGTGTGGTTAGATAATGGGATAAATGTCCGAGTGTGTGTTTCTCTTCCTTTGGCTTTTTTCCCATGCACATCGCACACACACACAAGCATATCGATATCCACTAAAAAAATCTCCCTTTTCCTGTCTGTCTCCACAGATCGCTGTCACGAGGGTGGAGCTTCCTATAAGATAGGTGACACCTGGAGGAGACCCCACGAGACAGGAGGCTACATGTTGGAGTGTGTGTGTCTGGGGAACGGCAAGGGAGAGTGGACCTGCAAACCTGTGGGTGAGTCACGCAGATAGACAGCCACTGACTAACAGATGACTAGATATGGTCGGGTTGTCTCAAGAGTTGGGATGATTGATTATCCTTATCATGTAATTCTCTTGTTTTATAGCATTACATTTTTGGGCGTGTGTTTTTCTGTTCTGTTTTGAGTTGCTCGATTTGTTTTCCTGCAGCTGAGCGTTGCTATGACAACACGGTGGGAACATCCTACGTGGTTGGGGAGATGTGGGAGAAGCCGTACCAGGGATGGATGGTGGTGGACTGCACCTGTCTGGGAGAGGGCAGTGGACGCATCACATGCACCTCCAGAAGTAAGAAGAACTGGATGTATTTGTTTGTATCATATTGGCACCCCCTCACCCCCCACCCTATGTTTTTCTATATTTCCTTTTTCCCATTACTTCTGTCTGTGCAACTGTACTTCATTTGATGGGACAACTTGGAAAAAGGAATGTTACGGTCTTCCTTGTCATATTGCCTTCATCTTTCTGCATTCAAATTGTGTGTTTCTTCTACATACATCAATGTATCCTACGTGTTCAAAAACAAAATGGGGAAACCTGGTTCATTGCAAGCAGGAAATAGAATTAGTTGCTGCTTAGAATGCTGCTGTTTTTAATTGAATAACGTGTCGTTATGCATATAGGCCTAATCCTCATTGGATGTCACACACGGATATTCTCTCTAGCCTTGATGACAGAATCAAAGTTAAAGAGTGCAGCTTGGGATTTGGTGGGCTGATTTTAACAGGCTGTCTGGCGGAAATGTGTTCCAGTCGTTGTTTCCAATTAGAGCCATTATGAGCATCCTTAATGATGTAAGGGATGAACATGAACGTCATTCCCTGTAAGTTTGCTGTCACATGCGGCGTGCCTTCAGGGTGGCCTCGCACTGTTGGAGGTCATCGATAAATTGTTAGTATGCATCATGTGTTAGACAAGTAGTTATCAACAACGTCTCAAAGAACTAACACGGAAACAGCTGGTGTCCAGGAGGAACCATTCCCCCTTTAGAGTCACTCCAGACCTTCTACACATGCAGGCTGCACCTTCAAGCTAATAGTGCTTAACCTTTTCATATGAATGTCGGTCAGACAATCCTAAGAAGCACCCAAGAATCAGTTATTGATTCTACTGCTATGATAAAAAAAAATTAACGCAAAAAAATCCATGCCCATTAACCGAAGGCTTACCTCACGTAGATGTGCTGACATTACTCCAAATTCCTCATGGGGGGCAACATAAGTTAAGCACTATGGCTTTAAAATAAGGGTTTCACCATATTAGCCGCCTCAAAATTTTCCATAGATTTGAATGGGTTCGTCATCTAATTCCCTTCTCTCTCCTAGATCGCTGTAATGACCAGGATACTACGTCTTCCTATCGTATTGGAGATACCTGGACCAAGACGGACCCCCAAGGCCACACGCTCCAGTGTCTGTGCACGGGGAACGGTCGTGGGGAATGGCAGTGCGAGAGACATGCCTCACTTCACACCACTGGCCTGGGTGAGAAATGATAATGCCAACCCTCCTCCCCCCTGCACTCTGTGTGGAGAGAATAATGTATACCAGAGACAGATGCTGTCAGGAGGGAGAGATAAGGAGTGCCGAGTGTCCAAGTGTTGAAGTGAGAGAGACGTCTTGTGACTGGTGGTCGTGACCTCATGAGAAAGAGAAAGAGAGAGATGGGCAGTGGGGGGAGCGAAGAGGGAGAGATGAAATGTGGGGATAGTCAGTCGGAAGAATGGGCCTTAAGTGGTTTGAATGTTATGTATTGGGTGTGTGCTGTTGTAAATTGGACAGTGCAGTCGAAATAGAACATTATTTTATTGTGTATGTCATTGTGGTATACATTACGGGTTTCATCACGGTACGATATTGGATCAATTTTTTCTGAACTATCTCGGATATTTCAATGAAAAACAATTAATTATTTTTAATACAAAGAATAAATAAATAGCTTATATGATATGGCCATATGCAGGGATGTTTGGGCATTGCATAGATATAGTTGGATCGTTCACCAATGAATGGATATACAGTATTGATGGATCGTCACACCCCTACAGCATGACACATGGTGTCTCCAACTGAGGAGCTGTTTACTCCAGTGACAGTTGCATGTTCTGATATGTTTATTTTCGTGGATATTTTTAAAGCAACACTCTGGTGTTTAAGCTACATCATCTATCAATAGGTTCTATTTTTTATTTGATTATTTTGCAAAATTCTCATTCGGCCCCTTGGACACCGCTAACCTGAATCCAACTCTTCCTTCCAGGTACTGGCTCCCGTGTGATCACTAACATCCAGCCTGCAGTCTACCAGCCTGGTGCCGTGCCCGAGCTCCCCCAGGAGGGCCCCTGTAAGACTGACTCAGGACTGAGCTACTTCATCGGCCAGCGCTGGATGAAGAACCAGGGAGCCAAGCAGATGATCTGTACCTGTCTCGGTAACGGAATCAGCTGTGAACAGTGGGGTAAGAGAAGACACACAACCCAAACACATGAATTCAGCTGTTTGTGGTGATGGGCTCTTTTTAGTCATATTCACTTTATTCACTTGTGTTCCCCCGTCTCCACACAGATGGACCGGCTCCAGTGTACGGTGGCAACTCTGGAGGTCAGCCCTGTGTGATTCCCTTTGTCTCCAAGGGCAAGACCTATCACTCCTGTACCTCTGATGGACGCACTGATGGACAGCTCTGGTGCTCCACCTCCTCTGACTTTGACAAAGACCAGAAATACTCTTTCTGTACAGAGAAGAATGGTGAGCCGACATGTTGAATTTAATTACAGACAAGAATTGTTTAGGATTTTTTGAAGTGAGATTGATAGTTGACGAGGGATGGGTGATTTTTTTTCTAAAGGCCTTGATTTGTGAGGATTTATTCAGCTGCGACTAATAAGGTTAAGCGTTAGCGTACCTCTGGTTTAAATTATCTACACACACTGTTAAGTTCTGAATGAGGTTCCATGATGAGAGTGGACTGTGTCTTCAATGCTGTTCAGAAAGTCCAACAGTGGTGAGTCTTCTTCTCCAGAAAAGAAACCAGCTAATCACTTATCGCTAGCCATTATCAAGCATGTAGCATTGAAAAAACGCAGCTAAACTAGCTTGCTATTGTCTGTCATGGATAAATAAAATGCAGATGGCCAACAGTAGATAGTAAAAAATAACTCAACAGCTATCAATTCAAACCTGGTATTTGTTTGGGCTGAGTACTTAGCTTGTCCTCTTAGTCGGTGAAGCTAACTTGAGCTAAGGTGTCACCGTCTGAGAACAGTAAGGGTTGTAAGTGATACATTTTGTTATGTTGTCTGAAGACTAGCAGGATTATTTTTGAAAAAAATACTCGGAAATGTATATGAAAAATGTTATATTAATGTGAGCTTAAGGATTCAATATCTATGAAAGACACTTTAATGACTAGTGACTGACAGTTTTTTTTTAACATCCTGGCAATGCCTTTACACTGCATCATATCTGAAAAGTATAAACTCGGTACAAACCTGGTACTAACACACCTTGTATAATACTATGTACTTTCAGCTTAAAATAAAATTTGGATAGGTCAGAGATATATGATTATTCTGTTTTTCTTTTCACAGTAATGGTGGCAACACGAGGCGGTAATTCAAACGGTGCACTGTGCCAATTCCCCTACCTCTACAACGGGCGAAACTACACCGACTGCACTGCAGATGGACGCAGAGATGGCATGAAGTGGTGTGGCACCACAACCAACTATGATGGAGAACAGCGTTTTGGCTTCTGCCCCATGGCCGGTGTGTGTGTGTGTGTGTGTGTGTGTTTGTGTGTGTGTGTTTGATGGAGAGTGAGGGAAGGGAGGGGCACTGGAAACTCCAAATGTTGAGGCTGGAATTGTTAATGTTGTTTGTAGTTGTGTGAAAGTGGTTTCAGGCCACACTATTTTAACATTTTAATGAAAACAGAGCAACTAAAAAAACAAGCTTATTTCCCCACACAAGTCGAGTCGAGTTAAAGATTCCAACTTAATGTGGCTAGATGGCAAACATAGAGGGATTTTTGTTCAAATATTCAGCAGTGCGCTAGCCATGGGGGCCACAAACAACATTAGCATGGCTAATTGCAATGTCCCTCCCAGTGTTAAGTAAAAGGTATCTCCGCCCAGTCTGAATCGGACTTAACTGTTAACATTGCCTTTTGCATTAACGATACTCTTGATTTGATGGGTAACCAATTTACATGAAAGCTATTATCAGAGTGATGTTAAAAGGGAGTGAGGGCTAATGGCACAGGCAAAATGTAATTTTCAGTTACACCTTTAATTCATAGCATACTTCAGCCTTGCAAGAAAAAGTGTTATTGTGTTGTGTAGGTGTCAATTACTTCTCCATGGGTAACAAAAGGGCAGAGGCCAGTGAAACACTAGGGGGTCTTTGACACTAACGTCTGTCTAGGGGCAATGAAATGCTAAAGATGATTCCAACTTGCTGTCAAATGGCATATACAAAGCATACAATTCTAGAGGCCGTTTCTAGATACCAGAGCTAATGTGTGTTAATGTTAAGGTGAGCCTAGTCTTTTTTTTAAACCACATAGAAAGAATGTTGGCGTTCCAAAGTAAGACCATGTTAATTGTAGATGCCAGCCAAAAAAGCTGAATTATCGTAGCGCAGTCATGTACTTTCCAAGTGTTATGTCACGGTTAAACAAGGTCCACAGATATCAAAGTAGGGTAGCTTTAATTATCCCAAAACAAATGACTTTTTACATGTGTCTACACATCAAAGTGGACTTCAGAGAAAGAAGTGGAATAGTCTGAATGGCAGTGGGGCTTTGAAATGTGGACTGTACACAGAGGAAAACATCTACAGGATTTATCTGAGATGAAGTAGTATTTGAAGTCCAACGAAGATAGAACACTAGATTTATATTTTCTTGTGAGAACTTATGTTTTGTATTGTGGAGTTGACACATGCGCATGTAATCGGCCAATTACTTTGAAATGAACAAGTACATAGCAGTTGCTTTGATACTTTATTTGACTAATTCTTCCTTTTCAATCTATAACTTTCTTCAAAGTTCATTTTATATGCAAACTTCAGTTCTGGGACCCTTCTATGGACCAATACCCTGTCAACATCTACATGGGGGGAAAAAGAAAAACAGTGTGTGTGCCCTTTAGCAAGAGCCAGAGTGGGGTTGTCTGTGTTAAACTCCCGGCAGCAGTCAAAGCAGCGGGGAGTCTTTGATAGCCATCTTAATGACTTCACAGGCATTGTCAAAACAAACACTGCACTTGAGATGTTAATGGCGGCCTTTAAAGAACACTTATAGGTCCGGGGGCCATTCTCCTCCACCTGTGGCCGCCCTCTGTTAAAGATTGCTGGATAGGCTAATCTGGTGTGTCTGCCATGTGTTCTTGGGATGGCAGTGTGGGGCTACAGTCTCCAGCTGTGAGCTCACAGCTAGGGCTCATCTCTGATATGCAGACTGCACCATTTACATTGTTGGATTCACACTTGTGTATCTACCTTAACACCACTGAAAATGTGGTACGCTAAATAAGTTTAAATAATTACCTATTTAAAGTCAGGGGTGAAGTGTCCATTTGGCACTATGGAAACTCCCCTACTCAGTAGTGTAGATATTTTGTTCTCATCATGTTAGACATTAATCAAATGTTTTACACATTATGCTGGGCTAATACTGTAACTAATGAACAAAACAAAAAAAGTCAACATTCCAGAGAGAACCTGATTCAATGAATTGACTTGAAAAACACACAAACACACACCACCATTTTAGACCAAAGTGCATCACCATTCAATCATGTGTAACTCAAGTGAGGAGAGTTTTTAATAATCACTTAACAATATGAAGTCACAGGGATTTCATATCTCACCGACCCTTGCTCTGAAAATATTTGTTTTGCTTGAACTCCAGGCCTAATGCTTACATATCTCATACAACCACTCCCCGGGCCTTTTCTATACCATGTTGAAAAAAAACTTCCCCCTTTCTGCCCGAGCAAACCCCCCCCCCAAAACAAACTTTACTCCAGGGAACCAGATGGTCTGACTCTGGTGCAGATCCAGATTCTGCTGAAATAGAAAAATACTGGGCTGGGCTCCAGGAGAACAGATCTAGCCTTTTATCTACTCCTCCCTTTGGATAGCCTTCATGGATAGATACAAAGAGATTTCCACTGGCATGCATGCAGCCTACCTGCTCTAGAACATTACATATGAAGCTGTCCCAGTCATAAGTTTTAGAATTTAGTCTGAGAAGCCCTTTGTTCCTTGTACGAGCGCGCGCACACACACACACACACACACATAAATGCAGGTCTCTGTCTTTCCCACCCACGTGACAAACTTTCTATCTCTGTTGATAGAAAGTTGAAGACGTTTAATTACCGGAGAACACACACTCATTCATAAACACAGAGGACACAGGACATCTGTTTGTGGCTTTAAATACAGGAGAATCTGTGGTCTCTATGGACACAGGTGTTCTGTGGTGGTTGCATCCTCTCCAGCACTGTGTAGTAATTGTAGGGTAGAGTCAGTGATCTCCAAGGGGGATCATTTATTTGGGTGTGTTTATGGCTGTATTTATCGTGATGCCGGTATGCACTGCTTGTCTTAATAACATTGGTAACATCATGTTGTGTTGGGTTTGAATGTAGTTTCAAGGTGTAGTTTGGAATGTGTTTTCAGCGTTATGTTCTGTATGAGTTTTGGTGACTGTATGTAAGCGAAACAGAAGTAGAAGTGTAATAGGACTGGCATAATAGTATGCATTTTTGTAACTGTATTTTCTTCCTATGTGTTCTTCTAGCCCATGAAGAAGTGTGTACTACCAGTGAAGGGGTGATGTACCGCGTGGGAGACCAGTGGGACAAACAGCACGATGTTCTGGGTCACATGATGCGCTGTACCTGTGTCGGCAACGGCAGAGGCGAATGGAGTTGTGTTGCCTACTCCCAGATTAAAGGTGTGTGTGTGTGTGTGTGTGTGTGTGTGTGTGTGTGTGTGTGTGTGTGTGTGTGTGTGTGTGTGTGTGTGTGTGTGTGTGTGTGTGTGTGTGGGGGGGGGGTGTAATTAGAGAGTATTATAAGAATTCTCTGAGTGACGAGGTGAAAGGCCACATGTAATATAATCACTCACCTGCCAAAAGGTTAATGGAGCCTGCACTTAATGGTGCTTTACTTGCACCTGCAACACACACACACACACACACACACACAAAAACTTTACATACTTTTTTTAAGTCTTTATATACCCATGTTTGTGTTTGTATGTCTACTGCAGACCAGTGTATTGTGGATGGTCTTACCTATGAGGTGAACCAGACCTTTACCAAGCATCATGAGGAAGGCTACTCCATGAACTGCACCTGCTTTGGACAGGGACGTGGGCGCTGGAAGTGTGATGCCATTGGTGAGTTTTTTTCCCACTACACAGTTTACAGGCCGCAACCATTTTGACTGAGTTGCCTTATTTTCTTGCTATAGACTACTATGTTACTAAGTTCAAGCGCTCTGAGTGAGAGAAAAGCGCTATAGGGGAGAGTGGCCTAAGTTGTGCAACTTTTCACTCAAAGTGACTTTAAAGTAAGGCCTTGACAGTAAAGTCTCCAGCTCAAATATGTACATATATTTCAGGGTGTTGTGCATCCCTGGCAATAAAAACTTTGGATCTGGAATAAACTGTTGAAGAAATATAGCTTTCGGAAAAAAAGTTGTCTTGATGCACAACTTGCCCCCGGTGTGGTGTAAGTTGTGCAGTTGGAGAGAATACCATGGGGTGAATTGTGCCATTGATATATATCTCATAAACTGTAATGCAAGACAAATCCATTAGACAATCACTTATTTAAGGTGTATTTAAAGTAAATAAAGTAAATAGTTGACAAAGATTGAAGGACAATTTTCTTAAACAAGGCCTAGCAGATCTAATGGTTTTACCTGCAAAGCTCACAATGACAAAGTCACCATCATCATCTTTCTGGCCATCTGAACTCTCATCAGTGGTGTCGTTAAGTGGAATTGAGATGTCACTCTCTTCTGAGCTACTGTAAACAATCACTTTCTTTTGGTGACCAGCGTATACAGCCATGCCACTGGCACAACTCTCAGAAATGTACTTTGCACTAGTTGCTCCGTGCTTGTGGAACCAACTGCCACCTGACAAATGTGATTCCCCTACATTTCTGCCTTTAAATCAAGGCTCAAAACCCATATGTACACCCTGGTGTTTCCTCCCCATTAACTATCTTACCTCTGCACTACTATCTGTGTTTATGTGGATGTATGGGCTTTACGTCTTTTATTTTGGTTATTGTTATTTTACCTTCATTGTTCACCTACTGAATGCACTATGTACAGCACTTTGGACAGTGCAAACTGTCATAAATGTGCTTTTATAAATACATTTTACTTACTTACTTACTTATAACTCACCCAGGCCCTTTGGCACAAATCACCCCAATCCCAGACATTTGGATAATAAGCATGATGCAGCAGTTTAGGGTTGACATCGTGCTAACTGTATAGACTCAAAATGTAGCATACCAAAGCACTAAAACATATGTCAAATGTTTTCAAACTTGTCTATAATTGTTCAGACACAATAATTAAAAAACCTTGATCATGGAAATGTTACTTTGAAAGGCAAAACACAGTTTTTTGAGCTTAAATGTGCTTATATCTTATTCCTTGTGTCTCCCTTCTTTACATGATGAGTCAAATGGATGGTTCTTCTTAAATATGTGGTCACATTTCCAATTTCTTCCACAGTTTTCTAGAAACAAGGGGTGGCACAACTTCCAAAATGCACAACTTAGGCCACTCTCCCCTATAAATAAAATGTATTATTATTATTTATTGTTAAGTTGAACAGTTTAATACGTTGCTGAAGACTCACTTTTGTTGCATTGGCCTTTAACACAAGTTGAGACTTTGGCACTCCTAACTTTTTTTCATGTATCTTATATGTTATTTTGTATTGTATCTTGTACAGGACTTTGGTCAACTGATGTTGTTTTTAAATGTGCTATAGAAATAATTTTGACTTTGAATTTTGACTTTACTATGGGGTACTATTTGAAAGGAGCAACATCTGTGTCATTTGACTCTGCCCTTAGACCAGTGCCAGGAGCCGGAGACCAGAGCCTTCTATCAGATCGGAGAGTCTTGGGACAAAGTCATCCATGGAATCATGTACAAGTGCTACTGCTATGGCAACGGAATCGGAGAGCTCAGCTGCGAGCCCCAGCAGTCCTACCCCGGTAAGATTTTAAATATGACGTAAAGTAGTAGGATCTGCTGCAAGTTAAACATCAAGACTGCTTTATGGCAACGTTGGTTTTTACAGAATGTCTGAATCAATGTGTTGAAAGAGTAGCTGAGTAGCTGGTAATTATTCATTCTGATCATTAGCCAAAACCAGACATTCCTGTGTTGTTAATCTGTCCATAAAAAGCTGCTTCAGAAAATGGACCATATGACAATATATACTGAGATCTCTTATACGTAGTTACTCAAGCTTTGTGTCTTGAACCAGGAAAGCCAGGTAGATCTGACAATCTAATAAATTGTTGTAGTGCAGGATAAGGAATAGACAAAATGTTCACAGCATCAACATGTTTGTTTAACTCACCTAGAAAATGAGGCCCTTGACTTTGATGTGAAACAGGCAGCAGTGGGAGGGGGTGTGAATTCCTCTTTTAAAGATGCACCCCCTTCCCCCCACACTCTGAGTCTTTGTTCTTGCTAGCATGTGGTACATCTCATGTGCTGTTGCCACAGCTGTACAAAACACCATGGTGCATGTGTATACAATGCCCCCCCTCTCCACACACACACACACACACACACACACACACACACACACACACACACACACACACACACACACACACACAGGCAGGCATACCTTGAAGGCCATTGGAACAACGGTTTTCAATTTTGTGGTTTTTAGCAATCTCTTCAAATATCACCTGATGTCTTTAGAGCTTTGCATCCCGCCTCAGTCCTCAGCCAGGCCTATTCAGAGTCATGCTTCAGTGCACAGCATTATGAAGGCCTGAGGGTTGAGTTCTCTCATTCCTTACGACGTGAAACCAATCTCGGCTAAGATAGCATCACTGTCGACCAAATTGGTACAATAAAAAAACATTCCCACAGTTTTGTTTGGACTATTAAGTTTCCTCCCGCATACGTTCCTGCCTTTGGCTTTGTTGTTGATATGTTAGTAATTCTGCCCCCTTTGTCATTACAACTGACCACAGAGCACACAGTTTAAGGTTTTTAGGCACTTGTCTTTCTGAACTTTTCAATTGGTTAGGGTTTGATACATCCCCTGTTAAGTGGGAAACAATTCCTACTTCTTTGTAGCTGTCCACGTTTTTTTGTTGTTGTGCATTTTTGTTCTTTTATGGTATCCTTGATTAAAACAACATGTAATGTATTTCCCATTCCTTTCCCATCTCACTTTAGTCTTGATATAAGAAGTGATGCACTTGTACACTATGGTGGGATTTTGTGTTATGTATTTGCTATTTTGATGAACAAATCTCATTCAAATATCCCACATAATGCATAGATATATCAGTCTAGCTTCCTCCCAGTAAGATCACTAGCACAGATTGGACAAGTGTTACGTAAAGGAACATTACAACTGTTACTTGTTTGCTTTAGTGTGAGAAGCAGGTTGACGGGAGATGCAAAATGCAGGGCACTATTCTGCTGTAAGTGGCCATAATGGCAACCAGCTGTGAACTTGCTCCGTGTGTGTGTGTGTGTGTGTGTGTGTGTGTGTGTGCGCGCCTAGGCATACACAATACAGCATGCTAAGATTTAAGGGCAGCAAGAGGCAAATCCAGACTCAGTTGACTGAGGTCAAACACCATAAAAGGTAAAAATGGAAAACCCAAGGGACGGTAGGATTTTCACAAGTCTCAGATTTAGCCCTACATTGATAAGATCTTCTAAGAAAATGCTGTTTTCTTTTTCTGCCGTCTGGGTCTGGGGTATTATTTAATCTTTTGTGAGACATTTCTCATTGTTAAGATGACTCTCAGCATTACTTCCCTTTTTAACTGTGCTCCTTATCACCATCTTACTGTGTGCATCGGTCTGCATCACCGATGAATGTTTATGTCTATGTGTTTAAAGTGAAGGGGGAATGCCTGTGTGTGCTTGTAGACAGAATATGAGAACAAGTATGCAATGCTAGGGAGATGTTGCGTGTGTGTGTACTCTGCACTGCGACTGTGTGCATCCGTTTTCATGTGCGTCCCACATCTGATTCTGTGTAACCCTTACCCCTCACCAGCGGCCTGTGGCTCTGTAATAGGCAGTAATTGGTCCCAGATTGTTTTTGAGGTTTGTGTATCTGCTAGCAACTTCTGGTTAACCGAGCCACTTGCTCAGAAACGTTGATTACAGGTCTGCTATTTGGAAAAGTGGTCAGAAAGCCTCGGTTTCTTTTTGTTTCTATCAGCACAGCTTATGTCAGGAGTCTGCTCACCACATGACATTAAAGATGACTTGGTGTGCTTTTTTCATTTCCGAAAACCAGTAAAGTTACCGCAGTTTGGGCTACTGCTGATATCATTTATCTTTGTTTTGTATACTAACCTACTTAGCCTTTTAATGTTATTTGCATTGTGTGGAGAATTGATAGACTTTAGCGTGGACTGCCACATTTTGCCATACAAAACCCCCAGTTTATACAGTGTGATTTTTAAACAAGGTTTAAATCAAAAAGAAAAGAAAGATCCACCAACATAAGCTAATGACGTAGCATAACTATTCAATGTTGTTTGGCAGCATGCGACAAGGCTTGAAGAGTTAAGCATGAACATACGTTTGTAGACGTGGGAGGGGCGTATCCAGCACAATATATTCCATGATTTCCTGCTATCAGCTTTGCCGTATTGTTATCACAAAAGGTTCTCTTCCACTTTTTATTGTGATTGTCTTCCAACACTTTTTGTTATTTTAGCATCCTTTCCTTTATGGGTGCCTGTTGTTTGTTGATAAATGCTGTCTTATTCCTTTGTGTGACCCTATCATGACAACATACAAGTATTTCCATGATCTTTCGGTCATAATTGATTTGAGTTTTCCATAACTTTTTCCATCATCTCTGTTGTTCTGATAATCAACTCGCTGTTTGCAGTATTGTTCAAACTGGAGGAAATTGAACTGTTGTTTGGAGATGTAAGAATGAGATGATATACTGTATTAGGTCTAAGTATTTGGAGCATAACTACAGGGAACAATTTGAACTGAGTAATACATCTACTATATTTGCACTTTTTTATTTATTAAGTGATCTCCAAATGCGGATTTTTTTTTTTACTAACTGACGATTTGACAAACAGCAAAAATGAAGTCTATCCAAGAGAACAGGTGATGAAAACATGATGCAATGGAGGTTAAAGAGTTGCAAGTAGTAGAATAAAAGTTTTCTCCCCTCCAGCTGCTAAAATCTAGGCTGGAATCTCACGGGGACGTGTTAGTTTTTCCTCACTCGTTCTGTGTTCTGTTCAGGAAAATACTGCTGCCCACACACTGATACTCACCCACTCACTCACACATCGGTTTGTGGGTTTTGAAATTTCTCAAATGGCAGTAGTGCCGCTATTTTTGTTGCTATGCAGATTTTGTCTTGTCTTGACTTTTTTTAAATTCAAAACTTAAAGCTGGGGTATATGATTTTTGATCGGTCAAAGTTAACATGAGCTGTACACTTTGACCAATCAGAGCGAGGCTCCGATTCTCTGTTCATATTGGCTGTTGGGACTGTCCATTCACTTTGACACCGACGTTGTTGGTGTAGAGTGTGTCAGGGAGGGACCAAAGAGAACAAGTGGAGCGGTTGAGGTATTTGGATTCAAATCTCTATCCCAACTGCCATTTTCTCCCCAAATCCTCCACTCCAGCTTTAACTAGATATCCAATCAATCAAAATACCTGATATCTACAATGTTCTTATGTCCTTGCCGAAATATCAACTTCTGAAGATATAGTTACAATAGAAAAGTTGTCTGTTTCTTTATGTATGTATCTTTGCTAAGCCCTCTACCTGTGTTGTCTCTCAGGTGGTACCCGTCCTGTCCAGGTGATCATAACAGAATCTGGAGACAAACCCAACTCCCATCCTATTCAGTGGAACGCCCCGCAGTCGGCTCACATCACACAGTACATCCTCAAATGGAGAGTGGTGAGTTTTCCTATCAAACATCTCACAAATAAATGATGCCTCGTCCTTACCCGTCTCTCCCTCCTCACCTGACACTGACAGTCCTGTTCTGTGCGCTAAGCTTTAAAATACCTTTGCATCTCTTTTGTAAATGTAAATTCTCAGGAATTTTTTTACTTTTATTTTAATAGAACGGCTGTTCAATGATGGACAGGGTTTGCACTCTTAAAAATGAAAAGTAAATTTTTCTAAAAATACTCAAATTTGCAAGGGAATTTTTTTGTTAAGTCCTTGTTAATTAAATCCTTGTTCAAAACCCACTTATTTTTCCTCGGCTTTTATCTCCAGTTGAGAGCGTTTTATCCCAACAGTGTCTACTAGAAGTTTTTATTATTGTTTTGTGTTTTAATTTAATTTCAATTCTTGTTTTTACGTGTCTTTATGATGTTTTGGATGTAATGTATTTTACTGTACAGCACTTTGGTCCACCTCGGCTGTTATAAATGTGCTATATAAATAAAGTTGACTTGACTTGATTTATTTACTTTTTAATACCCCTCATCTTCTTTTACAGAAAAACACACAGAACCCATGGAGAGAGGTGCTGATCCCTGGCCATCTGAACTCCTACACTATCTCTGCTCTCAAGCCTGGCATCACCTACGAGGGTCAGCTCATCAGCGTGCTGCGCTTTGGACAACGGGAGATCACACGCTTTGACTTCACCACCATCTACGGATCATGTGAGTTGTCGACACTTGACTGATCTGTAAATGGTTACCAGTTTATTTGACTACTTTTCCTGAACCAAGTATGGGTGGGGGGTGTTTTTATTCTGCATAGCACTGCTAAATATTGGCTAATCCTATCCAGTTTGGCATGTTCGCATCATACACATTACAATACTAAAGATGGTAATATAGGCATGTTGCAACATAATTGCAGCTTAGTTTTTGTATGTAAGGAGACTAGGAGGAATTTTCAAATGTTCATGAAACAGTCTCATTTTTCCTCTGACTATTATAAATGACCTGTAAGAGCAAACAAGAACATTAGTAAGAAGAACGCTATTTATCTCTAGTCATCATCAGGTAGACCAGAAAGCCTGTGTTTCCCTTACCGTACTGAATCAAAGTTGACTTTGCTTCAACCTGTATTAATCTTACATAGTCACAGATAAATACATTACCATTGTGGTTTCTCCTTCACTCGCTTCAAACAAAAATGTATGCGCTAGAAAAATAACTTTAGGATAGCAGGTGCTGGCATCATAAAAACACTATTACTTTTGTACAAAGTGATACGGCAGCTGCAATCAACAAAACCTGAAAAGTTCCTCTTAGCCCATAAACGTAAACCAGCAATTCTTTAGTAAAACGTTAAAGCTCTCATTTTCACATTTTTCCAGGCCACGGCTGTCTGTTGTAAATCTTAGAGGCAGTAAGATGCCAATTCTCTTAGTGAATTTTCCATCTCTCCTCCTCTGTAGTGGCTACAGCACAAGGCGAGACCACCCCGCCCCCGCCTATGGTGGACACCTCAGAGTCTGTGACTGAAATTACCTCCAGCAGTTTTGTCATCTCCTGGGTGTCTGCCTCCGACACAGTTTCTGGTTTCAGAGTGGAGTATGAGCTCACTGAGGACGGACAGAGCAGTGGACAACCCACGGTAGTAGGTAAGTGTAGCTATACACATACACAAAAATGAATATATATACAAAAATACAGTTGGGTTTTGTGTGAGAGTGTTTGCAACAATTTTGTGCACTGTAAATTTGGCCCGATTACCAAATATTTGGATTTACCAATAACATTCCTCTATATTTGTCCGACTATAATGCCTTTATTTAGATGTATGCAAACTAATGTGTTCATACAATCTATATGTTTTTCCTTTCAGACGTGCCCCATACAGCTACCTCAGTGAACATTAATGAGCTTCTGCCTGGGAGGAAATATACTGTTAACGTCTATGAAGTCACAGACGAGGGAGAGGACAAACTAATTCTTACTACTTCACAAACCACTGGTGAGTAAGAAAGACACACTTTCTCTTGCTTTATTTTCTCATCCGTCCTTTCTGGGGAGGCACACAAAAAAATGACAGCTGCTAGACTGGAATATTGTTTTGTGTCCCAGTCCGCGAATGAACATGTGCCAGGGACTACAAGTCAAGTGAAAAAAGCATTAAAATAAAAGCAGTGTTGGTTCATTTTCAACCTATTTGTTTCCACAGCACCTGACGCTCCTGTTGATCATGAAGTGGAGGAGGTGGGAGAGAGTTCCATTGTGGTCAGCTGGGAGAAACCACTAGCCCCCATCACTGGTATGCTTTCACAATATTGTCACAACCACAATTTATCATCATTCCGCAGCTAATTTGTACCCCTGCATAATCATCTGTAGGGCTGAGCTTAAAAAATCGATACAGCAATACAATATATCATGATATTTATTTTCTGTATATCTGTTTTCAGATCGTAATCGTTGTATAGCCAGTTTCCTCAATTTCTCGGTTTTTGAATTGGCATTACATTTTCAGAATGAGATAGTTTAGACTCAATTTGTGCACTGAATTATCAATACAATGTGATGTGATGTCCTAAGACCCCCCAGATCTTTCATAACAACCTGTAGTTCCTCTATTTCAACATCCTCTGTGAACCCTGTAGAATATCATACCATATCGCAATATGGATCGTACCGCGATGCATCGTGACCCATGTATCGTGATGCGTATCCTATCATGAAGTCCTGGCCAACTACTCAGCCCCATTCACCTGTGGCAGTTCCACTTAAAGGAAAACTTCACCCATATGGAACGGGTCTTCTATCACTATAAAATCACTAGGGCTGTCAAACGATAAAAAAATGTAATCGGATTTATCACAGGATTCTGTGGATTAATCATGATTAATCACGATTAATTCTACCATTCGAAATAGGCCCGAAAATGACCATTTTCTCTGTATATTGTTGTATGAATGGAAAGATAAAGGACAGAAGGTGAATATATAGCCTTCATTTGAATGTAGTTTTTTATTAATTGAAAATCCAAATGATGGTGTAAATACTGCAAATAAATAATCAACTAAAACATATGCTACCACACCATACTTCAATTTGGCTGTCTCTACTCATATGTCTTTGAGCAAATATAGGATAAGGTTCAAGGTTTTTATTACATGTCCCACGAGGGCAAATTTGTTTATTTGTTCTATAGGATAGGCTATAGAATGGCATTTATTTGGTGAATCCATGGTTTTACATCCCTGAATACAACCTGATTGCAGTTTGTGCGTGCGTGTGTGTGTGACGTGTGTGTGTATGTGTGTGTGTGTGTATGTGTTTGCACGCGCGACCACGTTCTATGGGACGACGTTATGTTGATGTCACGTAGGCTATTAATCACTGACACCTCCGACAGACACAGCCGTGGCCATTAGCAGCAGTTATAACTTATAGGTCCGTGGTTAGCAGTTTAAAACACAGATTAGCGTGCTGCTATGTTTGGCCGCGCGCAGTTACTGATCCTGGGTCAGCCACAATGTAGAGTGACTGTAGTACAGAACGGGTGGGATTGACGGGGTGGATCATTCTGCACATGCGTTAATCGTGTCAAAAAAATTAACGTGTTAATTCCAGAAATTAATCACCCTGCGTTAACGCGTTAATTTTGACAGCCCTAAAAATCACTATTATAATATAACGAATGAGGTGTCTCTTCCCTCAGTCTTCCCTCAGTCTTCCCTTGGCCCAGCTGTCCTGTTAATCCTTACCCTACATTTTACCATGTGTGATGTCATACATGGGAAAATGTAGGGTGAGACAGTGAGACCATAAACACTCTTTCTGCCTTTTCTCAGGCTAGGATGAACCGATTTCTAAAATGTTTGCACATTTATACTACATAGTATCTCAGAGTTCAATACACCTTCATCTTTCCACCAGTGAAGTAGGTCTTTAACACAGCGTGAACTATACGGTCTCCTTCCTCCACACAGGCTACCGTGTGGTCTACACACCGTCAGTAGAAGGTGAAAGCACAGAGCTGACTCTACCAGACACTGCAACCTCTGTGACTCTGAGTGACCTGAGACCTGGGAAGCTCTACAACATCAGTATCTACGCTGTGGAGGACAGCCTGGAGAGTGAGCCCATCTTTGTACAGGTCAACACCGCTGGAGACCCACTCCCAGGTAAAACACACTTTTTATAAGTGAGGAGGATGTTTCTGTGTGGTCGTGTGTGTCTATGTACTATGGAAACCAATACTCACCTACAAAGGTGTTACGTACAAGAGATTAAAACGCATCTCTTGGGGGAAAAAATTGCTGGCACTTTAGCCACTTTTCTCCTTGTGATGTCATCAATTGATCCTGTGACCTCCTAACGATTCTGAGGTTTGGTCATATGAATTTAAGTTATTACTCTTGTCATGGGGGCATCAACCTGCAAATCCTCCTGCCGCCTATATTCAGTGATTAATGTAGAAGTTTAAAGAGTTTTCCAATGGAAAAGTGAAGTCATTGGGTTCACAGCTGTCTCTCTCTCTCTACTATTCTGCTCCACTGGAGTTACGTAAAACTTCTCGGTCTCGGGCCAGTCAAACAGATGCGGGACTAATTGCTGCCAAATTTATACAGACAAATTAAACCCAATCTACTGTACATTATGACAAATAGACTAAAACTCATGTGATGACGGGGTCTGAGGTCGTTTGTAGAGTTGGTTCCAAGTGCTTTCCTCACATATCCTTATGTGATTTGTTACCATATAAACATTATATTATTCTTAATCTGTTAAATTTGCATGCAAGTTTGGCGGTTTTTACGTCAACAGTCTCTTGAGTATCTGATTGGATATGCTTTGAATGGTCAGCAGGGACATGGTTAATGGTTTGTTTAAAGGTATTGAATGACACACGGTTCATGCACAGCCCAGGCAGCTCCATTTACTCATTTCAACCCTTCTGTTTTCCTTTCATTTTTTTCTCTCTCCTCCTCATCCCTCCTTTTGTCTCATTTCACCTCTTGCTTTATAAAGCCAATTTCTTTTTTCTTTACTCTCCATCCAGCTCTTCTTTACTGCTGCCTCTTACCATGTAGTTTGTCCAAAATATGGCTTGTGTAAGGGTATGGCCTCTTGTTTGCAGACATTCTGCCAATACCAGAATATGATCCATAAACCAATCTGGTTTAGATTACATGAAACATAAAAGCCAGAAATGATAGTGTTGGGGTGCCCGTAGCTCAGTGGGTAGGGCTTCCCCTCCCCCGGGCCAAGGCCCCGCAACAGACCTGGGTTCGAATCCTGCCCGGGTCAGTTTTCTGCATGTCCTCTCCTCTTTCCCCATTTCAACACTGTCTCTCCAATCTGTCTAATAAAGCAAAAATGCCCCAAAAAATATATTTAGAAAAAAAAATTATAGTGTTTGTTTTTTGCAATTTAATGAAGTGTTGAAGGCAATCAAGGTTTTAATATTTTGCAATATGCTCCGAGGACGTGGAATTATTTTATACTCTATTCGTATTTGATTTTCACATATTTTCCCTTGTTTATCAGTGTGCCGTTTTTGTATTGTACATTCTAATTGTTTTAAATCAGTAAGATGCATACAATGATCTGTTAATTAGTGAAGGACTTAAGATGGACCTTGTGTGTATCCGTGCGCCAAACATAGTGTCTAAACAATATGCTCTTATCTAAGCTTATGTTTTGTGGCAATTATAGGTCATTCCCGTATGAATTAAAAATGTTCTCAATGCATTCACCAACTATATTTCTGGGAAAGACATTAATGCAAAGCCTTGAGGGTAACCATGCACACTGTATTCCAACTTTTGATTCCTAAATTCTTGTACTTCTAGGCTCCACCAAAGAAAAGTGTGAAGCAGTTTTGTCCCAACTTATCAATGGTGCAGTTGGAACTCCTGGAACCTTCTTAATAACGTTGTCTCTGTCCCCATCCACAGAGGAAGTCATCTCTCCTAAGGACCTGCAGTTCTTTGAGGTGTCAGACAAGAAGATAGTTCTGACCTGGACGGGGCCGGCCACAGGGGTGTCAGGTTACCGCGTCAGCTTCCTCCCCGTTGAAGAGTCTTCTTCTCCTCAGAGGGAGATGACTCTGCCCGTCAGTCAGAACTCATACATGGAGGTGACTCACCTACTGCCCGGAACACTGTACCGCTTCCACATCTACACCATTCACAACGGAGAGGAGAGCTTACCACTCATCGGGGAGCAAACTACCAGTGAGTGTGATGGATGGCCCTCAATCACCCACAATTCTATTTCTGAAATTTGATTTTCATACTGAAGTTAAATGAATTGAAAGCAGCAGCAACTGTGTGGATGGTTTCTGTACTGTATAATACATTTCATTTTTACATAATGAGTTAAAACATTGGGCTTTTTAAAACCTTAATGTTCCCCCCCTTTTTTTTTGTTTAATTTATTTATTGGGTTTTTCATTTTTTGTAACAACAAAAACGCATGTAATCAAAATACAACATAGAAAACATAATAAGCTTTCATACAAAAATGTGTACAAATAAATGTTCCCCCTCTTTTGATGGTGTCTAACAGTTTTCATTGACATCTCTCTTTCTCAGAGCCAGACGCTCCCACAGATATCCATTTCTCCAATGTAACTGAGGACAGTGCTGTGATATTGTGGTTTGCCCCCCGTGCCAAAATCTCTGGCTACCGTCTCTTCCTCACCGTCGAGGGCTCCAACCCGAAACAACTGCGCCTGCCCGGCCACCTCTCCCAGTACACCATCCTCAACCTGAAGCCTGATACCAAGTACACCGCTACGCTACACGCAGAGCAAGAGAACACACTGAGTGAAGGAGAGACCGCTGTCTTCACCACTAGTGAGTGTAATAGAGTGTAAAGCAACACGGTCTATGTGCATAGGCTCAATGAAATGGCTGTCAGAGCCCAGGACAATATCTGACTACTTTTTTTTTGACAAAGTGAGAATACCATATTAATATTCAGCCCTTTCCCATCGTTGTCAAGTTACATGCATTATTTGGGGCAACTGTGGCTCAGTTGGTAGAGCGGGTCGGCCGATGATCAAAGGGTTGGAGGTTCGATCCCCGCCCTGCCACCTGTGCCTCGTGTGAATGTCGATAGTTAGCCTGCTATCGGTTTATGAATGTGTGTGTGGATGGTAACGTGTAAATGGGAACAGGTCTCCTTTGCAAAAGAGTCTTCGGACTCAATGGGATATACCTGTATAAATAAAGGTAAAAAAAAAAGTAGGATACTGGCAAAGCTCAGCTTATAATAAATCAAACATGAATAATGGTGTCTGCCCTCACAAACCAAGCTTTTTCATTTATGATGAATAGAGCACACTTGCATTGCATTGGCTCTTTGGAAAAGAAACAGTTGAGTAGAACGATGAAAGCAGATATTTTAATAAATGTATCTTGGATAAACGACTTGAGAAGATGAACCATGCCATTTTCATAGGGCTCCTAAATGAGTATGCATGTGCTCTTGTGCAAATGTACACGCTGGTATATGTATAATATATATATATAAGAATATATTCTTGAATGCCATGACACAGAAACTGATCAAAACCCACCTCTGCTCTCTGTGTGTTTGTAGCCCCAGCAATGGGCAACGCTCCTCATTTCAGCACTGATGTGACAGACACCTCCATTATAATCTCCTGGACTCCAGTTCCTCACATTGGATACAAGGTATTCTCACTGTTAGCACACAGCGAAACATATAGAAGTGATCTTATATCATACATACAACATACATATTCTTCAATCTGACCATGTTTTCCAATCTGTCCTCTTTAAAATCAGCAACTGGATTGTGTAATCATGTTGAGATGCATACTAGTTCCGTCTTTTCACTGTGAAACACATCCTCCAGTTACTCTTGGTTTAGTGGAGGCCCCTTTGGAGTTACATAGCGTGTGAACTAACAAATCAGGCATAAACCGAATTGGTCAGAGTATGTCACACCAGAGATGACACACACACACATACACACACACACACACACACTGAGAAATGTCCTGCTTGGCTTCCATGTCCTTGGGAAAACATTGACCCCTGACCTTCACCACCGGTAGCCCAAACTCATCTCCCTCTCTCTCCCCATGCTCTGTCCCTCTAACTGTGTCTACATTTATCTTCCAGTTGACGGTTCGTCCCAGTCAGGGCGGAGAAGCCCCCAGAGACGTCACCTCTGGCTCGGGGAGTATTTATGTGTCTGGCCTGACCCCAGGAGTGGAGTACACCTACAGCGTCCAGCCAGTCATCAACGGCCATGAGCAGGGAACCCCCATCTCCCGCCGTGTCGTCACACGTAAGGAGAAAACCAACTAATATTGACTCTGCCACCATTTTAACTGAACTGCTGTTTTTCCTTGATCCATCAATGTCTTTCTTTGAATCTACTTTTTTAGCCTTATTCATTTCCTCCTCTTATTGTCGTCTTTTTCTTATTTGACTTCAGCTCTGTCTCCTCCCACCGACCTGAACCTGGAGTCTAACCCAGGCACTGGAGACCTCACCGTGCAATGGAACGGGGCCGGTGTACCAGGTAAACACACACACACAGTCACACACACACACACACTCAAACTCAGAAAACCGATTTACGGCAGTCAGACTGGAGCATCCACCATCATTCACATTACCACTATTAATAAAACACTAATAGTATTCTCTTTTTTTGTCTTCCAAAGAAACTCTGTAGAACTTTACGAGTCAGATTGTGTTGAACATCTTTGACGTGGCATTTTAAATAATGTAATGGAATACATTCCTCATTGATACATTCTCTCCTGTTATAAACCTTGGTTCTTTTCTTTCTCCCTCCCAGACATCACTGGCTACAGAGTGACATGCACACCCACCAACGGGCAGCAAGGGAACAGTGTGGAGGAGTTTGTGGAGGCGGGGGAGAACTCCTGCACCCTGGACAACCTCAGTCCTGGAGTGGAGTACAATGTCAGCGTTGTCACTGTTAAAGATGACATGGAGAGCACTCCTATATCAACCATCATTACACCAGGTGAGTGAGAGGGCCACTCATAGGGGTTTGAGACTATGGTGCGTGTGTCTGTGTGTATTCAACCTGAGAGGGCCAAATCAACCATCATTTGTTAGTGAAAACGTTTGTGTTGATAGGTAAGAAGGAACTTTTTTCTCACAGAATCATCTTTTAAATTAACACATTATGTTGAAAGTTAATAAATAACTCAAAAGCTTTCAATGTTTAACCGATATGTGTTTTACTATGTTCGCACTGCTGCTTTAACTTAGCACCTGCGGCTAAATTAAACACGTTACAATAAGGATACATTAATTAACTGTTGGTTAATAAACAGTGTCACAGTTAGGCATGCTTATTAAGCATAAACCTACTGTCAATGATAAGTTATTAACGGTTAATTAATGATTGGTTAAGCATTAACTATGCTTAGTCAACTAATCATCATTAATCAACTAAACGGCATTAACTAAGCAGTTCATGCTTAGTTCATGCTTATTAAGCATGAACTAAGTATTAACTTAGTTAATTAATGTACCCTTATTGTAAGTGTCACCAATTCTTACATTGATACACTTCATTGAATAACCGTCAAAACCTTACTAGAGTGTAACCTATACTAGGGAAAGCAAAGCAAAGAAGCCTTGCATTCATTCTTCCATTGGTGTGATATGTTGAATATCTCACCAAAATGGAAGTAAACTATTTATCCTTGCTTGCTTTAACCGCTGCTCCTATGTTTTGTCTGTCGGTTTCCTCTCTCTGGCACTCGTGTCCAACTCCTTCTTTTTTTCCTCCGCCTCTTGCATGTTTGTTTGTTGTTGTCCTCTTTTCTTTTCTCTTTTTTCCCTTCGCCCCTACACCCTTTGCCTCTCTCCACCTACCCAGACGTTCCACATCTGACAGACCTGACCTTCAAAGACGTGAGTGACACCTCCATCGGCCTGCGCTGGTCTCCCCTCAACAGCACGGCCGTCACTGGTTACCGGATCACTGTGGTGGCAGCTGGCGAGAGCGTGCCCATCTTTGAAGACTTTGTCCTGCCCACCACCGGCCACTACACCGTCTACGGCCTGGAGCCCGGCATCGACTATGACATCAGCGTGATCACCGTGACGGAGAACGGAGAGAGCGAGCCCACCACATTCACTCAGCAGACCTGTACGTTCCATGCTTGATTTCCTTTTCTGCTAATATCTCCAACGGACAATACAAGCCTTTTCTTGTTCAAAGAGCCATTGGGTTATAAATAAGAATGCCAGATTTTGAGCTTCCCGCGAGGGAGTCACAAATTACTGTGTGTGTGTGTGTGTGTGTGTGTGTGTGTGTGTGTGTGTGTGTGTGTGTGTGTGTGTGTGTGTGTGCGGCGCGTGCCCCAAGTTATATAATGTAATAAGGTTCATATTAACCCTAAGACATGGCCCTTACAGTTGCCTTTTAAGTTGCTGATGTAATTGCACCGCATGCTGTGTTGTTGTCAGTTTAATATTATCTCTTTGTGTGTATGTGTGTGTGTGTGTGCATGTGTCTTTGTACGTGTGGACCATCTGGTTCCAGTTGAGGCTTTTTTTCTTTTTTATCATACTGAGGCTCATTTTGACCCCCAATGCAAACACAGCTTGTTCTCTCACTTTTAAGATGTTGTAAAACAGCAGACATAGATTTACACTGACACACACATAAAACACAGGCTTTTCCCCTTCAAAAGATAGTGGAGCGAATACTTTTCTCTTTTATTCATTTTATTATTTCATCTCTTTCTTCAGATATATTTTCTGCCCTTATTTGCCCCTACACCTTTTCATTGGATCGTTAGTTTGAAACCGTCTGACCACCTTTTTAACTTAACAAATACCAAATCTTATTTATCTGACATGAGCTTTTTGAATCCATTCTGAATGGCGCTGCTCTCTCTCTCTCTTTTGGATAGCTGTGCCAGCCCCTACCGGTCTGGGCTTTGGCAAGGTCGGGCCAGACAGTTTGGAAGTCACCTGGATCTCTCCATACGTCCCCAACACTGCTGACATCAACAGCTTCCTCATCAGGTATGGGAAGAAACCTTTACACTTACATTAAGTTCAGTTTTTTCTGATTCAGATGTTCTCTTGAATACACAGATTGTGGTACACCCCAATAAGAAAATAAGAAATAAATGACAGTTGAAATTAGGGCTGGGTATCGTCAAGGACTTCGCGATACGATACGTATCACGATACACTGGTCACGATACGATATATCACGATATATTGCGTATCTTGATATATCACGATATATTGCGATATTCCATAAACAAGTTGCCTTGTCAAACATAACAGCACAATATATTGATAGGTGCACATACAAATGAAGTCAAAACTATTTCATTCACAACTTCCTTTACTATTTTTCTTCCTTTTTTTGGTTTTGGCAAATGATCAAACACTGCTGCAGCTGCTTAACATCAAAATAACAAATCCAATTCACTCTTGTGCTAACTGTACAGGACACAATGACAATGAAAACACATCAGTGTGCTTTTGTGACACAGTGAATCTTAAGTATTTTTATAAACAAAACTGATCTAACTTCAATAGTCAGTATCCTAGAAGCTCAGGCCTGACAGCAGACATGGGTTTGAATCTGACTCATGGTTGTTTCATTCCCTCTCTGCCCCACTTCATATCTGTATCTCTGCACTGTCAATAAAGCCTTGAAAAGCAAAAGAAAAAAAAAATCATAAAAAAAAAAAGAAAAAAAAATAGATATTTTGATATAAAAATCGATACTGATATCGGGAAACTAAGTATCGCGATATATCGATATTTCGATTTTTTGACACAGCCCTAGTTGAAATGATGTTTTTGCTCTGCTTATCATCCAGGTATCATCCCATCGACGATGAAGATGACAACACAGAAACCAGTGTAGGAGGCCAGAGTAACAACGTGGTGTTGAGGAGTAAGTTACAGCAGAAAACTAAGAATACACAACTATACACTGCCGACTGCATTTGTATTAACAGTGTTGTGTCTCTGTCCACAGACCTGCTGCCTAACACAGAGTATCTGGTGAGCGTGGTGTGTGTTTACGAGCAGAGAGAGAGCTCGCCGCTCGTCGGCACCCAGAAAACATGTAAGTTTCATCAGAAATTATATGGATTACTAAATATGATAGTTGACCAGAAAAATGCTTAGTTTGCATGCAGAAGGCATTGGGACATACTTTTTCTCATTTATTTCGTCATAACATTGTGCCTTGAACTTGCCTGTTGCTTGTATATCCGTCACATCCCTGGTTATCTTCACTCGAAGCTCAGTCGATGTGACATCACTTCCCCTGCACAGCAGTGGATTGTGGGTCAGAATCGCCAAAAAAGCATGCTGAAAAATGAGCTTGTTTTTCAGGGAAAATATGATATAGATTTAGATTCTGAGGTGATATTTAAACAAAAAAACAGTTATAAATTAAAGGTTTTGTTTTCCGGGGACCCTCAAATATCCTTTTCTTATTACCTCCCACTCCTCTCCCAGCTATGGATTCACCAGTCGGCCTGCGTTTCTCTGAGATCTTCACCAGCTCCTTCACCATCCACTGGCTGGCTCCCCAGAGCAGGATCAGCGGCTACAGACTGCGCTACCAGATGGTGAGCGGGGGCCGCACCAAGGACGAGAGGCTGCCCCCCTCCAGGAACCATTTCACCCTGACAGGGCTGACCGCAGACACAGAGTACCTGGTCAGCATCTACGCAGTCAGCGGGACACAGGAGAGCCTGCCGCTTAATGGCAAACAGAAGACAAGTACATACTGATTAATACATGATTTGATACAATAAATGATTTAATAATAATAATAAATGTTATTTAAAGATGTCTTTCATGACTCTCAAGGACACCGTATAATCAGATAAATGTACAGTACAGTCAATTGAATTAAAAACAGTTCAAATAAAGTGGGAAATGGATGATTGTGATATGGTGAAATGGGAAGGGAAGATCAGGAGGGGTATGCAAAGTTGAAAAAGGTGAGTTTTGAGTTTAGATTTGAGCAAGGATATGGAGTCAGTGTTGCGGATGTTGGGGGGTAGTGCACCATAAACATAGATTGATCCACCATGTTAATATTACCATGTTGAGTTTTTATTTATCACTGTCCCTATCTCTCTCCCTGTCTCTCCCTCTGTCTCTCTCTCTCTCCAGTCTCTGATGCTCCCACTGACCTGGAAGTGCTAGACTCCAGTCCCACCAGCATCACTGTGCGTTGGGATGCCCCCCCTGTCACTGTGCGCTACTACAGGATCACTCACGGAGAGTCTGGTGAGATAGTAAACAATGGCTTAAGATATTGATTTGATTTGATCAATGCTGAATGTATGTATTTTTAGCTGAATGAAGAAAACCCCAATTACATAGTCTTTTCCATTTCCTTTAAAGATACCTGTCAATGTGCCTGCATTCTAAATGGCATACTCTTTCTTTTTACTATTCTACATACTATAGTTGACCAAAAAATGCATAGTTTTCATGCAGAAGGCATAGGGACATACTTTTACTTATTTATTTCGTCATAACATTGTGCCTTGAACTTGCCTGTTGCTTGTATATCCGTCACATCCCTGGTTATCTTCACTCGAAGCCCAGTGGATGTGACGTCACATTCCCCTGCACAGCAGCGGATTGTGGGTCAGAATCACCCAAAGAAGCATGCTGATTTCAACACAAAAAGTTACGACCCGATGTCCTACTACATCCGGTCGTAACTTTTAGTGTGGAAATTAGCATGGCTCTAGTTTTCAGCATGCTGCATTTGACCACATGTATATGCACATCCTAAATCTTTTCATACTATTCTAAATATCAGGGAAGGATGGGGATTGGAATTTAGCTTGTATCTGTTTCATTGGGTTGTTGATTATTCAAAGTATTCATTTCTCTGACACTTATCACATTGTCATTGTCTACCCAGGAGGTCACAGTAACCCTAAGGAGTTCACAGTGCCCGGCTCTCAGTCCACTGCCACCATCAATAACCTGAGGCCTGGTACCGACTACACTGTGACTGTCTACGCTGTGACTGGTAGAGGAGACAGCCCCGCATCCAGCACCCCAATCTATGTCATGCATAGGACAGGTACATTCACACACACACACACACACACACACACACACACTTGAGACACACACACACACACATAGGTACACACACACACCTACACACAGGTACACACACACACACACACACACACAGGTAGACACACACACACACACACACACACACACACACACACATACACACACACACAAACACAAACACAAACACACGCTCCCTGTGGCAAAAACACATTCCCCCATTTTTTTGTGACAATCCTGCCTTCCTTTATTTTCCACTCAAAACCCTCTCCTCTTTCATCTCTCCATCCTCCTCTCCTATAGGCGTAGACTCTCCCACTGAAATGAAGTTGATGGACGTGCAAGACAACAGTGTCACAGTGAGGTGGAGCCCTGCCCAGGGCCCCATCCAGGGATACAGGGTGACTGGGGTCCCCAAAAACGGACAGGGGCCGTCTTTCACTGAAGTGGTGGCTCCAGGTAGGTGTCTGACCACATTTTCCAATACCTAGTGTTTTGTCAGAATTTAAGGTTTGAATAGCTATGCACTTTTAATCTGCACAGTATAGGAACTCTTATTGATGTTATGTCAATCTTTTCTTTCTCTTTTTTTCAGACCAGACCGAGTTTACTTTCGCTGGACTGATGCCCACAGTAGAGTATGTGTTGAGTGTGTATGCTCTGGGGCAAGATGGAGAGAGCTCTCCAGTGGTGGTGAATGCTTTAACAAGTAAGGGTTTACATTTCCAGATATGTGTACATGTGAAATATGGTTTGCCACACTTTTTCACAAATTGAAAAAAAACAAACAATCTCCTCAACATCTCCCCTTCACTTGTAGATTTAGACCATCCCAAGGACCTGTCCTTCTCAGACATTGACTCCACCTCACTGAAGATCACGTGGGACAGCCCTGATGGAATAGTGACGTCCTACAGAGTCCTGTATTCAAGTTCAGAGGAGGGGGAGAGAGAGCTGCGCCCTGCCCCTCGAGGAGATGCTGAGTCCACTGTTATCTACGGTCTGCAGCCCGGCACTGAATACACTGTGAAGGTCATCGCCCTGCATGACGGCACAGCCAGCACAGCGCTGGTTGGGACACAAGCTACAGGTATGAACGGAGAGGACTTCTAGATGATTTGAAAGAAAAAGTTTAAACCCACCCTGAAAGTTTATTTTTGAGGGCATTGTTTATCCCACGCCCCTTCACTTCCAGCCTAACTAAGAGATACATCCACCTGTGATAGGTCCACCCCCAGATAGCCCTGTCAGTTAGATTCAGGGCCAGTCAGAGCAGAGTAGGCATTTTGGAAGGCTTAAAGAGATAAGCTCTAAAACGGAGCGTTTCAGACAGAGGCTGAAAAGAGGAGATTTAGAGATGGCACCGAGAGGAATACAAAGTACACTATACCATGAAATCAGTTTTTCTAGTAGAAGCCCACATTTCCATTTTGAACCTGAATGTGAGCATAATATGTGACCTTTAAACGTCTAAAAACTCATTATTCTGCATATCCCTCTAACCTTTTCTCTCCCTTTTTAATTTGTTTCCCTCTTCCAGCCATCTCACCCCCCACCAACCTGCGCTTCTCCCAGGTGGGCCCCACCTCCTTCACTATGCACTGGGCCGTGCCGGGTCAGGAGAACAGGCTGACTGGCCTCACGGGGCTCACAGGCTACCGTGTGGTCGTCAACCCAAAGAACAAGAGCGGCCCCACCAAGGAGATCAACCTGGCCCCAGACACCACACAGGCACACATCTCTGGACTCATGGTGAGTTTGGCTCTGTGAGTGTCAATGAATGACACTAGTTTGTTTTTGTCTCCTGGAGAAAGTGACTGTGTTTTAACTAATAGAACATTCAGCTATTGGATGAATGCTTTGGCTTTGCCTCACTTGCTTTTAACAACTACTTCACAAATGTTCCTTGTGCGTGTCTTTTCAGTAAGATTGTGATGTTTCTGCAAAGCCTGACCTCTGCTTTAACAGCAAATGTCTCAAGATTGATGTTGTTCCTTTCAGATACCCACTGTTTATTTATTTTTCTTATACTATAAACATTGTATTGCAAAGTTGTCAATTGCAGTGAACGCTGTCCTTCTTGGATTTGAATGACCTTGCAACAAAAGCATAACAAAGAAGAGTTGTACACAGTGTATGCATGGCTTGATTTGTGATACACTGCAGGTATTAGCAAGTTGATTCTTATGCCCCAGAGAAAATAATTCCATGGTTTTGTAAATGCAAAAAAAAATCTTAAACACTTAGAGACATACCCAATTGCAAATAATGACTCGTAGACAATAGTTAATGCAGAGGTATACTCATGCCTCTGGGTGCACATGCATTAACATGCATTGACGGTTATCATGTTGCTGTACCCAGTAAACCTAGACTTAGCACCTTAGAGACTGCTAAACACAGAGTTATTTTCTCTTTGTTCTCCATCCCCCTTTAGGTTGCAACTACCTATGAAGTCCTTGTCTATGCCTTGAAAAACTCTCTGACCAGCAGACCAGTCCAAGGAGTGGTGGACACTGTGGAGAGTGAGTCTCATCCTATTCAAAATCCTGATGAATGAATGCATTGTTTGTATTGTTATGCCTTCTTGTTACAGTAATACTATTAGGGATATTGATTATTGAAAAAGCCACTCATGTTGAACCCATCTTTTAATTTAAAAAAAAATGTTATCTCACTTCTTGTTTTGTTTTTTCCCATTCTTACATTTCTCTCTCTCTCCCTCTCCCTCCCTCCCCCCTCCCTCTCTCTCCCTCCCTCCCTCCCTCCCTCTCATCCACCTCCAGGTATCAGCCCCCCTCGTCGTGTGCGTATCTCTGACGTTAACGACTCCTCCATCCACCTGACCTGGCGCTCCAAGACTGAAACCATCTCTGGCTTCCTGGTTGAGGTCACACCCACCTCCTCCACTACAGGCTACACACCCATTCAGAAGACCATTGGCGGGGACTCACGCTCCTACACCATTACAGGTACATAGCCTACTGTAGATATGAGAATCTACTAGCATGACGTGGGAACTCACAGCTCTACAAATAAATTGCATTTAATATTATTCAATCATATCTTTAGTATTACTACGCAGTCCCTCACTAACCCATCACTGTGTCTGCACCTAAGGTCTGGAGCCAGGCACCAATTACAAGATCAACATCTATACACTGAAAGGGAATGGACGCAGTACACCTCTCACACTCACTGCCAGCACAGGTAACATCTTAATCTCCATCCTACAGTGTCAGCAAAGAGTGGTACATCGCCTTGAGTGTGATATGTTATATCTTTGCAGGGATGGGAAGACAAAATAGATCAAAGTATGTGTATGTGTTATATTGGTAACAAAACAAAAACAAAAATGATTCCAGCATTTAGTCAGGAAAATGAAGTTGTTTGTATTTTCATATTCAGATTCACTGTAATTTATAGTCAACTTCCTTTTAGTTGTCAGTTGGGTTACTCTTACATAATCCTGTATAAGATCAATTCAAAAGATAAGCAAACCAGTGTTTAGGTAAGTTGCAGATGTTACGCTTCAGTATCTAGTAAATAAATATTATCAGATTGTTAGCTGCTGTATAAAAAATAAACAACGTGATTGAGTTTATGAGTGCTATGACTGTCTCTCTTTCAGCCAAACCAGTGCTCATCCCACCCACCAATATCCGCTTCACATCCCTGAACCCCACCAGCATCTCTTTCACCTGGGAGCCGTCACGCAGCCCGGGGATCACTGGATACTATGTCACCTATGAGGAGGCCGGGGGTCTGCCTCGAGAAGTCATCCCCAGACCCCATGCAGGACAGAGCTACACCATTATCAATGGTGAGTGGGGAGCATGGGATTTACTGTATACAGACGTCTAGAAAAATGCATACACTAGCACTGATGAAAAAGATTAGACTGTTTATGTATTTGTTGTGTTTGGTTATAGGTCTGAAACCAGGAACAGAGTATGTCATTAAGATTGTGGCCCTGCAGAACGCTTTAAGAAGCACCTCTCTGGTGGGCAAAGCCAGAACACGTAAGTACATTACCGTTGACTTGTTTTCTTTATCATATGGTAGTTTGTATTGTGACGATGTCAAAAGACAAGTGTCTTCTTCTCCATGAAATTTAAAGCTGAATCCCTATCAACTTTTCAACCTAAATTGTGATATTTTGAAGGCATGCCATACTACTGGTGCTGTGGAATACTACAACTGGCTCCCATTTACTCCAAACATCCAACATGATGGCTTTTTTATATTAGCCAATTGAATAGTACCCACTGTGCCAACACTTTCACTAGGCAATGTAATCTCATCTGTTGTATTTATTTGTCATGATGCTTGTAATGAAGAATATGTCTCTTACAAAGATATTTTCTGTCTTTTATTCTTTCTCTCTTTTAATCTGGGCTATTGCAAATTGCAAAGATATTTGGAACTGTACTTTGCTGCCCTCTGCTGGCTCTTCCCTATAGCTCCTGCTAAAGTAGAATTACAACATAGCACCCATGCTGTTGATTGTCATTTATATTCTTCATCATTCAACATGGGCTGCCGCTAACTACTGCTATCCAAAGCCACAAGCTATCCATGTTTTATAATAGCCATTGCCAGTTGCCATTGCCAGTTAAACACTACTCTTTAACCCATTTAGAGCAAAGCTGTGTTTTAACTGCTAGAACATTCAGCTATTGGATGAATGCGTTTGCTTTGCCTCACTTGCTTCTAACAACTATGTCTCTTGTCCAATCAGAGCCTGCCACAGATCATCACCTATTGGTCCCTGAGCTGCCCCAGCTTCCTGTCCCTCACAGACCCAGCACTGACATCCTGGACGTTCCAGAGTCCTTCGGTGACAAGATGTAAGAACATGAACTATACAGAAATGATTCATCTTTTTCAATCAACTTTGCCTTTATTTTAACAGTTTTTCTCTTATTTTTTTTTGTATATCGTTAGCCTCATAACATAATTGCCTAAATCATATTTACTTTACTCTACTTTTACTCTACATCTATTCTACATCTACTCTACCATACATCAACTTTACCATACTTTATAACCCTTAAAATATGATTCAGGCAATTATGCTATAAGGCTAACGAAAAGTAGATGTAGAATAGAGTAGATGTAGAATAAAAGTAGAGTAGAGTAAATATGATATAGGCAATTATGCTATGAGGCTAACGATATGCTCTTACCTATTTGCATCTGTTGTTCTTATTATTCCCTCACCCCTCTCTCTCTTTTTGTGTCCAGTTTTGACACCAACCAAGTTCATTTTTCCGGTACCAGTGGCCAGAACCAACCGGGCCAGCAGGGCCAGCACATCTACACAGAGTACCAGAGCCTTGGCCCCAATAACGGACTCAGTGGCCCCTACGGTGGACCCAAAGAGGGCCAGAGACCCATCCTCAGAGAACCACTGGTCTATATACCTGTAGCAGGCCCTGATGGAAACAGAGTACCCTTGGTCAAGGTGTGTGACACTTAACGTTTTGTGTTGAAGTCATCCTTGTGATACTTTTTAATGGTGTGTGACACATTATGTTCAACCACTATATTTGAGGTTTGCCATAAGCTTCTGTGCAAGTAACTTAAACTGTTGAGAATCTTAATCGCACAAATAAGATGGAAACAAATACTGAAAAGTTCATATTCCTGCATGTCAATAGGTTTTGAAATGTTATATTATCCTGACAGAAGGATTGCATCTGACAACAACATTGGGTTTAAACCAAAAACTCATAAAACACGATAAATTATTTTATATCATTTCGAAATATAGAACTTGAATAAAAGCGAACCGGCTGTTGCATTACTCAAACATTAGCAGTTGGTCCTTTTTTAATATTCAACATGGAAGTCTTTATTTCACAGTTTGTGTATTTTTACAAACATCCTATTATCTCTATGCTGTGTGTTTTGATCCTGTGTAGGTTGGTGACGGTCCTCTGCCTGGTCTGGCTTATGGTTTCCCTGACAATGAGACAGAGTTCCCCCAGGAAGCACAGACCATCACAACCATCTCCTGGCAACCCATTCCCCAGACCTCAGAGTATGAAGTGTCCTGTAACCCCACAGACCTGGAGGAAAGCGGCTTCCAGGTATTAGTCAGGCCCCACACACATACATTTAAAAAAATATATTTCAGACATATCAAAAAATAAATAAAAAAACTAAATTAAAAGCATGAAAATACAATAAACAAAAATGATGTTGATTATTTTACAAAAAGAAAAAAGAAAACAATGTACATATATTGATATGATATGCCTGAAAAGGAGTAGGAAGAAGTATGAACTTATTTAATCCTACCCCTTTTCCACAGCTCAAAACATTATATTTATTATATTAGCTTCTTGTATTCCTTATAATCTCTATACAATATATCTATACAATTGGCGATACTATCCAGTATTGCCAAGTATTCACTGCAGGGCATGTAAGGAGGACTTGTTAACAGTCTGGTTTCCCCCACATAGATGCGGCTCCCTGGCTCATCTAACAGTGCCACACTGATTGGACTGACATCCGGAGCATCTTATAACGTGATAGTAGAGGCCATGAGGGGCGGGGCCAAAGAGAAGGTTTTGGAGGAACTCGTAACTGTTGGCAATGCTGGTACAGTGGTTCACAATACAATGAAGTTGTATAATGCTTTCCTGTGGAGAAAATACACAAATGCACAAAGATCACTCAATTGTATACACATCTTACCATGAATATGAATTACATAGAGACACTTTGACAAATGTTCGTAACAATGTTTTAATAGGAAGATTTTTATTTATACAACAGTTAAATCAATTGATGGATCATGTTGTGGCTATAAAACCAGATTAGTTCACTTTTTTTTCTCTTCCCTTCCATAGTTCCAGGTGACATCCCCAGTAATACCAACCGGGATGTGTGTTACGACACATTCACGCAGACCTACCATGACGTGGGCTCCGAGTGGGAGCGCATGTCTGAGACAGGCTTCAAGCTGTGGTGCCACTGCATGGGACTGGGCAGTGGCCATTTTAGGTGTGATTCATCCAGTGAGTGGCTTATTAACCTCCATCCCAGCATGCTTTGCAAAAACATCCAACAGCACACCATGGAATTACAAATCAAGTAATTCTATGTGACTTACTCAAAAGGAATTTATAAAAAGAATATACCGGTATAATGAACGAATGGATTTGTTGCAAGAAATGAATACTCTTTTAAACTATACTTATTATAAATTCCTCAGCTGCAGTTCAAACGCCATATAATTGTACAGCCTGTTCTATGTGCTGCAACACGCAGTGATTAAACAGCATGGGCAGCCTCGGCAATGATGAATATATCATTTGCTTCTTTTTTCTAATAGGCATAATGATCATTTCTTGTCTGCCCATGTTTGTCTCTCTGTTCTGCCTCTGTAAACTGTGGGAACATCACAGTTAGAGATCAGACAGCAGGAAGCTAAAGCTAAGCTAACTGGCCAGCTTCACACTCTGTTATCTGTATTGTCCATAAAGCTAACACAACGGCAATACCAGAAACTGAGTTACCCATCCGCCAGCCACAGGTCCAAAGTCATTTCACTGTCTTTGTGTCTATGTGTGTCTCCACTGGGATAATACATGCATTCAACTGGGAACCAGTTAAACTCACTTGAATTGATCTAAAGGATGAAATCACTTTTATTTCTTTGAAGTACAAATGTATTCTGCAAATGACGATGTCAGGCATGTTTTTTGCACCACTTTAGAGGTTGTGATGTATTGGTTGTTTTTAGTTGAGTTATGAATTTAGCTGTGTCAGCATCTTTAATACTGTGAATCTTTCCCTGCAGTGTAAAGAGGAACATTTTGAACATTACATATAACATTATATATATACTAACGTATATCCACTTCACTCTATTTCCATACTCTCATTTCCCTCTACCCTTTGCCATTTGAATCTATCTCTGCCATTCTTATGCATGTCTCTTCTCCATCCTTTTACTCTCTCTCTCCATCTCCTTCTCCTTCTCCCTGTCTCTGTCTGTCTCTCTCTTTCTGTGTCTGTCTCTCTCTCCCTGCCTCAGAGTGGTGTCATGACAGTGGTAATAACTACCGCATCGGTGAGAAGTGGGATCGCCGTGCTGAGAACGGCCACATGATGAGCTGCACCTGCCTTGGCAATGGCAAGGGAGAGTTTAAATGTGAACCACGTGAGTATAGAGACTTGTACACACATACCAACACAAGTAGACATACTGTACACCCATTCAGACGTCAGGCTGTGAGACTGGTTGGTCCTGTTTAGTCAGGTTTTTACTATATTACGTGTCACAAAATAATTCACACTTACAGTACATTTAATTGTATCAAATTATATTTTCATTTCTCAAGGGCATTCAATTGCCCATTCAGGTCTGTAATGAAAATAAATAAAAAATACATTCAAAAATGTGTTGATCTTTTGGTAACTCTCGTCCTCCAGATGAGTCAACATGTTATGACGATGGTAAAATGTACCAAGTGGGAAACCAGTGGCAGAAGGAATACCTTGGTGCCATCTGTACCTGTACCTGCTATGGAGGACAACAGGTGTGTGTGTGCATGCGTGCATGCCCGTATATGTGTGTGTGTGTGTGTGTGTGTGTGTGTGTGGGTTCATATGATAATATATAAGGATAAGGATAATGTTAAAAAGTACAGGTCCGTATATCTTTTGAATGTTTGTATGCCTGTATTCAGGTACGTAGCACAATCAGAAGTGCATTATGGAGTCTTTGTGATTGGACTGTATGTGTGTGTGTGCGCATTAACCTGCCCCCTCTCCCCCCCTCTGTAGGGCTGGCGATGTGAGAACTGCAGAAGACCAGGAGGGCAGACTGATGTGGACGCTGACCTCCTTCAACCTGTTAGTTCAGATGTCTATGATCGCTACAGAGAAAACGCTCTCAAAACTCTGGTCAGTGTCACACTAGAAGTTTAACTACATCTTCCCTGTGTTCCAATCCCCATACTTCCCTGCTATATATGCCAGAATTTTTTTTTAGGACGTCCCAATACATGCACGTCAATTGTAGTATGCTGAAAATACATAAATGCCCCTCTAACTCCAATAGCATTTTGGAGTATTAGTCTTTCTTCTTGTCATTTCTCGACATAATGAAAAAAAATACTATCATCTCACATATATCAACACAATGACTGTGTAGAAGCTCTCATAACTTGAACAAACTTGAATTAGTCACACAGTTCTCTCAATGTACATTTAAATAAAAAAATATATCATCTCACATATATCAACACAATGACTGTGTAGAAGCTCTCATAACTTGAACAAACTTGAAGTAGTCACACAGTTCTCTCAAGTGTAGCATTCCCCAAAGCGAAAATGTTGTATTTACTCACGTTTGTTTTCCAATTAAACCCACTATAAAAGGATTTAGTATGTCATTCAACATAGTTATGTTTGGTTTGATTTGGAACATATTGCTATAAATCTAGTCAAAACTAACACACCACAACTTCTCTTCTCTCTTTCCTACCCTTGAATCTCTACTATCCAGAACATCCAGTGTCCCATTGAATGTTTGAGGCCGGAGCTGCTTGCAGACGCTATCAGCCCCTCAAAATGAAAGAGAAGGAGGGGGAGTATGAGTAAAGGAGGATGAAGTGAGACCCATTACTGCCACTTCATGAAGGAAACCTCCTCCTGTTTTCATCCAAAAAAGACAATTTTCATCACATCTGTGCCTTTAAAAAAAAGAAAAAGGTTTCCTTTCACCAAATTTAAGTGCCTTAACAAGACTTTTCTACACCAACCTTTTGTGCCTTTTCAAAGATCTGTCCAACTTTCTTTGTTGGTTGAGATCCTTTCTCCTCTAGAAGACACAAGGATTACTTAACTGTCCGAGCACAAATCCTGCTGCTTTTATCACCCCAAACTTGCCTAACCCAAATTTACTGTTGCACACACACACACACAGGCCAGGTTCAGTATTCTTGTGTGTTTTTTACCGTTGCATTGGGACTGTTTTTAATGATTTCAAAACATTCCATAACAGTTCGCTTCCATTGACGAAGACAAAACACACCACTACAAGTGTCTCTGACTTTTTTATAACGATGTTCCCTGATTATAACCGTAGCCACATTTGTTGCATTTCCCATGATTTTGAGTATCACTGTGACTAATGTATATTCAGAAAACATTTAGGTTATGGTAGAATGCATTTGCCGGGTTCCAAAACCAGTAGAGTGAATTTTTTTTTGCAAAGGAATTCCAAAGCCATACAGTATTTTACAGATGGCCCAGAGAGACATGACAGTCAGATTTTAAGTCAAATTGATGAGACAGTTTTTATAAACTTGAAAAAGCATTATTTGTAATAAAAGTAAGTGACAAAACGTGCAGTAAGGGTAAGAGTCCTGTCTCTCAGTGGCCAGTGTCCTGCTATTTTGATGAGCAGAGCAATAGGTCACTAAGATTTCTCTTTTGACTGGCAAGAAATTCAAAACCACAAACTTTCCTTTAAAAGATAAGCACTGTTGGCTTTAAGTTGGTATTTAAAAAATGTGGCCTCGCTATTAGTCCAGCAAAGGCTCCTGAAGACACCATGTAGATGTGATCTGAAATGTGGGTGCTATTTTAATGTAGCCCTACATAAGGTATAGTGCCTACACCATTTTATAAAGCAAAAGCTGACTGACTAAAAGGTATTGGAAAATTCAAAATTGTTTCCAAGTGAAATGCATTTTTAGTTACACAAATGTTTGTATTTTTTCATTAATTTCTTTAATTTATCCCTTTTTATTTCAGGCATTTTGTTAAATGCTTTTTTTGGGGGGTGTACACTTTATTTTTGATTAACTTGTTTTTATATTGATGGTGCCAAAATCTGAACTACTGTGGACTGAATCTTTTTAATAAACTGAAAAAAACCCTAACCCACTCATGTCATTTATTGTTCCCAGGTTCCTTTTCCATAGATGATACGGACTTAAATCCAGTATCATGACTCCAGGCACCAAAGGGTGGGGGCGTTGTAAGATATCTACTGTAAATGACCCCACGGTCAAATTCACTTTAGTATTGCAGTCTTCTATTTATTTATTTTGTATTGTTTGTGTACTCACGGCTATTGTCAATTGAGCCCAGTGAAATACATGTGTTTAAGACAGTTAAGGTTGCATTTCATGTGTAATTGTGCAGAATTGATTTAGTAGTTCAAAGGGTTAAAAGATCATTTAATTTGAATTTATTTGAAGTTAAAATATGCTTAGGCTATTTAAGCTTGTCATTTTGTATAGTGTTACATATGGTAATATTTTCTTTTTCCTTTTTAGCTAAACAGTGTGGGTTCACAGTGTGTTTGCCACGCGCATTATTTTGGAATTGCAACTTTTGCAATACAGATTTCTGAACCATCAGTTTGAGAGTCAGAGCATCATTCAACCGGGGATGCTACATCTACCATACTCCGCTATCAGAATGCATAGCGTGATAGTGTGACCTTGCTTCACGTCACAGGACTTAGCCTGTATGACTATGAAGTTATCAATCTGAAAGTAGCCTATAGCCTACAGAACATATAGCTCAGCTCATGTGAAATAGTCAAGGGCTTTCATTTTGAAATTCCACTTCAGACAGTCCTCATGTTTTCTCAGTTTGTTAGTCTGCACTCTGGGGTGAAACCTTTTTCACATGTGGGTCATTCTTCAACTTGAGGCAATTTTGTGTCCCTGGCAGATATAATGAAAATAAAAGCACATTTCTTATTTTTAAAGTTTGTCACACTTAATTTACACTAAAATGACTTGTGGAAAAATAAATGGTAGGGAGAACGGGGTAAGTAGGCACACGTTTTACTCTAGTGAGAATTGCTAATCACCTGAACATCTTTCAATAGTCATTCCTACATTAAATTGAAGCTTAAGGTGTTGGCTTGAAATGTGTACTCCTCACCTTTTCTATCGTATTGTATTAAAGAAGAAATTAATCATCAAAGACACCCTTACACATTGTGACAACCAACCCCATCAAGGGGTCGGTTGTCAAACACTATGGGGTTGTTTGTCACAATGTTATCTTAATGGGAATGATCTTAAAAAGAAGGCAAGAAAGTAGAACTAAATTTGAAAGTTTAATTGCATTGTCAAGTTGACAAATAGGCATACATAACTTACTGTAGCCTTGGCAGCTGGTCTAGTTTGGGATGCACTGGGTTGTTTTGATTTTGTTGCACTTTTTTCATTTGCATACTATCTGCCTTTTCCTGCTCTGTTCTTTCCTTCTCTGGGGTGTCAGTGTGGATACAGCTTGACAATTTCTTTAGTTATTGGGTTCCTTTTCTGGCTGCAGCCTTGAGCTAACATGTGACAACCAACCCCCTAAAAAATGTGACAACCAACCCCAACTTGAATTTCTTGGTAGCATCAAGGCCAACAACCATCTGACAACTAATTAGCTTGCTAACCACAATCTAAACTATAGTTTACCCTTCACACTTTGTAAGGGTAACACATGTTTTGTTATAAACCCATTGTGTAAAAGCCTAGAAGAAAAATAATGAGGAGCTAAATATTTTCAATTTGACATGAAAAACACTAACAGTCCTCTCACCTCAAATTCAGCAGTCTAACTCCAAGGAAGACTATGTAGGTGACCTCTGATCCCAATTCTGGATATTTACATACCACAATTTCACAGACAGCGCCTTCTGGTTCCGAGATATAACGATTGTGACAACCAACCCATGTGACAAATTACCCCGTTCTCCCCTACACCAGTCAATATTTGTATTATACAAAAAGTTGTGTTTTAATGTGGTTTTGGCTATATATCCTTTGTCCCCGGGTCCTTTAGACCTTGCAAAATAAGTTGGTTAGGCTTATTTTTTACCTCCCCATGAGAACTCAACTAGAATCTTCCCACTTTGAGAGGTTGGGTTGGTTGAAAGTAGATGATCGTGTATCTCAGATACAACTGTGTATGGGACATAGGACTTTAAATGGGGATGTTCCCAAATATTTTAGAAACTATTTTAATCGAGTATGTGTGTTCACACTCATGCCACTAGGGGTAGCACCACTGATTTTGTACCTAACATGGGAAAGGATTCCTTTTTTTATGCCGGTGGAGCAATTTGGAACAGGTTACCGGGAGCACTCAAGTTGGTCGGGAGTTTGGGCAATTTTAAAAAGGCCCTAAAAAAATGGCTGAGACGTAATTAGGCTTGTCTTGGTGGTGGTCATTGTTGTGTGTGTGTGTTTTTTATGTATGTGTACTTGTTGTGTATGTTTTGTGTATAGGGACCACAATGGAAATAAGCCTTCGGGCTTTGTTGTGTTTTTATCCCTGGCTTTTTATGTATTTAATGTAACAGAGTGCTGTTCTTGTTTTTACATATGAAGTGGTCGAATAAAATCAATGAATGTAAAGGTTGCTTAAATCAAGAATATGTTTATTGGTTGTCATTTCCAAACAACTCATATTTCCTTTAAATGATTAATTTATGAGAAAATAAACATGTTATGTTGTGCATTTTGAGCGTATTTAATGCTAACTCTAAAAAGGACATTTACAAGCCAGTATAAAAGCAGATAATTTATGAAATGTGACAAAAAGTGATTTCCACAATAGTCGTTTCCATCACCTTTTTCATGTTTTGAAGGGACAGTGATGGAAATGACTGTGATGGAAATGACAATGGTGTTGTAATGAATGGATTTAATTTGGCTGAAACATATGCATAAGAACTAAAACAGTTACAAAAACAAGTTATTAGCTCATTCATATACACATTAGTCAACATTACTGTTTGTCACATGTCATTTCCGTCACATTCTGTCATTTCCATCACACAGTCATTACCATCACAGCACATATTTTGAAGGAAAAATCACAAATAATAAACACAATAACATTATGTTTGTATTTATTCTTTAAAATTGTTCAGCTATTGATACAATTAAACTACTGATTTAGAAAAATGGAATAGCTTTACGCAGATTTTCATCTTTACAATGGAAAAAATATTATCTTTAAAACCCAGAAAATAAATTAATTTAAAACATTTGGTCACAGCTGGTTGTACAACTAGATATTTTGAAAATACAGGCTCAGTTTAGTTTAAAAAAGGACATTTTTGAAGTGTGTTGGAAATGACGATTTCCTCTGATTGTTATGATTGTTGAACAAGATGGCTAAAATGATCTAATATTTAAATAATGTCATCACAGCCACTATCAGGAAATGTTTCTACACAAGATGGAGAACTACAACATACTACATTTCTAAAAATAATATGTTAGATTTCTAAAACTTTCAACACCAAAATTGCCTCAAGTTAATAAGAAACAAGTATTCAAACAATTGAAATGACAAGCCGCGACCTCTTCAACCCCCAAAAAAAAGAGGCGTAAATAGTCGTTGAATATTGATTTTTCCAATAGCCTACGTAGCCTATCCATTTCATTTGGTTATTTGTGTGGTTAATTAATTAGGCTAGTTAATTCGGTCTTTCAAAATGAACTTTCCGATTGTAAAATCATCATGGACTATGGTTGCGTTCCGAATCGCATACTTTCTACTATATAGTATGTAGAAAAAAGATTTAGGATGTCCCGATTCTTGTGGCTAGATTTAGGATGGTTAGAAGTACCCGGATGTCCTACTTCATGCGGCCAAGATTGTTAGGTTGCGTTCCGAATCGCTTTTTTCTATTCTACATACTACATCCGACGATAAAAAGAATCTAGTTAGGATGCAGTAGGCATACTATTGGGACATACTTTTCTCTCTTATTTCATCATAACATTGCGCCTTGATCTTGCCTCTTGCTTTTATATCCGTCGCATCACCGTTTGTTTTCATATGGAGGCTTCGTCGATGTTACGTCACTTCACGTGCGCACTGGATTGTGGGTCAGAATCGCCCAAATAGGATGCACTTTTCAACATCTTGGCCGCATGAAGTAGGACATCCGGGTACTTCTAACCATCCTAAATCTGGCCACAAGAATCGGGACATCCTAAATATTTTTTCTACATACTATATAGTAGAAAGTATGCGATTCGGAACGCAACCTATGTTTCGTGGTGGGGGAAACTAAATAAAACTGCACGTTGAAATACCAATAGGCCTACTCTCAAAATCGTAGAGATGACGCTTTTATTCTGAAAAAATCGGAACGGAAGAGGATTCCGTTTCAACTCTGCCACCGAGGAAGGGAAAAAAGAGTGGGGATACAACCAACAAGCATACAAGTTGGCGAAAGAGCATCTCCTGTTGAAACCTGTGGACACACACGAAAAGATGGCGAACGTTTGCGTCGACAGTTTGATCCTGAAGCTCCACGATGTGAACGCGGTGAAGTTCGGCGAGTACAAGCTGAAGAGCGGCATTATAACGCCCATCTACATTGACCTGAGAGTTCTTGTGTCCTACCCAGCGCTCATGAACCAGGTAAACACGTGCTGCCTACTGCTTGGGGCACGGCCTCACTACTTGTGTCTGACGAAACGTAACCCTTCATTTAGAGACAAAATGTTGCAATCTCGTTAAAGTGTCAATCACGTCAACAGCCCCAATACCCGTGATGCGCTGCTGGCGCGCACGTGGGTGTTGATCGGAGAAAGTATGAAAGTCCAACTCCAGTCACAGTATAGTATGACTATGAGTTTTAGTCAGTTTTAGTTAGCAGCTCTTGACCTGTGCAAGAATGGGCAGTTCCTTAATATATCCCTCGTAAATGAGCAAAATATGGTCACAATGTTAGTTAAACCTATACTGTAATGCACTGTAATACATAAACGTTCCTTCAAAATAATAATAACAACAACAATGGACACAATCACCTTCCATTAGTATGCAACACTTGTTCCTATTGCTATCATTTAGGTTAAGTTAGACTAGTGTCTCCATTTGTTTTAAAGTGTTAGGTCGCCACCTGTACATAGCAGAATGGATTCCCTATGGCAGTGCTTCTCAAATGGTGGGGGGCGCCGTGAGTTGTCAGGGGGGCGCGTGTGGCCTTGATTTTCAACTGACTAAAAAAAAAAATGTTTGTGCTAGCTTGCACGATGTGTGGTTGTGTATGGTCATAACATGGACCTAGGGTCATAACCGCGCAAAAGGCCGCGATTTGCAGTAAATAAACGTCCACATGTGTCTCTGAATGCTATTTAAAAAGAAATCAAGCAAGTAGACTAATAATAACATTAATGAATTATAGGTTATCGCATCACAGAAGGCATATTGGCCTATAATAATAAAAAAAAAACACCACCTTAACTATGTTTACAATTTAAAAATGTTTTGAATGAAATGCAAACCTCAGTTAATCATTTGCTCTGGTTTCTCTGTCCTGAGATTCACACAGACTGAGCAGTCTTGTTTAAATGTTACAAATTGAGCTGATAAACTGAACTTTGATTTTTTTTAAGTTGCTGCTGAAGTTATCTCAGCTAATTTTATAAGCTAATTTTATAATCTAACGTCTAATTTGATAATGAGGTGGATGTATGCAGAATGCTCATGCCAGAAACTCATACAGTGGTTTTGTAATGATAAATAAATAAATATTAGCAGGTTCTCAACAGTATTTCAATTTGGGGGGGCGCTAAAAAAGTTCTGGCACCTAGGGGGGTCATGACAGAAAATAATGGAGAACCACTGCCCTATGGAGTCAACTCATCAACAGTCATGTTGAACTGCACATCAAGACTTGACCTATTTACCAATGCAAAACCTTGCATTGGATGTGATGTTGTAATGTAATGTAACTTCTAGCACTACACAATTCTATAAGTGAGTGCAGGTCAGACGGGAGAAAGCTTGAAAATCATTATTGGTTATTACATCTGTTGGAAGACTGTTCCATTGTTTTATCCTTACAAAAGAGAAGGATGACTTTCCAAATGTGGTTTTGCATCGTTGCATTGTGGTATTCTGCATTCTCCCCTAATCGTTAACCTGGTTGCTTGTTACATGTTACATTTTTACAGGTGGCTAGTCTCATCTACCAGCGGGTGCAAGATGAGGGGCTCCAGTTTGACTCAGTGTGTGGTGTTCCCTACACAGCTCTGCCACTGGCCACTATCATCTGTTCTACACATGAGCTTCCTATGCTGATCAGGAGGAAGGAGGCCAAGGACTATGGTGGGTGGGCGCAATGCTATATAAGCCAGCTGTGGACCTTTCTGAATGTGTCAGTAAAACAACACACGAATAACATTTGATATTAATTAATATCAATTAATATAGGATGGAAATATTTATTTGCAGCTCATTTTGTAACATCTGAAAAAAGTGATGTGTTGGAACCTAAGCTCATTTAAAAGTCAAAAAACTATCTGTTTATCTAATATGACAAGATCCATGTTACATCATGATTCGTAGCTGCTATGATCACATATGATAGCCTATGCAGATGCCCTGCTATGTATGGACTGTGAGTCTCCACACTCGCTTTAAAAAAAATCCTCAACATAAGCGTCGCATACAGAAACATTTGCTCCACCGGCAGATGACCTCGCCAAGGCCTTGAATCAAAGCACCGTAACTGTCAGCCTGTCTACCATGGGGACTGATAAGACTCCTTATGTAACCCTGCTAGGAACCAAGAAGATGGTGGAGGGCTCATACCGTGAGGGGGATATCTGTCTGATCATCGAGGACACTGTGACCACTGGCAGCAGCATCCTGGAGACTGCTGAAGTGCTCTACAAAGAGGGGCTAAAGGTGTGGTATTTACAAAAAAAACATTAGCGCAGGGATGATTATATAACAAGGATGCTTTGTGTTTGAATGACCCTGTCGACCACAGTGGTAATGTTACCGAAAGAAAGAGTTAAACCGCGCTCCCTGTAAATGTCTTGTTGAACAGGTGACTGATGCCATAGTGCTGATGGACAGGGAGCAAGGCGGCATAGAGATGTTGTCTTCTCACGGAATCAAGCTCCACCCCATCATCTCCATGTTCAAGCTGCTCAACGTGCTGCAGGCAGCCGAGCGCATCGACGCACACATGGCCCAGAGCGTACGCACGTTCATCCTGGACAACAACACTTACAGGTATAGTGTGTGTGTGTGTGTGTGTGTGTGTGTGTGTGTGTGTGTGTGTGTGTGTGTGTGTGTGTGTGTGTGTGTGTGTGTGTGTGTGTGTGTGTGTGTGTGTTGCAACTAACGATTATTCTGATAATCGATTAATCTGTCGATTATTTTCTCGATTAATCGATTAGTGTTTTGGTCCGTAAAATGTCAGAAAATGGTGAAAAATGTTGATACATTTTCCAAAGCCCATGTTGACGTCCTCAAATGTATTGTAATGTCCAACACACACGGATATTTCAGTTTACTGTCATAATAGGATTAAAGAAACCAGAAAAAATTCACATTTGAGAAGCTGAAATCAGAGAATTTGGACATTTTTTATTCAAAAATTACTCACGACGATTAATCGATTATCAAAATAGTTGGCGATTATTTTAATAATCGATTAATAACCGATTCATCGATTAATCGTTGCAGCTCTAGTGTGTGTGTGAGAATTGCAAAGTAACATGTACTTGTCTCTTTCAGCCCCAAGGAGGGCAATGGTTCTCCTGCTACCAAGAAGCCTTGTATGGGCCAGAAGACGGAGCTGAGCTATGCAGACAGAGCCAAACTACCAAGTATGACCTAATCCACTTTTTATTATCATTTATTATATTATTTTATTATCACAGTTTTATTTTAGTATGAATATGGTTGACAATGTTTATTTGCAAAGTTACACTCAACCCTTAGCATTGATTGTACCATTGATGTCCACTGTGCGGTACAGCACAAACTTTTTTGTGTTTCCATTCTTACAAGTTGGGAATGGTACTAAATTGAGCGTACCTATTTCCCTCGAGTAACATGTTGATGCACAACTCTTTGTGTAGTGTTCTCCCTCTTCTATGGATGTATTGGTGGGCTAATCTGTGTCTCACTTGCTGCCTACCAAGTACGGGTACTGTCGCAAAGTGGAAATGCAGGCCACATCTAGGGTTACCGTTCTGTACCAAACCATATACCAAACCAAACTGTACAGCTCTGTGGAAATGAGTTCATATTGGCTATATAATAGGGGACCATTTTAAATAGAGAATATTCCATTTAATAAATTGTGCTCTTCACCCAGTCTCTTCCTCCTCTTGTCACAGACGTTCATCCTCTGGCCTCAAAGCTCCTGAAGCTGATGGAGGACAAGCGGTCTAACCTGTGTGTGTCTGCTGACCTGACCAGCAGCCAGGACCTGCTCCAGCTGGCTGACAGTCTGGGGCCCAAGATCTGCCTGCTCAAGACCCACGTAGACATCCTCAAGGTTGGTGTCAATATAAACCGTCCACTGTTTTACAAGAAGAATAGTGTCAGGACAAGTGAATGTAATGCTATCATGTCTGTTCCCAGGACTACACAGAGGCCTTCAGCCACAAACTGCAGGCTCTGGCCGAGAAGCACAACTTCCTCATCTTTGAGGATCGCAAGTTTGCAGACATCGGGAACACAGTCAAGCATCAGTACGAAGGTGAAGTGACATCAACTCATTTTGACTTGGTTTATTTTGACCAAATGCTCCAGTCCTCAAATGTACTTCTGGTAACACTTTAGAATGAGGTTACATTCATTAACTGTTACTTAATGCTTAGTTGATGCTTAATAAACATTAAAGAAGCCTTAACTAACTATTAATAATAAGCATGAACTAACTGGTATGCTTAGTTAACACTAAACCAGGGTTTTTCCTGCATAGAGAAAGTTTTGGCGCGCGGATTTATCCAGCGCCAAAGGAAAGTCAGGAGCGCCAAAATGATAAATATTGAGAATAAATATAGCTATTTAAAGCCTCTCCAAATTCAGCCCAATTTAAGTCATCCTTCTTGAGGGGCTGGGCAATAACTTGAATTTCATTTTCGATTACTATTACGGCTTCCCTCAATCATGAAAACAAAATAATCGTTATTAAACTATCATTGTTCCGCACGCCGGGGCATGCAGGCTTTTAAATGCAGCGAACCCTTCTGCTATGCGCTCCGCTTGGCCCCTCCCTCACCTGGTTATATCGGCTGGTCCAGAGAGTACGAGGGAGATGTTACGCTTTGCCGGGTCTTTTGAAAAACTTCGAGATGACGAGAATAAAGGTAAAACTAATTGTGTAGTCTGAAAACACTTCAGACTCACAACAAACTAAAATAATGTGCAAGATATGTCACGCGCGGACACGAGAGTCACGTGACATACGCGACCGCGAGAGAGATACAGACAGAGAGAAATAAAGGCCTATACGACCTGATCTGCACCTCTAAACATCCCGACCAATTTGTTTATTCACTTTAAATCGAATCATAGTGGTCTATGACCAAGCAATCAATGAATAAAAAACACAGGAGGTTTAAAGCTCCTTGACTCCTGCCACCACAACTGTCAACACTACAATGCAACTGCCTATAGTATACACCCTGGTCCTTGACATAAATAAATCATGCCCTTACATTTAATGCTATCAAAAGACGTGCCCTATCAACACCATTTACAACGGGTTAGTTTTATCTTGACATATTTATTTTATTCAATTATTAAAAATATGTTTCACTTATTTAGCCTATTTCTATTCTCCCTGTTTTCAGTTCAATTAGGCCTTTGTTTAAAGTCCAAAGTCATGGTGTTATTAGAAAAAAACCTTGTTAAATGTAAAATAAATGCATAATGTTCTTAAATCAATGATTGACTGTCTTTAATAATCGTGATAACACAATGTGATTACTCAAAATAATCATGATTATGATTTTTTCATAATCGAGCAGCCCTACCTTCTTGCAATTTCCATGGTTTAGATCAATTAGAAAGAATTAAAGTATTAAACAGGTAGGCCTAGTCATTATTAGTATTTTGACTTCATATCTACAGGTTGTTTATTGTGATTTCATAAGCCTCAGTGAGCTCCATGGTAACGCAGTGATTGACAGGCTGACTGAAATGCTCTTTATCTGGACAGAAACTGCCCTCTCCCAACCCCACACCCTCTTAAAATACACAAATCGTTTGCCTACTGTTGCACATAGTCGCGACCCCAAAAAAAAGTCACTTGCGTAGCCTACTGACCCCCCAAAGGCCCATTCTGAGCCAGGAAAATCCCTGTAAACTAAACATGAGTTAACTAAGCATAGTTCATTCCTAACCAAGCATTCACTAACCATTAATAGCAATAACTGAGCATTAAATATCACTTCATTAATGTACCTTTGTTGTAAAGTGTTAGCGTTCTTTTAATATAAGAAGTAGTTCAAGTGTTGTTATGTATTATTTCCCCAGGGGGTCTGTACCAGATCTCTTCTTGGTCCCACATAGTTAATGCCCATGCGGTGCCAGGGCCTGGGGTGGTGAAGGGCCTGAGTGCTGTAGGAAAGCCTCTGGGCCGAGGCTGCTTGCTCATAGCACAGATGAGCTCACAGGGCTCACTGGCTACTGGGGAATACACACAGGCTGTGGTAAGCATGCGTTTGCCCTCTCTAGGGTCAAGTTAGATATTCTAGTTCCATGGTTGACAGTTGTTTCCCTCTGTTCTCATGCGGTCCAGGTGCATATGGCCGAGGAGCAGTCAGACTTTGTGATGGGCTTCATCTGTGGCTCCAAGGTATCCACCAGGCCAGAGTTCATCCACATGAGCCCCGGAGTGCAGATGCAGGCTGGAGGTAGATAGAATTTTTTTTGATTGATTGTTTGTCTTTATTTCGAACATACAAGTAATAAAAAACAAGTTTAAATAGTAGATGAATAAACAAAAAAAAAAATATGTAAAAAACAAAAACAGACACACTTTCTACATGCTCGACAGGGGAGGAGGAAGTAAACAAACTTATCTAGTCCTACCCCTTAACAGATCCATTTGACTTGGATAGTTAGTTTTATGTTAACATGTCAGTATATATGATAAAAAGCTATAATAATGTATATATATATATATATATATATATATATATATATATATATATATATATATGAATAATTATGTAATGTGAAACACCAGTCTAAATATGTATATATATATATATACATATTTAATATGTATATAAATATGTATATATATACATATTTAGACTGATGTTTCACATTACTATGCATCTGGCGTATTGCTTTTCCTACAAATGTAGTCATTTTTAATTCACAAGTTTATATTTCCATGTAATTCAGATTATTTTTGTACTTGCTTCTGTCTTAAAAAAAAATGGCTTCAAAAACCAGCTGGGCATGTGCATTTTTCTTCAATACAAGTTGGACATTATGTTTATATGAAAATAATATAGGGCCCTATGATTTCCGCGATAACGAAAACGTGGACGGAATCACTGAATCGGGCAATAAAAACGGAATCTGCTTGTTAACACGGAATGTCACGGAATTCGCCATTATTTTGGTGAAATTCAATTTCCAAGGCAAAGGGAAACAACACGGTTGAAATTAAAGCAGAACTAGGGAGGAATTTTGTTTTGGCGACATCTAAAGACCAAACTACTGCCGTCAAAAGTAGAGCCTGGCTGCAGGATCGCTAATGTAACACACAGCGCCAAACCCCTCTCACCAATCTGTCTATTCAATGTTTACTTATGAATGTATCCATGTACGTAACTCTGACATGTACATAACTTAATTTATTATTAATAATATGGTCTGTTTATAAATTCGGCATATGATTAAAGCATCTAAAAGCACGTAATCATGTTAAACGTTTACTGTTTTTAAGTTATTAATGCCACTCGCTCCCGCAGATACACAGCACAGGGAGGTCTTATATTCAGCCATTGCTAAAGGGAGTGTTGTATTATGGAATGGCCGCTGTGGTACGAAATTCCAGTCTCAACAATGTTTCATACACGCAATTATAACTCTAGCGTCTACAGCCCGTTGTTTTCATGTAGTGTAACTTGTGTAATGTGTTACATTATTCAGCTGTTGCTGTGATGTCGGCTAACGCTGATGCTAATGTTAACTAACTCTCCGTCGCACAATAGACTGTAGGTTGGTGTTGCAGCCAGCTGTTAGGTGAAGGGCTGTCCCACAGGTAAAAGCCATGGACTTATAGAGCCTTGTCCAATTCTCACTCTAGTCCAGCTTCTTGCAAAGTTAATAAGGACTTAAATATTATTAAATATTATTTATGTAAAAATAATATTTAACGTTTCACTTGAAGCACAAAATGAATGGCTTTATTTTCTGTTATAGCCTATACCCAACAAATTTGTTTTTTCGCTTTTTTTAAGCACTAAAAACAGTGCAATGTTTTAAATTTAGCCTTATATCTAATTAAATTGTTAGAATATTATTTGTTCGCAATAATTAGACGAAATGAGTATTAATTGTAAAAAAAGGAAGTCATGAGATTAAAACGGAATTTGTGAAAAAATAAAACGCATTTCATAGGGCCCTAATAATACAATTCCCCACACAGTTTAAAGCTCGGAGTCGGAACATTAATCTTATTTTTATTATTTCATTTCAAATCAAATGTGCTGGAATACAGCGCCATCACTACAATTAATTGTATCACCCTTTAAATGAATACAAGGCCTTATATAGTGCAGTAGGATGTTTGTTTTCCACTAGAGTTGATTCATCTTTGATGTGTAAATAACTAGAGCTCCCTCTTTGGTGTCATGACTTGTCTTTGCCACTGGGAGGAGCTGTGGTTGTAGAAATGGTTGCTGAATCTGATGTTGATTGGCATTGGTCCTCTCTGCTGCAGGTGATGTGTTGGGCCAGCAGTACAGCACTCCAGAGGAGGTGCTCTACAACAAAGGCTCTGATGTCATCATCGTGGGCCGGGGTATCCTGGAGGCCCCCGATAGGCTGAAAGCTGCTGAGTCATACAGACAGTCGGGCTGGGAGGCCTACACAAAGAGACTGGGACAATAGACGCAGCATGACGTCTGATTTCAAATCAAATATCTCAGTTACCCCAATGAGGAAATGTGGATGAAGCAGATTTTTTTTTTTTTTTTTTTTTTTTTTTTTTAACATTTCCGTGGACCTCCAGCAGGCATATTGTCTTCTACATAGAAACATATGTAGGCTTGTGTGTGTGTGTATATGCACATCAAGAAGCACACTCGCTACATAATAACTACACAGTTTATTAATATTTGCAAGGGGTGCTGAGCAGGTGTGGCTAAATCAGACCTTCTCCTCTTTTGATTCTGTCCTATATGAATACGATTGGTGTCTTGTCCATTTCCTAAGGTACTTCTTGGGAAAGGTATCAGTATTTTATCTTTCACCTCTTCAAGTCAAACCCAGAGTTGGCCATACATGGTTGGTTTAGAATAGATAGCATTTTGAATGAATGGTGTTGTTCCCTTGACCACGACTAAAGCCTCTGTTCAAACTGAAGCTTTTTTTGTCACAAACCCACCGTTCCTGTTAATGTTTTGGTGTAATTGCTGAAAAACTCGATCAAAACCTGTGATATAAATAAGAGACGTTATGGCTTATATTTTTTAATAGTTGTATAATATCTGGGATGAAATTCAGGGTATTCTAAAGTAAAGAAGCTTTTGTATTTTTTATTCTAGTTTACAATTATGGGTGTTAGTCATTACTTTTCACAAGGTCACAGACACCAATGGCTCCAGCCAAACACAGTATCAGTATTACAATGAATGAATACTCATTAAATGGCAAATGGAACATTCACAGTTCAGTAATGGACAATTGGTCGCAATTGTTTTTGACTGTTTTTTTTATAAGTTGGTCTTAACCATATGGACGTCAAAGGTCAACTACGAAAAAATATGGCTTCAATGATCCTAAAGAGTATATGACTTGAGCCTTTCGAAAGGGTTGGCATTTCTACTTTTTTACAATTGTTTGATTATTAACTAGGTGAATAGTTCAAAATGACAAGATGAGGGAGTGCTGATTGAAGCCAAATCAGTTGTAAACAACGACCCACGATCAAAGCTCTTTGGGTGCCTTGAAAGGCGCTATATAAATCCAATCAATTATTATTAATATTAAGTTCAATATCTGCCGTCCATATTTATCAATTGAATTAAACGCTGAGTTGAATGCAGTCGTTTATTTGAAAGAGATTCAGGGTTGAGTTATAATAGGATAGTATGCAGTGATCCTACAGAACCAGTCTACACGTTGTCCATTGTTTACCTTCCGTCTCATAAAAGAGAGTTGTGTTTAGATAACAGAGAATGGTATTTAGTTTTGCGTCAACTCCTTTTTGAAGCAGACAGAGGTTGCATTTTTTAAAACGCTGTCTGTGCAGTGAAATGGCTTCATGGTATTCTTAAAGGTATTCTCCTTTGGCTTTAATGGGGGGGATGGGAAGTTTATTTTCTTGCACAAAAAACCTTGTTTGGCCTTTTATTTTCCCTCCATGTTTTCCTTGTCTGACTACAATGTATTTTTTGTATGGTGAAAATAAATACTTGATCAATCTTGATGGGTTCAAAATACTCTTTTCCCCAGCTGCTCACTGTATAATAAAGGTCTAGATAGAGTGTGCACTAGTACATATATCTTTACTACAGACATAGTTTCCTATTAAAATTTCCATGAACTTGAGGTGGAAGATGTCCTCTGATATCTGTGACTCAACCTTACATACTCAAAGTGGATGCATTTTAAAGCTGATAATCACCTAACGGAAGTAGTACAGTGTACAGATCCCGGACAAAAGTCTTGTCACTTATCCATTTTGTAGAAACGACAGCTATATAACCTGACTTTTAATTAATCCATTGGTTTTAGAAATGGCTCATATGAAAGCTAAAACCCTCCCAAATTATGTTTAATAAACTAAAATAAATTTACTTCAAATACAAAACTATGTTGCATAACATCAGTGAATTAAGTAGTGGTGCTGAGAGATCCATATTTAACATCTTGTATGACTTCCATGAGCTTGAAGGACTGCATCCTTGACAATGATTCATACAATGTATTGATGAAGTCATCAGGAATAGCAGATAAAGCAGTCTTACATGCCTCCCAGAGTTCATCAAGATTCTTTGGTTTGGTCTTCCATGCTTCCTCTTTCATTCTACCCCAGACATGCTCAATGATGTTCATGTCTGGTGACTGGGCTGACCAGTCCTGGAGCACCTTGATCTTCTTCGCCTTGAGGAACTTTGATGTAGAGATGGAAGTATGCGATGGAGCAACCATGTGATGTAATTCAACCGAAGATTCATCTGAGAAATCCACCTTCCTGGTCGAATCAGTGTCCAGAAACCAGAACTAAACAAAAGGCAATTAAAAAAAGATGTGGCATTTTCTAAGGCCCACAGCCTGCTAAAAGGATGGATGCTGGAAAAGTGGCAGAAGGTGGATTTCTCAGATGAATCTTCGGTTAAATTCCATCACAGCCGCCGCAAATATTGCAGGAGACCTACTGGAGCCTGCATGGATCTGAGATTCACCCAGAAAACAGTCAAGTTTGGTGGCGGAAAAATCATGGTCTGGGGTTACATCCAGTATGGGGGTGTGCAGATTTGCAGGGTGGAAGGCAATATCAATAGCCTAAAATATCAAGAAGAACTAGAACTGCAAGCAGTTGTGAACGGGGGCCAAGCCTCCCACGCGGATCGGGCGTCGTCGTCCGCGGCGCCGGCCCCTCGCTTCACGGAATCCGGGGATGTAAAGTTTTTGAATGTGGGATGTTTGGTTTGGGAGTTATAGACCAAAAGGCAAAAAAATCTCAGTGAAAGATGCTCAAGTGTGTTTTTGGCGCCCCCTTTTGGAGCAATTTAAGGAAAGAGTAGAACCAACCTGAGAACCATAGGACAAACACATGTGTGAAGTTTGGTGTTAATAGGATGAATCGTTTTGGATTTATTTGCAGTTTGGTACAAGGTAGCTAATGTGCAAATCTTTAAAGTGCTACCGTTTGGTCTTCCGATGGTCGTAGAAAGATTCTTATATACAAGTTTTGCTCGTGGGAGTCGGTAGAGCATAATGCTTTTGGTTTTGTCCAAATCAGGCAAAAACTGTAGGAGGAGTGTGTTTTGGTGACTGACAGTTTTTGCGATGTAGTGAAAAAAATCACCATACGCAAATGGGCGTGGCCTATCTCAAAAGATGCAGCTGACTTGTGGGCATCTGTGGATATAAAGTTTGACTGTGGGATGTTCGGTGTGGAAGTTATAGCCCCAAACGTGTTTTCTTTGCTTTTTGTGGTTTTGGCGCCCCCTATGGATGACGTTCGCAAAACTACGTTAGATAGAAAGATGCAGCTCAATGTACCAAACAAGTGGATGTCAAGTTTTTGAATGTGCGATGTTCGGATTGGGGAATTATAGCAAAATCAAATGGTCAACCTCTCCATTGTAAAGACACTTTTTTGAATTTTCCCGCCTAAAGACTTAGAAAATGCCGAAAACAGGCAACAAAATTAAAAAACTCTTTTTTTTAATAAGTGCGGCATACATAGGAATGTCTTGCCCATATTTTTGTTATAGACTCATGTATGTCCCATGATAGTCTCCCTTGAGTTTCAAGAAAATCCCTTTTTTTTTTTATTTTTTTAAGGAATTTTCGCAACTCTTTAAAACGCTACCGTTTGGTCTACCGATGGTCGTAGAAATTTTTTTATCCAAGTTTTGCTCGTGGGAGTCGGTAGAGCATAATGCTTTTGGTTTCGTCCAAATCGGGCAAAAACTGTAGGAGGAGTATGTTTTGGTGACTGACACAGTTTTTGCAATATAGCGAAAAATGTATATATACGCAAATGGGCGTGGCCTATCTCAAAAGATGCATCTGACTTGTGGGCATCTGTGGATGTGAAGTTTTTGACTGTCGGACTTCCGGTGTGGAAGTTATAGACCAAAACGTGTTTTCCTTTGTTGTAGCGCCACATAGTGGCCGGGATGTCTGAATTTTTTTGTCTGCGTACCAGGCACGGACCTTGATCTAGCCATGCAAGTGGCATGTCCCAACCCTTTACGGTTTGGGCTGCAGCACCAGTTCTACGCGACGCCAAATAATAAGAATAAAAGTCGCAACAAAAACAATAGGGTTCCCTGCCCAGCAGGGCTATGGAACCGCGTTGCTCTGCAAAATGCGGTCCCAGGCCCTTCTCGGGCATGGCCCCCTAATTAGCTACCTCTTACATTCCCAACCATAAAAGGGGTCAAATTTTGCAGCTGGATGGTGCTCCATCGCATACTTCCATCTCTACATCAGAGTTCCTCAAGGCGAAGAAGATCAAGGTGCTCCAGGACTGGCCAGCCCAGTCACCAGACATGAATATCATTGAGCATGTCTGGACGTCTGGAAGAAAATCTGACCGAACTGCATAGAGGATTGGCCAAAACTGCAATTAAGTTATTTTCAGACTCAGATGCCCTACACACAAATCCATACATCAGGCCACGTAACACAGCAGAGCAGGTAGGGACCCCAACACTTACAAACATTTGGCTTGCACTGGAGCTTCTTGGAGCTCTCAGCAGTAGCCTCATGCTATCGTTATAGGCCACTGTAAGTTTTCTAATGCTGCCTTGTTTATAACGACACCACAGGTGGGCAGTATACAGCGGCGTACAATACGCTCTAAAGAGTGAGATTTTGACAGGTACGGAGCACATACTAAACTTACGGCAGAGTATGTTCGCTTGTGCATACAGCTTCCGATGCTGCCTATAGATATCCTTGTCATCAGACAGGTCATTAGACATAATATGGCCCAAGTATGTAATTTCACCACACACACTGAGTGCAGTGCCAGACAGTGCCAGACTGTCTAGCCTGGCATTCCCAGACCTGCCACTAGGTGCTGGCAAATTAAATTTGCTGTGCGTGTTGGTCTGGACACGCTCCGTTGAAGCTTTATCAAGAAAGCCAGAAATCTGGCTATGGTTTCAATTGGTTCTATCTAATATGGGCGCGCCAGAGCCCCTTATATGGTACTCTGGGGCGGACGTAACCGGATGACGACAGTGACGTGCATGCGACGTCGAAGCTGTGATAGTAAACATCAAAGATGGCTGCGGATATGTTTGTGTGAGTTTGAGACTGCTTTGGCCTCGACCCTTAACGATTTGGAAGACGGCACTCAAATCTTTCATTAGCAAGTAAGTGGAATGTTCTATTTTGCCGACCGACAACGGCAAACGTTTAATTCAACAGTTTAACAGCTGTTCACTAAACGAAAGGGGCTTACGTCGCCTTGCGCATCGCTCTGATTGGTTGTAGTGCTATCCAACTGCGTGCAGTGGCATTTGAAATTCACGAGTAGGAGCCGCCCCTTGAGTTGGAAATTACTATTGATCGTGGCCAGACCCTCTATCGTTCAAGATACCAGGGTCTGGATTTCCAGGCTACTGTCTGTCTCCTCTGCTTCTGAAAATCATGATCTTACTCTTTTTTGCGTTGTATTTTATGTCAAAATCATCACTCTACTGTGTGCATACTCTCAGAAGCTGTTGTAGACCAGCGCTATATGGGCTAAAGATGACCAGATCATCTGCATACATAAGGTGGTTAATGAGTGAGTCCCCAATCCTACAGCCTGTACCAGATGCATTTAAAATCAAAGACAAGTCATTCATATACATATTAAAAAGAAAAGGAGACAAAATTCCGCCCTGGCGAACACCATTGGTAACATGGAAGGGATCAGATGTTACACTCCCCCATCTCACCCTCATTGCCTGATGCGAGTACCAATAGACCAAGATTCTAATTAAAAAGTAAGACTGCTTTCTTTGCTATTCCTGATGACTTCATCAATACATTGTATGAATCATTGTCAAACCGCGTGGATGCAGTCCTTCAAGCTCATTGAAGTCATACAAGATATTAAATATGGATCTCACAGCACCACAACTTAATTAACTCCTGGAACAACTTACAGCAACAACTTAAACTAAATACCTTGATATCCTTTAACCAATTTAAACAAATTATCTTAAATCTGACAAACTCTACCTGTAACTGTTTTATTTAGGCTATATTGTACTTTCACCCATTTCATTTTAATTGCTGCCACTCTTCACCACTGTGTAAATGTTTCAATTGTTTTTTCTCTTCACCTGTTGTTGTGTATTTGATGTATTTGCATTGAACATTGTGTATGTATTGTTGTTTTTCCTTTGAATTTGTTTTGAACTCGACGTCATTGTAAATGAGGGTCACCCCTCAATTGGTCTCTTGAGGATAAATTAAAGTTAAATGAAAATGAATTCACTGATGTTATGCAACATATTTTTGTATTTGAAGTAAATTATTTGTTAAATTTTCACATTACTCTCTGTAGGCGACAAGACTTTTGTCCTGCCAAAATCTGACCTTTCTGTTTTCATTAAATGATCAATATTTCGTCAGTGAAGCAAATTTATTTTACATTTACAAAATGGATAAGTGACAAGACTTTTGTCCGGGACTGTACACTACTCATAAAAAGTTAGGGATATTAGGCTTTCAGGATGACATTGATGGAAAATGTAAGAAGTTCATGCTGCAGTGATATATCATGAAAGCAGGGCATTTATGTAGAAGCATGACATAGTGACTTCTTCATCTCAAACTATTTATTGAAACAAAAAGTTAACAACAGTGGTGTTAACCTCAACAAATAAACATGTCTCAACAACTTGTCATGTGTCCTTGAGCAGACAACTACACTCCAGCCTTTCTGTGGCTCTTCCAGTGTCTCTGTTCCAACCTGCTGTGAAACTCTGAGCTGAGTGGAAACTTCCCGTCTGAGGCCTGGCCATGGACAGGTACTGTTTATTCATCGTTAGGTGTGGTCTTGGTCTCAAGATGTGAACAGCATGATGTACAGGACTGTTTTAAATGGTGTTGACTTATTGGAGTCAATATCAGGGATGAGTCAACTGAGCTGTGAACAGAGAGGTTGTATCAAATATCCAATGAAGTTGCATTGTGGGAATTGTATTCAAGTTTGACTTCAACTGTTCACATTTCTATAATTCACATCGAGCCAGAACAGCATTCCAGTTGGAAGCAATTGCTCAAAACACAAATACTGACAATTCACTACATGAAGTGAATTGAATTCAGCATAAGAATATTAATGAGGATGTTGGTATTGATTTACAGTATATGCCATGAAATATGGCAATATGTATGTATAATTGTACATAAAGTAGGATTAAAGAATTGATGCATTTAAAGAAATAATCTTTCAAATCTAAATCATTCTTCCAAACATGTATTTCTTCTTCTCCGGTCCTGAAATCTCCCCCTAGAAGAGGTGGAGATATCCTCACCTTTACCCTGCGTTCCAATCCCCATACTTCCCTACTATTTAGTATGCCAGAAAAATATTTAGGATGTCCCAATACATGCATGTCAATTGTAGTATGCTGAAAATACCCATGCTCCACTAACCCCAATAGCATTTTGGAGTATTTTTCTTTATTCTTGACATTTCTCGACACATAATGAAAATAAAAATCCTTATCTGATTTTATTTTCTCTCCTGTGGCCCTAAAACTCTTCTGTACTTTAGTATGTAGTATAGTAAAAAGAAAAAAATATGTGATTTGGAACGCAGGGTTAGTCCTCAGTTGAAGTCAAACTTGAATACAATTCCCACAATGCAACTTCATTGGATATTTGATACAACTTCTCCTGGCTGTTCAATACTTTCTTTATACTCTTTCAAACTCCATTTCCTGAATGGGAATGAGTCTCAGGCCTAAATGAAGATAACTCAAATGACATCATCAGGGTTATTTATAAAGACTAGACAGAAACACATCATACAAGCCTTCACAGGCTGATTGGCTCTGTACAGGACTACTAGAGTTGTATGTGTCACATGGGAGGAGTGTCCTTTTAATTTAAAGACATTCAGCAAGTTTGTAACCGAGGTCCAACCCAGAGAGCAGTAACAAGGGCTCTGATTGGCTGGCTATCATTGTCCATCTTGCGCAGAAGATTTATTTGATATGGGTTTCCTTTTTTTAATACTTATTTTATTACCATTAGTTTTCTGTCTTTTCTGTCTGATGCATGCATAAATGAATGCATACTGGATTGACTGATCATTAATTAATCTATCATTGTCTTATTAGGAGGCCAATTAGATTCAAAATATGTTATTCTATAGGCCTACCGCTAAACAAAATAAGCAGTATTTTGTATCCCTAATGTATTTAGACCAGCACCCTAAACTATTACCTGAATGTCATTCATTCATGGCAAAAGTCTTACTCTGATTGCTGGTTGTGGGGGAGGGGGGGGTCGTTTACATGGGGCTGGGCCAACCACAACTACTGTAGCCTATGTTTTATCTCGTCGTATTGTGGATTTCCTCCTTAGAAACAGATGTAGTTTGAAATGCCAAGCACAAACAACTCCAGCAGGAGGATTTAACGGCGAGCTCTTCCCCAACGCTGCCGGGCAAGGTGAGCCATGGGCAGCAGCAGCATAAAGACATTTGCAAGGCATATTATATGGAAATGATGCCCAACCAGAAGCTCAATGGGACAGTCAGTCGGCAGGTAGCGACGTTACAATGCGCCTTTCAACAGATCAATTCAGGCGCAAAGGTCAGACACGTTGCCAGGCAAAAGAGGAGGAGGAGGAGGAGGATGGAGGAAAAAGCGTTGGTAAGAATAATTAATTTAGCACGCGCCCCTAACACGCGCGCGCACACACACACACACACACACACACACGTACAAATACACACACGCACAAACACACACACACACACACACACCCACACACACGTACAAATACACACACGCACAAACACACACACACACACACACACACACACACACACACACACACACACACACACACACACACACACACACACACGTACCCTTCCCCCTTTATGTCAATATTGGATCAGCAACGCACCGTGCGACAGGTGTCCGTGCGCGCCCTGAGGAGATTCTCTCTCGTTTTTATCCATGAGGGGTGGGGGGAGAGAGAGAGAGAGCAAGTAGAGGTATAAAAGGTGTATACCTGTCACAAACGGCACACATTCAGTGCGCGTAAAAGGTGAGCCAAACCTGACCAAGCGTGCGCATCTTGAATACTTATCGTCTCTTCTGAAGGTAGGCTTTTTTATTCGTTATTTTTTTGTTCCTCCAGAGTATCCATTCTTACACGGTTGTTCTTTCTTTTGCCTGGTGTTCTAACTTTTTTCCAATTCTTTCTCCAAAGGTTAACTGACGAGAGCCAGCTGTTTCGCGCTCTCCACCCCTCTCTCTCCCCCTCTCTCACTCACTCTGGACCCTCATCAAACTACGGTCACTTTTTGTGAACTTTTTCATGTTCTGTATTTGCTTGACGTTGAGCCTCACGCACAATACCTGAAGATGAAGTTTTGTTCGTTCGGCTCGCGTTATGCAGGTACGGAGTGGCAACTGGAAAAGACACAGAGTGGGCTTTGTAACCTTATGGAAGCATCATTGTATCTACACATTATTGGATGTTTCTTTATTTGAAGTTTTGTTTGGGTTGTTTCAAAAAGATTATCCAGTGACTTTTAGTTCCAAGGAGCGTCAAATGAGATGGCCCCACAGTGTTACCGTAGCTAATGGGGAACAACAATAGAGCTAAATCCGTGAAAAGGTGAAATTCTTAAACACAGTGTAAGACATTTTGAAGAAGATTCCTCAGCCGTGAAGTCAAAGACCAGTTGATAACGACTTTGTTCCAGCAACTGAAGAAACCAGGTGTAGTAGACCAGACTGCCTTATTTGCATACAGCTGCTGGCAACAGGCTGTGCTCTAAAGTAAAGCAAAAGTCAGCCTTGTACAAGCATTCATCCAAAACTGAATTGGAGTTTTATTTTTGTATTACTAAATAACCAACGGGGGAAAGTCATTTCTTGACTCAATTGAGTAGACAATTAAAGATTGCTTTACATTAGAATGGGGTGAAAAGGTTTCCGCGTCAAGCATGAAAAGGAAAGAGAGCTTTCAGTTAGAGCACCTTGTAGGCAGGCTGAATCAGGGATTTAGGGTATTCATGCCAGGAAGTTCATAGGTAACATCTTAAACCCAAAATGTCATTTTTCCTGGAATTTTTACCGAGGAACTTTACGTTTTTGTTCATTCTTGCACCCCCTTTGGACAAAAGCGGTACTATTTTTACCACGTTAGCTGTTGTTCCTGGGTGAGCCTAAGAAAAAACTATATAAAAATAGCATTCTTTGCACTGATGGTCTCATTTGCTGTTACACGTAATTCATGATCATCAGAGTAAAACACGAGACAGTTTCAGAAATATGTAAATGCACCGTAGCACCTTTATAATTCGTTTATGAATCCCTGTTTCTCATCAAAACCATATGTTCATGTACAACCTGCTGGCTCCTAACAGACCCCTGTCAGGTCAGCTCTGTAATCATGCTGCAGATGAGACTCGGTATCACTGCAACCGTGTACAAGTGATGGTCACTGATTGTTCATCTTTTAAGCCAGTGGTTGTCCTCATGTACTGAACAGTTGAATCCCCTTTGGGAGATAGCATGTCATACTATATGTACCGGAAAAGGTCAACATTTACAATGATAGGCTTGATAATCTCCACATCTGCTTTCAGTGCCTTTCCTGATAATCATTTTCCAGTTGGCACATTCATGCTGGTGACGGTGTGTGTTTTCCACTGGGGGCCTATTCATTACTGTCCATCTCCTACGTCATAATGCGAGGCTGCAGGCTAGCACCAGGGAGCAGAGAGATGGGCTTAATGGGAGGTTATGTTAATCATTAACTAAATATTAACAGCACACACACACACACACACACACCAGACATCTGATATGGGCCATCTGTCAGTAGGATGCTATGGCGCAGTAACACGTTTATCATTCTTTATTATTTAATTGTTCCTTATGTTTAGGAGGATATATCTGCCTTTCAGTACTTCAGTGTGTGATTTCAATGTACTCTTGTTCATTTTTTTTCCAGCCATTTGACGAATACAAAAAGTGAGACAATAAATTGATGAAGCCAGTTTTTGCACTGTATTTACATTTCTTAGTAATAAATGTCTCTTTTGCATTCCCAGTTCAAACTGATAACTTTCTAAAGATGCACACTTTCCCTCTATAACTATTTTAATGCTTTAATAATAATATATGACAAAATAAATGTTCCTGCTATGGAATGAGTTCAAAATAAGTTGAATATGGTGTCCCACAATACAAATCACCAATCCCCTGGGCAGATTATTCCCTGACATGGCTTTCGTCTTTCATAAATAATATTCATCATATTTTTTCTCATTATTTTTCTCAAAGAACATCTCATGTAGTTACATCAGCACCGTGCAAGAGACATAGCATGGAAGTCTGTCTATTCTATTCTGTTGAGTGATTCTCTCTGTAGCCTGTTTGCATCTGCTCGGAGCTCTTGTCAATATTTGTTTTAAAGCCAGATGAAGGTAAAGCTCACACTCCTCAGTATCCTGGTTACCCTGCCCCGATTTAAAAACCGACTGTCCAAACTGGTCCTACTGCTGCTACACCCTTCCTCCTGAACCAACAGCAGCCTACATGCAGCCAACGTAGAGACTGAAACAATGGCTTCTTTTTTTTACTGTAAAAAAATATATAGAGCCTGGATGTTGGTGTGAGGTAAAAAAAAAAAAAGTGGTTCATATTTGAAAGTCATTCGACTATAGCTATAATATACACAAAATTGAATCTCATATATTTTATTTATTTATTTGCACACACTCAACAAATACATTAACACATGTAAAGATTAAAAGAGTATGTGCTGGAGCAACCCGATCTCACGGTAAGGCGTGTAATACACACGCGTGGACCGGCGGGTCTATTACACGCCTTGCCTGACCAGGGCGTGTGAGTTACACTCGCCCTAGTTAAGACGGCCGCCGCGGTGGCCGCCGCGGCGTTCCGTCAATGTTCTATCTATATTCTAACCTCTCCCTGTCCCCTTGCCCTAACCCTAACCGTCAATGTTCTATCTATATTCTAACCTCTCCCTGTCCCCTTGCCCTAACGCGTGGCGTGTAATAGACCCGCCGGTCCACGCGTGTGTATTACACGCCTCGGCGTGATACCGGGTTGGCTGGAGAGGTCAGAAACCCGAATGGGCTTATCGAGTGACCTCTCCAGGTTACATATAAACAAAAAATATATATATATAAAAAAATATATATATATATAAAGAAAACAATTACCAAAACCAAGCAAACAAAACAAAAACAAAAAACATCAAGACCCACAAACAATCACAAACGAATGAACTGCATCTAAATAAAAAGAAAAGAAAACTCAAAAGAAAAAAAACAACAAACAAAAATAAGACAATCATTCAATAGCACTCGACTGCACTATCCCTCCAGCAATTGTTCTTTTAACTTCTTCCTGTATACAGGCAAAGAGGATGAGCTGAACACCAGGTGCGAATAGCGATTCCATAGCGAAACATCTCTGCACTTCACAAAGTTCTGTCCTCTGGTGGTATGAGAAAAAGGAACGTGCAGCATGTCTCTTTGTCTGGTTAACATAGAGTGAGACTTCACATTGCTCGGGAAATATAATTGGAAGTGTTCTGGTAGGGTATGACCTTGAAATTTGACTTTATAGACAAAAATACACGTTTGCAAGATATTTATATATATATTTAACGGTTAGTATTTTAAGTTTAAAGAATAAAGGAAAAGATGGATCTCTGGGCTTCGAATTTGTAGCTGTTCTAATGAATCGTTTTTGAATTACGTGGAGTTTTTGTAAATGTGTGGGATAGGTACTAGCCCATACAATATTACAATAACTGAGATATGGATAAACTAGGCTATAATATAATGTTAATAAACAGGATCTATTTAGAAATTGGCTGAGTTTTCTGATGATTCCCACTGATTTTGAGATTTTTTTGGACACATATTCAATTTGTTCTTTCCAACAACATTTTTCATTGACAATTACCCCCAAGAAACGAGTAGAACAAACTATTTTGACGAAATTGCCTTCAATGGCAAGCTTGGCTTCATTTATATCATCATTTTTCCTTCCAGAAAAAAAACGAAATTAGTTTTTTTTATATTTAATGATAGTTTGTTCAATTTAAACCATTTTGAGTAGGCAAGAAGTCCATTATTAGCTTCAACAATGAGGGTCTTAAAGTGTTTGTGAGAAATAATTAGATTGGTGTCATCTGCAAATAACATTGGAAATAAGGAGCTCCGTACAGAAGCAAGATCGTTAATATAAATCAAAAATAAAAGTGGACCAAGAATAGAACCTTGTGCCACTCCACAAGACAATACTGCTCTTTCAGAATCATAGTTGTTCACATGGACAAATTGCTGTCTGCCAACAATATAACTTTTTAGCCAGTTGAAGACATTTCCTTGCAGACCATATCTAGACAGTTTGGACAGTAATATATTATGGTCTACTGTATCGAACACTTTCGAAAGATCAAGAAAGATTCCTACAGCAAATTCGTTATTGTCTAATGCAGTGATGATTTTGTCAAAAAGTTCAATTAAAGCCATGAATGCAGTGATTTTTTCTGAATCCATATTGATGTTTGTATAATATTTTATTGGAATTGACATGTTTCAAAATTCTTGTATAGACCAGTTTCTCAAGAATCTTTGAGAAACATGGTAAAATTGAGATAGGGCGGTAGTTAGTAAAAGCACTTGGATCATCTGATTTGTAGGTTGAAATGACTTAAGCAACCTTTAGGTCACTGGGAACAACACCGGATTCTAGAGAAATTGAAAATATATAAGTTAATGGGTCAATGACAGAGGAGTTTGCTTCTTTTACAAGAGTAGCTCTAATCTCATCATGACCTGCCGCTGTTGGCCTGAGCTGGTCTATGATTTTCAGTATCTCATTGGAATCTGGAAGATCGAAGGTGTTAAAAGAGGGAAAACAACCATCAATATAATCCAGAGGACTTCCACTTGAGCTAACAATTTTACCCCCAATGGAGGGACCCACATTGACAAAGAAATTGTTGAACTCACATGCAATCTCATGCGGATTAGTGATGGATCTCCCTGCTTCAGAGAAGTGACATGGAATTTTCACAGATTTCCCTCCTCTATTTAATAAGTGATTTATAGTTGACCAAGTTTCTTTAATATTAGTAGAGGATTCTTTGAACTTTTCACTGACATATTTTTTCTTTGCTATTCTAAGTGGTTAAATCTGTTTCTAGAAATTTTATAATTCAAATGGTTCACAGGTGTAGGATTGGTAAGATATTTTTTATAGAGTCTATTTTTTTTCTTTGAGGACTTCTGGATCTCTTTGGTGAACCAGGGGTTAGAATATACCTATTTTTTGAATGTATTTGCTGTAACTAAAGGAAAGCATTGATTAAATACAGAGTTAAAGGATTCAATAAAGACTTGATAAGCCAAGTTTGCATTAGTCTGTGAATACACTTTCTCCCATGATAGACCATCCAGTAGATTCTTAAATTTATCCATGTTTTTTACATTAAATTTCCGATGTCTTGCTTTACCATCATATTGAATTTTCTTTTTTTCGCCAAGCAAGGTGAATTGGAAGATTGGGAAATGGTCTGAGATATCAGCATAAAGTGTACCCGAACTAATCACTTTATTTAATGAATTAGTCAGAACATTATCTATCAATGTAGCAGATTTTTCAGTTACTCTAGTTGGTTTATGAATAATAGGATAGACATAGCTTGAGTATAAATTGTTTAGAAAGTCCAGGGTTGACGAGTGCGTTTCACTTTTAAAGAGATCTATATTATAGTCTCCGAGAATATATGCCATTTTACCTTCATTGTTTATTAGGTCCAATGTGTTAGTCATACTTTCATTGAAATGATCAATGTCAGTATCTGGGGGTCGATAGACACAGCCAATGATGATTTTTCTACCAGTTCTAGACAGTGTTATTTCAGTGAATATGGACTCTATATTGACACCATCAGATTTAAGCTTAAGGTCCTCTCTGATGATGAACTGGATATCTTTGTAGAGGAACAGGGATGCACCACCTCCCTTCCGGTCCCTTCTAATACTGTGAATAGCTGTGTAATTTGGAAGATCATATAGAGATTCTACATCATGTGTGAGCCAAGTCTCAGTTAGGGCAATCACCGAAAACTCATATTTCAAGCAAGATAAGTAGTGAGTGAAAATATCATAATTTTTGGGGATGCTACGTATATTCATATGAAAAGTGGAAAATATAGTAGAATCATCAGGGAGACTATTGCACAAAGAGTTAAACTGATTTTCGTTGTAAGAATCACATTTAGTAGATTCCTTCATTAACGGGATTACAAGATTTAGGTCAGGATCAAAACAGCCATTAAACAAAAAGTCAGTTCCATCCTCATACCCTTCAACAGGATTGAAGACTAAGTGTTCAGGAAATTCCTGGGTTGATCCAAATATGTTATCAGACATGATTCCATAAAGAAATACAAACAAATAATTAAATAATTTAAAAAATAAAAAATAAATAAACTAATTAATTAAATAACCAAATCTGAAGACAGCAGTAAGCGTCCAATGGACCTATCCAGATTAAGGAGTGTCAAACTTGTTGAGCTGTGCGATGTCTCTAATGCACAGAACTTTGGCTCGGTCTGGTGGGCCATTTGTTTTAATGTACACTTTACAGTTGGCGGTCCAAGTAGATTGGACTTTCTCCTGTTTCTTAAGGAACCTTGCTTTCCTTGCAATCTCTGCTGTCAGGTGCTCATTAATGTAAACGTTGGAGCCTCTCAGAATTTTAGCCTGCTTAAGCAGCTCAATTTCGTGCTTTCTATTAACAAAGCGGACAATTATGACAGGTTTGTCTGTCTTGTTATTTGTTGTTAAAGTGTGGCAGGCTTCAATATTATTTGTATCTATAGATATGTTTTTGTTATACAGAAAAGTAGCTACCTGAGCCTCTGTTGTCTCATCATGGTCAGTTGTGCCAGTGTCCTGTTGTCTGGGTCCATTTAGGGCTTGGGCGTATGATCGAGGTTTAATCACCAGCCCTGTTATGATCACATTATTCATACGACTACACTGTTCCATGTCGGACACTCGATTCTCCAGAAAGTCAATCTTCTTCTCTTGGTCCTCATTCTTTAAGAATGTCCTTAATTTCACCCATCAAATTCATTATAGTGCGCTGGCCATTGGAAATGTTTGTCAACTCCTCAGACATCATGTTTATTGCAGCTTTCAGTTCTTCAATGTCCTTTTTTATTTCTTTTGTACTCATACCTGCAGCTGCTGCCTGGGCCTGTGGATGGTGGCTGCTGCTTAGCAGTGATTAGGCTGTACATAGGCAACTGCTGGAGCCTGGGCCTGGTGGTAGCTGGTTGCTACTGGAGCCTGTTGGTAGCTGGATGCTACTGGAGCCTGGTGGTAGCTGGATGCTACTGGAGCCTGGTGGTAGCTGGTTGCTACTGGAGCCTGTTGGTAGCTGGTTGCTACTGGAGCCTGGTGGTAGCTGGTTGCTACTGGAGCCTGGTGGTAGCTGGATGCTGCTGGAGCCTGGGCCTGGTATTAGCTGGTTGCTACTGAAGCCTGGTGCTTGGGTTATGCTTGGGCTGCTTGGGCCTGTTGATATCTGGCTGTTGTTGGAGCCTGAGCCCGGTGGTAGCTGGCTACTGCCTGGGCTTGCTGCTTAGTTTGGTAGAAAGTCGTCGTTGTCCAGCTTGGTATATGGAGACTGCTGCCTGGACAAGCTGTGTAGCCCGATGGATAATAGTTGCTGCCTGGGCCTTCTGCCCAGCCTGGTAGAAAGTGGCTCTACTGCCTATACAGTAGATGATACAGGAACATGCAATATTAATACATAACATATAGTTATCCACACTAACTTGACAGAGGAAACTAACTTACCCACAACATGTTGCCTGTTCACAGTATTGTTTTTTAATCTTGTTTAATTGTATTTTCTTTTAACATTGAAGTCAGGGAACTACAGATGACAAATAGCCTTTTGGCTAATTCTGGCATTTTTAACCCAAGTATGATCATGTGTTTTATTAATTTGCACTGTCCCCTTCTTAAATAAACTGAATTGAATTGGTCATATGTGAACATAAAACAAATACACACATTATGTTAACAACATACTGTATATAGAATACTATTAAGTTTAAAATAGACATGCATTATGTTTTGGGAACACATCATGTTGCTACTCCTACATCTATTGGATGTCTGTCTTGTCCTGAAAGAGTGATCCCCTCTGTTTGCCCTTCCTGAGGTTTAACCCAAATCCATGTTCCAGTGACAGAGGGTGTTGCATGTGTAAACAAAAACACGTATGTAATCAAATCATCAAAAAAGGACTTGACTAGCTGGAAAAAAACCCAAAGCTTCTCTTGTTCCATGGCTCCGGCTAACTGCATGTGACCCTATGACCCCAATCAATGCTCTGCAGGGCCACACCGTATCAGTACCATTAGGACCGATGTTTGTGTCTCTGTATGTACGGCATAATTACGTTTGTGGTGCCTGCCTGCCCCAAACTGTTTGCTGCTTATCTTGTGAATGGTTTAAAACAAGTGCTTTCCCAGAGGCTGTGTGTGCTCCTGTGTGTATGTGCTGCCTGTAGCTTGTGTGCCGTTTAGACTGACAGTTACCGATAATGAAGAGTCATGCAAATGCCCCAGGCCGCTTCCCTCCAATGGCTGCCTGCCTAACCCTTACCTCAGCTCTCTGACTCTCAGATGGTAGAATGAGAGGAAAGTGAAGTCATCATTTGAGCTCTCTCTCTCAAGATGAAAATGCTTGTCTTGTTTCAATGACCAATGATAACCATGGTGACATGCTATACTTTTATTTATTCATGTAAGCAAATGAAATCAGAAGAAAAAAAAAAAATATGAGTAGTTTATTAACCGCTTGACATGAATCATCTTGTTTTCAATGGGTACACAAGTACAAAACACAAAATACATTTACACACACAGGTACACGCACACACGCGCACACACACACACACACACACACACACACACACACACACACACACACACACACACACACACACACACACACACACACACACACACAGCTCTCCTAAGCCTAACTACGTCTACCCACTGACCCCTTTCATGAAATATGCTTTTGGCTCCTAACTCTTTCAGACACACATTGTTCCTGTTGTGTTCATCTATCTGCTTGTACAGGTGAATACCCACTGCATTGTGTGTATGTGTGTGTGTTTGCAGGTCAGATACATTTATAACTGATTGCAGTTCCATATGCTGGTCCACCTCAAAAGCAACAATTATAGGACACTAGCATATTAAAATGGATGTGATATTTCTCTGTGTTTTTCCTCAAGGTAAAAGCTGCTTGTTTGTCTGTCCAGAGATCAGTGGGGACAAGGGGAGGCGCTTTGAGCAGATGTCCTGCTCGCATCATCCCTACCTGGATTAGTCTCCACGGTAACCTTCCACCTGAAGGAGGGCATTTATTCAGTGTTTTTATGTGCGTCAGCGTGCAGAGAAAGTGTGTGTGTGTGTCTGTGTTTTGTGTGTGTGTGTGTGTGTGTGTGTGTGTGTGTGTGTGTGTGTGTGTGTGTGTGAGAAGGAGGGCATTTATTCCGGGCAATCTGTGTGTTTTTATGTGTGTCAGCGTGCGGCATGTGTGTGTGTGTGTGTGTGTGTGTGTGTGTGTGTGTGTGTGTGTCTGTGTCTGTGTGCAGGTGCATTCACTGACTATTCAAATAGTTCCCATCACACTGACCCAGGAAACAGAATGTCTCTCAGCAGTGCTAACACACTTCCTGTACTGCAATCAACGTACAGTAAAGGTGGTGGTGACGTAGGGACGAGGGAGGGGACTGCTAACTGCAGTCAGACAGGAAGTTAGCTAAAATGACCATGTCGCTTACATCTCCTTTAAATAATTACAAAATGTGTAGCCTGAATATGACTTTATCAATACATTCTTCAAGAGTGCATCCTTTGTATGGATGCCCTGTGTTGTTCTACTCCAGGATTATCATTATTACCATAGATAGTAAATAATATGGATGTAGCATCCGGGCTGACCTCAGTTATTCACACGGCATCCAATAATCCTGGTTTGTGCGCGTCGCCATCTTGTGAGATTTTTACTCCGCCTCACTCCTCTTGCCGAAAAGGGGAATCGACGTCACGTCGGGGGGAGGGAGATAGCTGATGTATACCTCAGGCCCCCAGGATGCTGCCTTCTCCGAGCAGCCAGCATGGACTAGTGGCCAACCCATTGGTACTGCATGCTGTGAATGGGAGCTTATTTTCCATGGAGCCCAGAGGCAGATTTCCCCGTCCACACAATACAAGCGGCGAACAAGATTGTGTCTCCGCAAATTTTTTCTGGATATCAATCATAGGCTCATACTTATCTTTAGACCATGTACTAATAAAACTGAAGTTTTCTCATTTCAAAACGCCACCTCAAGCGTTTTATTAGCCCAACGGCTTTCAACGTCTTTCAGTTTGTTTTCGCGGGAGGTTACACTGCTTTCATCATCCAAGAACGTCAGTGAAACGTACACTGCGCGTCACGCTTTAGGGGCGTGTTGGCACCGTGGACGCGGAAGCCGAATACTTCCTGTATGGTCGCCCTGCGCCAATGAGCAGCTTTCATGGGAATGAATGGCTTTAACGTTCCAACGGTTTTCAGTCCGCTGTCCATTTCTTTATAGGTCCATGGTATACCTCCGAGGCAAAGTGAGGGACAACGGGCAGAGAGCTGTCACTCAAGAGATCGCGCCAATACATTTTAACCTCCAAAAGAATAAAAACTAGCATGGGCCAAAAAAATTCACCCCCCTCAGCGTTGTCATGGAGATATGACCTAAACATACAGACTAAAATGGTTTTGTGGCCCAGGCTGTAAATAGGTTTTATAAGACTTTGAAAACGGCCTATCTAACAAGTGAGTCAAAGAAAAACTGCTCGTCTTGGCGCCACCCCCAGTGGCACTTTCTGGTTACTACAGTTGTAGGTCACTTCCTTATTGGATGCCGGTAAAAATCGCTGCGGTTGGGGCTTGATTATTACACCCAATCACAATCAATTAAACATATATATTTATCTAAACAAGAGTCTGAGAATGTTGTTATAGTGATTTACTTTTTTAAATATTCATGTCAACATTTCATTATGAATATATAACAATGTATGAGTAGAAAAGGGTTGGATTTAAATATTGAACTATATCTCTTTTATGTTATTAAAAAGTTGAAAAATTTGATTGAACAAGACTCAACAGTGTGCACCCTAGAACCTCCCAAAGATCAATCTCTTTGGGAATGGTATGAGCACGGAGCTAAAGCAATGTCCAAACATGATTCAGTTAAAAAAAAAATTCAAAGCAATGATTTTTAAAAGGTACAGGGATGAGGGAGAGATGTAAGAAGGAAAGTGTATTAAAAAAAATAAAAATGGTATATATTGTATATATATATTTAAAGTGTAATTTTGGTGCATCATATTGAATGAATATTTATATATAGATATATTGATTGTATAGATATGTGGATTGTATACATGTATATATAGATATAGATATGTGAATTGTACAAATATAAAGATGTGGGTCACTATGTGTCTACCCATATATGGATTGTATAAATATAAAAAAATATATAGTATCAAGTTGTATATTTGTATGGATTGTATCAAATATAGTATAACAAATTGTATAGATTTGTAAAAAGGATTATAAAGAACACAGGAAGCTAATATAATAAATATAAGTTATTGAGCTGAGGAAAAGGGGTAGGATTAAATAAGTTTATACTTCTTCCTACTCCTTTTCAGGCATATCAATTCAATGTGTCATTTGTTTATTTTTTGTTTATTTTTATTTCTTTCATATTTTTTTATTGTATTTTCATGCTTTTCATTTTACTTTTTTTGATATGTCTGAAATACATTGAATCAAATCAAATCAAATCTTCCAGTGTTGTGAAATCTGATCATAATTACTATGTATTATTGATTAGACATTAGATTTGGATTTAAGAAAAAATATAGTGGCCAAATATCCCAGTATACTGTATATCCAATGCCCAAACCATAAAAAACTATTTGCCATTAAGTTTTGCCTGTTTTATTGATCGAGTGTAGACGACCCATTGAGAGAATAAGTCTGAAGATACACACATCATTTTTTTTCTGTCAGCTTGTGATCCTGTAGCTGCGTCCTCCATTATATGAAAGAAGTTGTCCATTAGATGTGTCATGTAACCGCTGAGAAGAAATGAATGGATTTCTTTATACAGCAAGATAAGGATTCAAAGTAGAACTGTACTAGCCCTGTACTACTATAGCCTGTCCCAGAAACATGCAAATCACCCCAGCTGCATTTACCAGGGAAATTAACTGCATGTGTGTGTGTGTGTGTGTGTGTGTGTGTAGGTGTGTGTGTGTGTGTGTGTGTGTGTGTGTGTGTGTGTGTGTGTGTGTGTGTGTGTGTGTGTGTGTGCTCGTGTGTGTGTTCTACAGCTGATCCATCCTGTCAGTCATGGTGAAGAAAGATGAAGGACCTAGTTCACACACACACACACACACACACACACACACACACACACACACACACACACACACACACACACACACACACACACACACACACACACACACACACACACACACACACACACACACACACACACACACACGTGTTATATATATGTATGCACACTAAGTACTTCTGGTAATGCATTGCACACACACATGCAAAGACAGGACATCTGTGTCTATACAAAGCTGTCCTTTCACCTGCCCATCACCTGCTGCAGGTTAACACACACACACACACACACACACACACACACACACACACACACACACACACACACACACACACACACACACACACACACACACACACACACACACACACACACAAAGAGACTCACACATGTAGACAGATTAACAATGAATGGGTTAACTGAACAGAAGACAAAGGGTAAGCTGTCTATACAAGCAAACAGCTCACACATGCCCACTGAGAATGTAGATGACCACAGGTGAAACACATGCACTCACACTGCCTCACATGCCCACACACACACGTGCACACATGCACACACGCACACACACACACACACACACACACACACACACACACACACACACACACACACACACACACAGAGAGAGAGAGAGAGAGAGAGAGTCATAACCACTGTAGCCAAGTTTAGCCATAAAAATTAACTACTTTCTTTACAGTGACAGAGCATGTCAGTTTACAGTAACAAGCCCACAACCTGTTGTAATGAATATCTTTTCCACTAGATGTCACCAATGATGAACGCAAAGCTCTCTTGAATCCACTGCTTATTTGCTTGACACCAGGCAGGTGTATTGTTAAATGACAAAACATTTGAAACAAAAGAACAAGGGGAAAATATGACAAATATGTGTTCACTCTAAACAACAGAGTTTAAATCTGTTAATGTGCACCAGAAATAATGGTTTCCCTGTATTAGTCAGCTCTGTATATACCGTTTGTCAGTGAACACCAAATGTTAACACAAATGAATAAAATGTCTGTTTTCTGACACCAATCATATGTTATATTATATTATATTATATTATATTATATTATATTATATTATATTATATTATATTATATTATATTATATTATATTATATTATATTATATTATATTATATTATATGTATCTTAATGCTAATTAACAGGAATGGGACTGCAGACAAAGACAAAGAAACAGACAAACGAAAAAGCACTGAAGAACCCAATACACTGTAAGACTGTGGGCTTGCCTTTATTCATATTAAAAGCGCTCAGTCTCATTAAAATCAAATATAGCAACGATCCAATTCAAAACACATTATTAGAATATTACTATAGTGATTCAAATGGTATGAACCTTTTAATGTCATTCCTGTTCTTGAAGCTCTATATAATGTTGCTATTTGAAATACAGAGAAATAACACATAGGATACATTGAGAAACACCTACAGAATGGTTAAAAATGGCATCCCGTATTGGAAATGTTCTATTGTTTAGACCCTCTAGACTCAGCCCATATATTGGGAACTCCTAGTTCAAAGCTCATTATTACCTGTTTCTTCCTTTGAAATACTTTTCTCTGTTTTATTTTTATACTAACAATGTATGACCAGAGCACTGTCGATGGTTAACAAAGCTACATAGCACACCAATGTATTTCTATGGAGCGTAAAGGCTACTGTTTAGCCATTTGAGACTGCGTACCATAGGCAAGGCAAGGCATTTTTAAGTATACATACAGCACATTTCATACACAGAGGCAATGCAAAGTGATTAAACATAAAATATGTAAAAGAGAGAGAGTGAGAGAGAGAGAAAAGGAAGATAACAATTAAAAGTCAAGGGTGTAGCCTACATGAAAAATAAATGGAGCATACAAGTCACAATGCATAGAGGAGACTATTAAAATCACTTAGAAAAGCAGATGGAATGTTTGTAAGGTTTAGGGTAATAATTATAATGGATTGGATTTATATAGCGCTTTTCAAGGCACTCAAAGACGCTTTACAGGGTTCCAGGTTCCATTCATTCACACACAGTCATACTGGTGGTGGTAAACTACCATAGTAGCCACAGCTGCCCTGGGGCAGACTGACGGAAGCGTGGCTGCCATTCAGCGCCTACGGCCCCTCCGACCACCACCTCAAACATACAGCAGTGATACACATTCACACGAGGCAAGGTGGGTGAAGTGTCTTGCCCAAGGACACAACAACCATGACACAGGTGGCCGGGCGGGGATCGAACCGCCAACCCTTGGATCATTGGCCAACCCGCTTAACCACCTGAGCCACGGTCACCCCACAGTGTAAGGTTTGAGCGCACATCTCAACTCCCAAAATAAGTTAGGCCATAAACTGCTTATCATAAGGCGTTGAAGCACAGCAGGAACCATTCCCTTGGTCAACAGTTTACCCGAAGATCTTGATTGTGGAATTTTGAAATGATCTCACGATGGGTAAACTATGACAGGAACCCACACGCTCATGTTGTGTAACGATACACTACAGTCTCTGTTCTTTCAGCTTTATCCATAGTGGTGTGTGTGTGTGTGTGTGTGTGTGTGTGTGTTAACCTCCACACTTAATGCAGTTTGAAAACAATATATATATTTGTCCTTTATTTATGCTGAGACCGGGAGACAGGAGAGACTAGCTTCCAACTAAACATATACATAAATAAGTTACAAGCAAAAGTCATGATCTAAAGCTTAGTTTTAAAAGGTGGCCACAGTGGGTCAAATCTAATATCATTCCTACTGTATGTTTGGGGCATGATATGTGTTTGTGTTCCATAGCCATGTGGGTATGCAAAAGGAATATAATCTATAGGTTTCCCATTTGTCGTCAGCATAAGGTACTATTTATATTGTAGCAGTTCATTGAGTTTACACTTTCAGGATCTACCATTGAAAGATATAAGGAGATAAGGGTGCCCTCCAGACCAAGTTGGCACACGTCTTTGTATTGACTTTGTGGGACGCCTTGGGCCCTTTTCACACCTCTAGTCCAGAGCCAGTTTACCTACAGCAGAGAGGGAGAGAAACAGAGAGGGGATCTGCTTCCAGAATGTGTCTATTATCCTGCCACACCAATCAAACTGTTGTGTCAGTGCGTTGCCATTGTATGGTCCTGGGTCAGGTTGCCTCTGACCATGGCTGCCATATTGATGACCTAGTGGGTTTGGGGCTCTGAGGACAATGGCACCCTGGAGCCTGGACAAAGCACCAGGCTAATGCTCCCCTTTCAGGCTGGCCCGCTCAGCTGCTGAGTGTGCAAGGCTGCCTGGGCAAATGGAGTGTGGCGCAGGTCCAGAGGGGGCCCGGCCCTATAAAAGCACAGGCCGGGGTCCCTGGGCCGACATTGAATTAACTGGATCTGTCCCACCTCAGTACCGTCTGTAAGTATTCCAACACAGTGCCTCATAGACTCAGCTAAGAGACTTGCCATCCGTAGACAGCTATGTGTGTACCGGGGTGAAGCCCCAAAGCCAGCCAGATGCTTTGGTTGTATTTGAATGATAGGCAGCTATGGATGCACTTTAAATGAGACTGGGTTTGCTAAACAGTAAAACATTGGAAACTGCTTCATTCTGCTGCTTTGAGGGTAAGCTGGTTTATGTCCCAGAGACCCTGTAAAAGGTGATGCCTTACTGGTGTGCTTGTGTTTGGCCTGTTAACATCATACAAACATATTGTTCAAACCAGTAATGTGTTTTCTTTTTCATTTGGAAAAAAAATATCAGTTCTGAAATACTGTATACATGGTTTGCTGCATAGGCTAAAGTAATAGCGTTTGCATCTATCATATCTGTGGTTTTCGATTAAAGGCAAATCTATAAAGTGTAGAAATGGAAAGAAAAGGATGATTGAGTGGATGTGTTTCACTTAGTGGGACACCTTTGCAAATAGAAAAGGCACTGGCCCAGCATGTATAGGTTTAACTTATTAACCAGTACGTTTTGAAGTAGAAAGATTGTAGTTGCTGGTCAGTTTAGATAAATGCCTGCATCTGCTAACTGGGTTAGAAGTCTGATTTGATGTATCTGTCTAGCCCATCAGTGGATGGTACTCACTCTCTCAACACATTTACTCTTCTGTATTGTCTGTGGCATTGGACCTTCTCAGGCCATGTAGGCATTGTGCTTGAGTTTTGAGATTTGATTTTTACATCTAGTAACACTTGATTTTTCTTCTTCTCTCAGTAGATAAACCCCTAAGGGAGACATAGCAGCCATGAACACTCAGCAGATGGAGCAGATGGGCCAGTTCAAGATCACAGTGTGGGAGGAGGAGAACTTCCAGGGAAAGCGCTGTGAGTTCATGCTGGAGTGCCAGAACATCATGGAGAGGGGCTTCAATAAGATCCGCTCCATCAAGGTCGAGAACGGACCGTAAGTACCTCACTGTTGGTCTTCTTTGGCTCCTCCCCATTAGTTTTTTTTACCTTCTCAATCTTTTTTTTAAGCTGTGCATTTTCCATATATCATGGACATCCCATCAGTTATCACCTCTCGACCTCTTCTGGGTCTTTTATTTGGCATCAGGATGGATCTCCTTTCCCCATTTTTCTCATGACATCTTTCCTAGTGTAGATTTGGGTCAGTGGATTTATTGGAATCATGTTTCTGACCTCTTGGCAGTCTAAATACACCTTAGGAAGAATAACCTAACTGCATTAATAATATTTGAGTCATTTTAAGTGAGTTTTTTAACGGGTAGTCTTCCTCGAACTATTTCTGAGTATACAGACAACATTGTTACTTAAAAAATATACTGAGAGCCATTCCTGCACCATAATAACCTAAGATCCCATGATCTCCTCCTTTTGCAATTTGAATTGTATCTGGTTAAAAAGTCTGATTAAAGCGCACGCGTCAATGCAAATTACAGCCCACAGTGATATTGCATTGCTACTTGGCATGTATCCTTTGTGTGTGTGTGTGTGTGTGTGTGTGTGTGTGTGTGTGTGTGTGTGTGTGTGTGTGTGTGTGTGTGTGTGTGTGTGTGTGTGTGTGTGTGTGTGTGTGTGTGTGTGTGTGTGTGTGTGTGTGTGTGTGTGTGTGTGTGTATGTGCATCCAAGTGTAACCCTGTCGCGATATGAGTTGGCTGGCGAGCAGCTGCCGGCCGTGAGCCAGAATGGCTGGCTGACTGACTGGCGATCAGATAAAAAGCCCTGGGTGCAGCAGCAGTATTTCATGTTTGTTTTGTGCTCTCACTGACAAAGGAAGCTGCATGCTGCCTAACGCTCAAGGCCATTCTCTGGGCATTGTGCTCCCTTTTTCCCTCTCTCTTTTGAAGTTTCACTGTTGTTGAAACTGAATCTACTTTGAACGAGTGGCCGCTTATTGTTTTATGTCTATTCATGGTATTTCCACCTCACCAGATATTTGATGTATTCTCTGCTCATTTAACCTGAACATTTGTGTTTTTCCATGCCTATAGCTGGGTGGGTTATGAGTACCCTGAGTTCCAGGGCCAGCAGTTTATCCTGGAGAAGGGAGACTACCCTCGCTACGAGGCTTGGAGCGGAAACAGCAGCTACAGAACCGAGCACATGCTGTCCTTCAGACCCATCAAGTGCGCTGTGAGTTACCATCTCCTTCACGTTTGCTATATTGACTAGTCAACTGTTATACATGGCTTACCCCATCCCTCATCATCCCTGTGCCATTTTAAGATAGCATCTTATTATTCCAGCCAATCTCCTCTGTTGTGTTCGACTCTTGACACCAGCAGCTATTAGACACAGTCTTCAGAATTCAAGAGCAATATTTGAAACAGTGTTTTAACCAGCTTAGCCACAGAGTGTATTCCACCTCACTGATGTTTGCAATCTTCATCAAATGATATCTAAATATGTCCATCAGTTACCACGCCGCCCGATTGGAGCAGCAGCCCTGAACTTCTTGTCTTTCTCTTGCAGAACCACAGTGACAGCAAGGTGACCATGTACGAGTGTGAGGACTTCCAGGGCCGCAAGTTTGAGATGTGCGACGACTATCCCTCCCTACAGGCCATGGGCTGGTGCAGCAAGGAGGTGCCCTCCATCAAAGTCAACTCTGGAGCGTAAGTCTTAAATATCTGCCCATCTGTGTTTAGCACAGTCTCTCACCTTCTCTCACCACAAGTATCATTTAGGTTAAAACACATAGGTTAAAACACACTAGGAGCTATTGTTTTTTGTCATTTGTGAAACACAATGTGGTGACATGGAGTTCCAGCCAGCACCTAAGACAAGCCAATCCATTCTGACTGGATGGCCAGTTGATATAGAAATGGGTTTGGGGATAGACTCTCTCCCACACCTTTAAATAGATCTTTGATTCAAGAAATGACAGCTGGTATTATTTGATCTGATTGGACCCCTCCCCCTCCCCCCTCTCTTCTTCTGCAGCTGGGTGGCCTACCAGTTCCCTGGTTACCGTGGCTACCAGTACATCCTGGAGAGAGACAGACACCAAGGAGAGTACAGAAACTACAACGAGTACAGCACCCAGGCTCACACCAACCAGGTGCAGTCCATCCGTAGGATCCAGCACTAAGCCTCCTTCTACCTGAAGAATACATCAAAACAAACTTTCCCTTCAACCCCCGGACAGACCGCTGTCACAGAACAGTAGATGGACAAACTCTTTCTATCACTCTGTGAACTTTGCATGTATGGATATCTAAGTTCCTGCTTCTAGCATGTTCTTTACATAGGAAATAAAGGCTTTTCTTCAAAACTACAGGCTTTGCTTTTTATTTTTTTATTTTTGCAATGCACATGATCACCCCAATTAGAAACATTCAAACAAGGGTCTCAGAGAAGCAATGATTGGCATTGCAATCATTTTACAACTGGGTTATATAGTCATAGCTAGGCAACATCGGATTCTCTCATAAACCTGCCGATGTTATGCTGGTTATGAGAGAAATGTTTTGCTTTTTCATTTATATAAAGGACATATTTAGACATGTATTCAAATCTCTCGGCTTGGCTTTCTCTGGCTTAAGAATGTGTAACATTCTTCTTGTCAAACTGTATTCACATTTCCAATAAACAAGAGCAGAATATTGCAATTGTTTTTATTATTGCTAATGCATTGACAGTTATAATGGCAATTTGTCATAATGGCCAGTAGAAAGAGTGTTGCTTGTCAGATATGCAGACGGATAATTTGGTGGGCCACTTTGCACACATTTTACACACACACACACACACACACACACACACACACACACACACACACACACACACACACACACACACACACACACACACACACACACACACACACAATTGTGAATTGTCTCTTGTTCTTTTGCTTCATCTGCCTGTTTGATACAACACAAGTACCGCGTAGCCTTCACAGCCAAAATAAAGGGGTGTCAGCTCACACAGGCCACTGCTCTTATTTCTGGTGTTTCATTTTTTTGTAAATGAAGAAGAGGCCAGCAGAGATCCATTGATAGACTTATATCAAGAAGAGGCCAGCAGAGATCCATTGATAGACTTATATCAGGAAGAGGCCAGCAGAGATCCATTGATAGACTTATATCAAGAAGAGGCCAGCAGAGATCCATTGATAGACTTATATCAAGAAGAGGCCAGCAGAGATCCATTGATAGACTTATATCAAGAAGAGGCCAGCAGAGATCCATTGATAGACTTATATCAAGAAGAGGCCAGCAGAGATCCATTGATAGACTTATATCAAGAAGAGGCCAGCAGAGATCCATTGATAGACTTATATCAAGAAGAGGCCAGCAGAGATCCATTGATAGACTTATATCAAGAAGAGGCCAGCAGAGATCCATTGATAGACTTATATCAAGAAGAGGCCAGCAGAGATCCATTGATAGACTTATATCAAGAAGAGGCCAGCAGAGATCCATTGATAGACTTATATCAAGAAGAGGCCAGCAGAGATCCATTGATAGACTTATATCAAGAAGAGGCCAGCAGAGATCCATTGAAGAAGAGGCCAGCAGAGAACCATTGATAGACTTATATCAAGAAGAGGCCAGCAGAGATCCATTGATAGACTTATATCAAGAAGAGGCCAGCAGAGATCCATTGATAGACTTATCACAGGCGTTAAATGTTTTTAATGATTTATGAATATTAGTTGTTCAAGCACTGTCCAAAGTCCTGAAAGCTGTGGGAATATTCGTTGTCCCTTGAAATGACTGTTTTGCCCTTGCACCATGCATGTGAAAACCATGTGCGTCCACAACCTTCCAGGAGTTACAAAGGACAGGTATTTTCTCCCACTGTGTGACAATGCATTTGCCAGATAGACCAATTAATTGTTTTTTTGTGAGTCTTTATTTATCACATGATAAATCACATGTTTTGAACCCATTAAGGAACGCTAAATCTTACAGTTTTTCTGAAAAAGTAAAATTTGGAATTGAATTGTGTTTTTATCACTGGAGAGATGTGCAATGACAGACTTAATGTCCAAAACATTTGTAAGAGCCATTTACCCTTTTGTTTGTTTGTTTGTTTGTTTTGTCTTGTTATGCTCAATTCGACCGCCTGGTGGCAACACTCTGTAACCGGATGCAAGGCTATTCATCAGGCGCACTCACACTAGCCAGGTGCTTGCATGCTGAAAGGCCGTGCCATGGGGCTTACTTGTTTACAGTGGAATCAAGTTGTCTGTCCAAGTCTAACCTTAAGTAACTCGGTGAATAAACAAAAGCATCATAAAACACCAAAGAAACAAGTGGACATTCGTAAGTTGCTAACTGAATCTGTATGGCTATAGGCACGCGTTAGAACACCAAACGACATGCAGCCTAGTTGCTAATGGGAAGCCGCTACAACATTACTACTTTGACATTTATAAGTTTGACCCTGGGTGAAAACCATTATCAACCACTGTGTTTGAGATGTAGTAAAGATAAGAAAACCAGGTAGCAAATTGTTTTCACATTGCAGCAATTGAAAAGCAACATCAGAAATATTGTAGGCCGTCAGTATTTTGAACTAAGTATTCACCAGAAATTACCTAAACTTTCATTTAGAACAGGGGTTTCCAACCTTTTTTCACTGAGGGCCACATAAAGAAAAATCTACGAAGGGCCAGGCCACTTGGCAAAAATAAAACATTTATCAGGACATGTAGCTGCTCTGATGTTTAGTTTCATAGTGTCTTCGTAAATTGTAATCCTTCTTCACGGCAACACTTTCCTTGCAAATTAAACAGACACACTTCCCCTCAGAGCCGGCCGAAGCCTCCAAGGGGCCCTAAGCAGAATTTGTTTAGGGAGCCCCTCTCCACCCAGCCCAAATCTGACTATTGTTAAATGCCTTCAGACACCCAGTGTTTTCTGCTATTGCCTCCAATGTCCAGCTGGGTGAAAATAGTAGAAAAAGTTAAAAATATTTTTTTAACTTTTTAAAGTGAAATGAATGAATCTGGTGCACTTTGACAGGAAAATTAAGAGACTTAATCTGAAGAATTTTGTGTGAAAAAATTATTTGGAGACACGGTGTCAGATGAATTAGAAGCTATTGAAAAAGGACACATGGATCTTCCATAATAATATTAATTTGAAATAAAATAAATGCAGAGTCCACTGGGATGGGCGTGGTGCTCTTTTTCTTTTATGGGACATATTTGTTTGTAATATAATGAATGCAAGAAAAAAAAAAGGGCCAAATTACATTATATTTTTAAAATCGGCCGCGGGCCAATAAAAACTGGGTCCCGCGGGTCGTAGTTTGGACACCCCTAATTTAGAAAAAAAGGTTCACTCTCAAATATTAATAATTAACCCCCCCCCCAAACACACACACTACATCCTGTCACACTACTACCTCATACACTTCCTAGTCACTTGTTTGTATATTCTTATGTGACCGTCATGTTTATCTTACAGTCACACACAATCACACGCACACGCACACGCACACACACACACACACACACACACACACACACACACACACACACACACACACACACACACACACACACACACACACACAGGGATCCTGGTTTGTGTTTACCTCCACACACACACTTCTCCTGTTGGTCCAGGACCTGGGATTCCGTGACACACCCACAGGCCCTGCTCCGGCTCCAGGTCCCACACCCAAAGAAGCAGGATCTCTTGATGAATGTGTAACCATGCACACACACCTTTCTCAAATATACATTCCTCTGCAGACACATTAAAGCTGTTTCTCCCTGGCTTATAGAGGGAGACACACTTTGGTAGTCTAGCTAGCAGGTCGCTAACCCTGGCACTTTGGCCTCACACACACTTCAGAGCAACAAGGTAAGACTTTCACAGGGGAACTTTGCATTGATTCTTTATGGCAGGCGGCCATAAGAATGTATTTGTGGAAATGAAATACAGCACCTTTGAGAGCGGTGAAGTTTGTTTGAACAGTTTAGTTCAGTTTATATCCATCTAGTCATTATAGGGCTTACATTAACACAGCTACAGGAAAACCACCTAAATAAATCACCTGAATCATGTTTGTTAGTGGGATTTATTTAGGAGTAATATGCTTTTAATGTGTAGGCTACATGTCTTTTCATCTATATTGTGAATTTTACAGTCTTGACCATAGAAGAAACATGTATGTGTTTTTTCTTTCTGTCAGTGGGCTTCTCCCCTCCTGCTGACCACTCACCACAGTTAACCTACAGTATATATCTAGCTTTCCAGGCTTGTTTTAAGTTGCCTGCGCCTTGTACGTGGACACAGGCAGCTAAAGCAAGTCTGGGACACCAGAGACACACCTACAAACCAAGATCAGAGGAAATGTCACCATAGGACGGAAGTAAGAGAAACGTATTTACCAAGCAACTCTGAAACTATCAGTTATGCAGCATTTTCTTCACCCCTTTGTCTGTGAGGAAAACCTTTGATAGTATGTTCCACTTACATTACAGTAATTACAATCAAAGGCCTATAGAGTCTGATGCTATTTGGTTGTACAGAGCCTGGTCATTGGAGCAGGGAATAATGTGTAAAACATCAATAACTGTGAAGGTAAATAAAACAACATACAAATATACAGTGTACTCATTGAATGCTTTTCTTGCACGGTGTGTTTGCGTTCATGTGTGTCTGAGCTCAGTCAGGTGACACGTCGCAGAGCAAACAGTGACACAGATGATGAATGGTTAGCAGACTCTCAGTGCAGCTAACAAAGAGCCAAACGGCTAAACTGAAGAGTTTTTTTGTTGAGCAAATGTCTTATTTGATTTCAAGCTATTCGTATTCTAATAAAACATTATATAGTGTCGATTGATTTAGTGTGAATTTTTCCATGTGAAATTTGTGTTTTTTTCTATTTGACACATTTTCTGGGTGAAACTTGAAAAGAAACCTAGACCATTTCTATTAAATACAATCCATTCTTTTTCAAGGGAAAGCTGTGAGAAATGTTGCTTGTGGTTCTGCTGGCAGCACTGATTAGCACACTCTATATGTCTCCTCATGTCATGACACATATATTGCATTTTGGACTAAACAAACATGATGCCAAACCACACACACGCGATGCCACATGTGTCAATGTCAGAGTGTTGACATTTCATTTTAACATTGTACATTAGCATTTCCCCCTTGATCCAATCACATTGAGTGTAAATTTAGACACAAGATAAAACATGGGGAGGGAAAGAGTGATGATACAATAGGCTACATACTATTGGAATGGAATGACATTAAAGCTCTAAAGTTATCCTCAAAAACTAACACTTCAAGACAGTATCTCCCTATGGGTACTTTGGGACACATCCTTATCATGCTAGGAGTTTTGACAGTTATACATTACATGAAGTAATAAAGCTGGATTGATCACTATTACATACTGTTTTTGAATCGACATGCATGTCAATCAACTTCTAAAATCTAGCCTAATACTTATATAGGCTTAATAATAAAGACATTCAATCACATGGCTATATGCTTACATGTAATGTGGTCAATCATTTAATACATCACCCTTAATATAACCAGAGTTTCAATACAATTTACAAGAGGTTTCTGGAATGTAAAACGTATTAAAGAAAATGACAAATATGGTGACCAAAATTAGGGCAGGGCCATAAAGCCCATAAAGCTTCACGGTCCACTGCCTTTAAAAACAATACAAGAATGATTTTAAACATGGGCGGTCTAACGTCATGTCTGCACGTTACCACCTGATTATCCCCAGATTGAGGAGGCTATATAACCTTAAACCCACAAACAGAAGGTTCGGAGGGGGGTTAGGGGTTGATGTTCTTGTTGTCTCGTGTGCATTGGAGCGTGTTTTTCAAGGTAAATATTCTGTTTCCAACATGGAATAGGCCTTTGCTGTTTGCCCAGAGGTAAAGAGGCGGAAAAGAGAGTGAGGATCTGAACTGGTTTCCATGTCAAACACTTCAATTCACCATAGAAACCCAGATCCTTAACGCGGAAACTTTATTAAAACTGTGATGGCGGATTGATAAGGGGCCGAATTTCTATCGGCCCTCTTTTTATTGTGGGCACCGGGCGGGCTGACAGAGGTAAATTGCTCTTTTAATTAAAGCAATGCACCAGGGGAAATTGCTGTCTGAATATTGTCTCAGAGATGGGGGCCACTGACAGTTGCCTGGAAACTTCCAATCTGTCCACGCGCATTTATTCCAGATCCCAGTTATGAGATAAAGTTTAATAAAAATCTTTTCCCCTCCGCCAACCAACCGAAATGAAATCCAACCCTTTCTTGAACAAGTGAGCACAATGAGACAGGACTGCGGAGGAAACCTCATGTTCAACATGTATCTCTCAGGTTGGTCCATTGTAGAATTAAAATAAATAGACAGTTAGAATTATTTAAAATTCAGCTCTTGGGTGTCGGTGTGTTAAAGGCTGCGATGGTGCGTGTACAGGGCAGAGGCATTATTGTTGAGCCTGATTTTTCTTCTCAATCTGGAAGGCCGTCTGCTCTTTTGTCGGAAATCGGAAATCCTTTTTCCTGGACGCGTTTCCTGGCTTCTCGGGAGGAGACCGCCACAGACGACACGCTCCTCGCATTAGACTGCGGGCTGGGCGGAGGGCGCAATTGATAGGATTTTGACCATTCTTTGGCATTTCTTTAGATTTTTTGCAATTTCGATCATTTTATTTTTTGTTTAAATCGTATGCAATTTATGAGGTCAATGACATAATTATATAACACTTTCGGGATAGCCTTTCTCCACTGAAACACTTTCATCCTCCTATACTATAATATAGGCCTTTTTACGCAAGCTAGTTCTTTGTCAATGTAGAGTATTCTAACATGGTCTAGCTCGTTCAAATATACGACAGACATTTCTAATAGATTCTGGAAATAATGTTAATTATTTCTCTTAATCCAAAAACAAGATCAGTAAATAAGAGAAGACCACGTGTGATAGGCGATGCCATAAGTGACAGGCCCGCACCTTAACAAGGACGGATAGGCAGCTGAATGTGTCTGTTTTCATTTCAGATCCAACAGAACATCTGTTGAAAGAAAGCAAAGCAGCGACTTGGGGTCCAATAAATACAGGAGTACAAAAAGGTAAGAGGAATTAACTGAATGGCATGCTCAGACTGGGCAACATGTTGAAAGAAGTCCTCCAATAATTAAACGTAATATTTAAAAAGACTGACATCCTAACGAAATATTAATAATATAGGAACATCTACTGAAGCCGATTTTTTAATAATTGCTGGAGAATCAAAATGGTCTTGATAAAACAAACCTAGAAACATGTAAGGCATTAAAAAGCTCACCACATTGATACAATAATACTAATAATTACTAGGCTAGTATAGCGGATTTAAAATGCTTTAAACGCTAATTTCAAGTTATTTGTGTTGCTGTGATATCTAACGCAATAGATTAAAAAAATAAATAAAATAAAGGTTTGCACTCTTATCATTCTTAAACGTTCAGGTTCAGCTCAGTTTGTTGGTCATAAATAATGAAGAATTGTTCTGTTGTATTAATGGAGGTATGGTCTATCTTGGTCTCCCCATAAAACGCGCTTTGCACCCACACATGATTCGGCTCAGATTGTCTCATTCATCCTATAGGCTCAAAAGTGAATGAAAGATTAAGGAACAGTTATAATAATAATAATAATAATAATAATAATAATAATAATAATAATAATAATAATAATAATAATAAATAATAATAATAATAATAATAATAATAATAATAATAATAATAATAATAATAATAAAAACAATAATACAATCAAGTAGGATATATTAAAATAGCTTCAAATGATATTAGAAAGCTCTGTAGAGCAGAATCCATCTGCCAGTATAGTGCACAGATCGTTGTCACTGATTTAATGTAATGGAGTAGCCTATATACCCTATCCCGTAAGACAGGTGCAAAGAGCAAAATAAAGCAGCAGATCATCACGTTCTAAATTTCAAAAACATCAAGACACGTAGCCCATATAAAAAGTACATTTCCATGTAGAATAACACTAGAACATACACCTGCATTAGCATATATTTTAAATATACATATTTCATTCATCAATGCTATAGATGATAATGAATGCATTTAAATAGGCCTAGAGGCTGTATCCTAGACAAACATCTGCTTAAGATGCATTGAACACTCATTTAGCCTAGAACACTGGGGATTGCAATATTAACTGTCCAGTTTTAATTCAAAAAGCGTTTATGTTCATATTTTCTTGGTTGTCTGTCATTTGCCTTGAGAAATCAGGGTTGTGTTTATTAAAATCTGTGGCATCTACTGGTGAATGGCATTGTAATAAAAGGCCGTTTTGCAGAGACTGAACCATAGATACAAAGGCCTACGTGATTTTCATGGCTTCACAAACAATTTCTGGATATATTTAATCTGTTGTAGGCTATCAACTACATGCATTTTGTAATCTTGCCCTGCGTTGAATTGATCTTACATGTACAACCCAACCCCTCGGTCACTGTCTCCCTTGCACACGCAGGCAGTGGTCAGATCCAGCTGTGGCAGTTCCTGCTGGAGCTGCTCTCTGACAGCGGCAACATGTCGTGCATCGCGTGGGAGGGAACCAACGGAGAGTTCAAGCTCATCGACCCGGACGAGGTGGCCCGGCGCTGGGGCGAGCGCAAGAGCAAACCCAACATGAACTACGACAAGCTGAGCCGGGCGCTGCGCTACTACTACGATAAGAACATCATGACCAAAGTGCACGGCAAGCGCTACGCCTACAAGTTCGATTTCCACGGCTTGGCGCAGGTGTGCCAGCCGTCCACCACCGAGCAGGCCATCTACAAGTTCCAGGGCAACTTCTCCCCGCTCCCCTTCAGCGGCATTTCCAAACTCAACCTGGTGGGTCCGGGCGTGGGCCCGTCGGGGTTCTCCTACTGGCCCGGCTCCCCTCCGGCCGCGCTCTATCACAGCCACAACCTGCAGCCCGCGGGGCCCTTTGGCACCGTGTCCCCCTCACACATCAGCTGCGTTAACAACATCAACAGCCTGGCTAACATCAACAGCCATTACAACTGACTCTTAAATGCATCTAGACACGCTTGGGAGAGAGTATACTGTATAAACACACAGCAGGTAATACAGCGAAGAGAGGGAGAGAGAGCGCGCGCGAGAGAGAGAGATTGAGGACAAGGAGCGCAGACGGGTCGGTTTTGGTCATGTTCAGATGAAAATTCTCTCTTAAATTTGGTTAGAAAGTATTGTTATTTGACGTTAAATGTAACAATTGTTTCAACAGGATGGGCTATAGGCCTACTGTATATAAACATTGATTTATGGACCTGTATGATGTTGACACCGTGCAACCGTCATAGTGTGCTGCCGAGATGAAGGTTGCACCGGATGTCTAACAACTAACAAACACAGCACAATTTAGCCAGTTAAACTTAAAACCAAGACATTTTTCAAGAGCAACATTGTAAATAGCCTAGGTCTACATCAAGGGTGGCCTTTGTTATTACGCACAATTAATTTAAGGGCAGTAGGGAATTTCCTCATTTCAGCCAAAATGTAGCCCATCAAAATCGGAAATCTACGTCATCTCGTTTGAGAAGGCCTCTCGAGAAGAACAATGTAGGCAATAGGTAGATTAGGTTATTCAAAATCAGTTTTCATCCTCTCTGTTCCTTAGCTGTCTCTCATCCACCTTCCGAATTGGGTTCTGGTTATTTTGAATTCTTTATTTTAAAATACAGGTGATTGGTTTGGGATTTGGGAGAACATTCACCTGTTCTAATTGGACTACTGGCGCCATCTCGTGGCTCTGACACGAGATGGCATAATGCCTGTTAGATTTCATGTTTTCTCCATAGATAGTATAATATAGTATTTTCTCCTGTACTGTATCACCATCGGAAAACAATCACTCGCAATATAATGCCTTTTCACTGTGTGCTTGGACATCAGATCAGGCACAAACATTCCCATAAACAAATCTAACGTTACTCATTTGCAATAACATAAGCAGTACTGTACAGGGATGTACTATCTATGTGTGGAATAGGCTCTGATGTCAAGTGACAACAACTGTGAATTCATGAACTTTGTTAGTAGTGTAGGGTAGAGGCAGTCTCAGGTTATTTGGCATGATATACCTTGCATTCATTCACACAGCTTCACATTGTGATTACACTAACTGCATTCATGAAAAGTTAAGTAATAAAAAAATGTGATGGATGAATCCCCTTGTTTGAATAGCGTGTTGCCACAAGGACTTTACCATCCGTGCTCAGTTGCACAGTACATGCTGTCAGCCATACTAGATACAAACTTGGTATTTATGAGTAAAATTCTCTTATTTTATTATTTTGACCTTGCTCTTTAACTTCAAATGAATGTAACATAACATTCAAATAGTGTGTTATATTTAAGAATTATTGGCAATGTCAATACGTAGTACTATATAGTAACTATGCATCTCGTAGTTACTGAATACCTATCTGGTAGTAACTATATTAGTATATAGTAACTCAATAACTATGTAGTAGTTAATAGTTCATTTTTAATTTGATACTTGGTAACTACCTACAATGTTGTGTACCTTTTTGTAAAGTCTTACCCTTCTTGTGTGTGTGCTAGGTAATAAGCATTAAAACTAAGGGATTTACAGATGAGTTCCCATTACAGCCTTTTGTCTTTCTTGACGACACTGTGTTTACATTTTAAATAGATATTCCACAAACATTGATCAGAATTCAGATAATTGGAAAAGCTTATAGAAGGATTGTAATGTAGCTACATTTCAAATAAATGTTGAGACAGAACTCAAACAATAAGAATTACAAAATATGATTTCAATATTTCAGACAAGCAAACATTAATAACAAGATATAGTTCATTTTTTTCTCACAAAATAGACCTACTGATAGGAATTCTAGAATACATTAAAATCCACACCAGTTGGTGGCAGTAGTGTGGCAACTCCTTAACCACCTAAATAACTAAAAGAAGAAAAAGGAAAATCTTATAATACATCCAAGGTTCTTCCAAGCAACCATCAGCAGCATCAACACTGGTAAGTCCACGAATAATACTTAGAATGACTTAAAGGTGAAGTAAGCGATTTATTTATGTTAATATACGTGTTAAATTGTTCTTTATTCATACAGTGATCACCTACATACTGTGCACGTTTCGTAAGCCAATCTCTCACCCGCTCTGCATGTAATCGGCAAATAAACTTTCCGGGGATCCCGAAAATCATATCCAATCAGAAGAGATAATGCTACAAACTGGCACCCGTCTCACTGCCAGTGCACGCGCAGAGCGACAGATGGGTGAATGTTTATGCGCCTACAATAGCGGAGCAGTTAAACATCCTTCCCTATGTCTGTTTTGATGGTTTTTATCATGTTTTATCACTCTTACTTATCTGAGATTATGCTAGATAACTTGCTGCTTGAAGACCGCAGTGCATTAATGTGGTGACGTGGGGACGAGGGAGGGGACTGCTAACTGCAGTCACTGACAGGAAGTTAGCCAAACTGACAATTCCACTTACTGAACCTTTAACACAAATTATTGCAAAGAAACTAAAGGATGATTGTACATAACAATACTAGATTTTAACACAAAAAGAAGAAACTAATGTACTGCCACTACAACTAAATCAACTATCAGTATAATGTAGTTAATGAAGTTGAGTTTTACTCAAACGCCCGTGCTGGTTGAAAGCATGTGATAGCTGCCTTCCTTTCCTTCTTTAGCAGAATTGTTTTGATTTGTGATGGAATTCAATGCAGAAATAAATTGGCTTGCTAACCAATTTAAAACAAAAGTCTCTTCAAACTTTGATTGATTCAACATATTTAGGAATAGGAATTGTTCAGCATGTAGAATTAAGTACACCTGTACATTTGAATCTCACTTTCCCTCCAAAACTTACTTCCTGGTGTAGGCCTATTGGCTAAATGCTGCACAAGGGGGCCGGACTAAAACCTCTGTACAATTAAACCACCACAAACACTTTTTTAAACAATGTCCCGCCTGCCGACCGATTGGTTAATTACATGCCCCCCAAAAACTGAGATTTTTAAAATGAAGTTTAACAGTTGTGCCTATGAATATCAGATATCTAGTAGAGCTTACATTGAGTATGTACAGTATGTCCAAACCTTAGACATGTATTTGTTTGCATGTCGACAAATGAAAATATTATAAATGCATAATTTCACCCTCCCTACCAAACATTCAGCCTGGCATGTGTATCTGTGACAGGTATTCAGAGAAATTATCAAAATTTCAGTAATATAAGTTCATTATGTGCAAAGGAAATCGCAAAAACCCTATTGGTGATAGAGTATTTCACTTAAAGGCAGAGACGATTCTTAAAGGGCCGAGTTCAAATGTAAAGAATGCCAGGAACTATAGAAAAACAAGATGGTTCCATCATGATTACATGTTTTCTAATGTGAGGGGTATATTTCACTATCTGAAGCTTGTTATCAACCATGCTGGCAAACCGTTTTGGTTCTATATTTCATTATTGGTTTCTTCTTGTAAATGTGCAATGGAAATCGATTAAGAAATATGTTAAGATGCAGTGGGTAGCTTTTTCACTGTAATATTTGGCACAAATGTCATATAAGTCATTCAGCTATATGTAGGTGAAGTGGTCTGAGAATATCTACTCATCACTTTGCTCTCCCCTGCCTCTGTGTGCCGGCCCCAAACATTGCCGTTGCTCATGTACACTTTGACCAATCAGAGCGAGGCTCCGATTCTCCGTTCTTATTGGCTGTTGGGACTGTCCATTCACTTTGGCATCAACATTGTTGTTGTAGAGCGTGTCAGGGAGGGACCAAAGAGAACACAAGTGGAGTGGTTGAGGTATTTGGATTCAAATCTCTATCCCAACTGCGATTCTTCCAAATCATATACCCCAGCTTTACGTTTGAGTGGTGAATGTTATTTGTTAAAGGTGTAAACAGAGTTATATTCCTACATTGTACTGCAGAAGATATAGTCCTTGTTATCACTTAAACTTTACTTTTGCATAGTTTGCTGCTGTTGCTACTGCTAATAGAGTGGAGGCCAAATGTGACAGTAAATCTGATTGACCAAGCGGGGGCGCCATAACTCTTCCAACGTCAGAGCACTGTTTACATAACAGGTGATAACAGAGTTGGACTAATATAGAACATGGAGGTCTCTAAAAAAAACTGAGCATTATCTGATGATTAAATGGACCTGGGAAGTGTTATGCCTGGGACATAAAAGGACATAAACAGTATCTCTGGCTCAAGCCAGAGGACAGCTGTAACTGGAGAGGTAATGCTGCTGTTTATCATTGTTTGGTGAAGACCAATCAATCTGAGGTGATAAAGTAATACATGATTATTTGCATTTTAGTCTATAGGCATGCAGTGCTTGAGAAGAATTACACAGTGATCAACTGGTGGACCCGCTCGGCACCACTAGCCAAAGAACAGAAACAATGAAATGAGATGACCTCTGCACATCTCTAAATGGTTAAATAGTCACATGGAACTGTTTCTCCATACATGCTGCATACAATTAGGATGCCCCACTGCATTCAGACGTTGCCTTTTATTGTATTATGTATAGTCCTACCCCTCAGACAGCCTGACATTGCCACTGGACCGATGGATATTAACCCTTCATGGTAACACTTTACAATAAGGGTACATTAATTAATGGTTAGTTAATGCTTAAAAAGGTTTAACTAACCATTAGTTAACTGTTAACTAATGTGTCTAGTAAGCATTTACTAATGGTATTCATGTTAACTAAGGTATTAATTACTACATTATGTAATGTTTATAAATATCCTATATTAACCTTAGTTAACCCATTAATTAAGCTTGAACCAACAGTTGATTAATATAATAATAAGCATTAATTAACTGTTAACAAATGTCATTTTTGTAACATTACTTAAGCATAATTAACCATTTATTAATGCTCTTTGTGACCCTTATTGTAAAGTGGGAACCATTTATCCATTAAGTAACACTTAATAAATGCACACCAGTGCTGAATAGGCATTACTGAAGCATAATTAACCAAATAGGCATTACTTAAGTGTAATTAACCATTTACTAATGGACTTTGTGACCCTTATTGTTGTTGAGATCGGCAAGAATATTGCAACTTTTCATTGTACATATCTTGTTCTTAGGAGAATGTGAAATGTATATTTCTTGTTTTTGTAGGGAAAAGTATGATATTTTGAATAAGACAGGCAAGGTAACAAGTGACCTTTAATATTAAGGTAGAATCACTAAAAGTGTTGTATTCAAGTTTTTATCCTGAAATATATACATAATTGTGAATTCATAAGGCCTCTCTGAAAAGGCATGCCTGGGCTTGTCCTGGGACAGGTCAGGGGTGAGAGAGACAAGGGGGGCAGTGGGTCCTTGAGCTGGACACACACACCCTCATCTTTACCCCCACCCACTCTCCTAATACACACACCCACTCTCTCTGTCTTCAGACTATATAAAGCCAGGGTTTTGAGCAAGAAGGGCTGCTGCTGGTTTTTGGGGAAGTCTTGACTGTTCCACTTTTTTGTTCTTTCAGCATGGACGAAAGACTTAGAAGAAAAACTCTAAAGAAAAACTCTGAATGTTTTTGAGTGCAAAATACTTAGAGAAATTGAGGGCTGTTAATTTTTTGTTCTTGAGAAGGGGATGAAGCTCTGAACCAATTCTTCTTTTTCTGAGAAGATTGGTAAGGAAACATTTGGGTTACTAATAGGAATTAATTGATGAACCAGGTTGTGGAATGGCATCGAGTTGAGGTTTTAAAACTGTTGAACCAACTTTTCCTGACTGTTTGCAGTCACCATTGTTATAAGGATTCGAAGAAATTCAAATTTATATGACTTTGGTGAAAGCTCGACCATAAACTCAGAGAATATTTAAAGTTGTGTAAACGGTGGATACACTTTTATACTTGATAGCGCTCCAAATAGGATCTCTTTTTGATCATCAAGGTTTTAAAACTGTTGAACCAACTTTTCCTGACTGTTTGCAGTCACCATTGTTATAAGGATTCGAAGAAATTCAAATTTATATGACTTTGGTGAAAGCTCGACCATAAACTCAAGGATATTTAAAGTTGTGTAGACAGTGGACAAGCTTTGAAAAACCTGAGGATGAGAATACTCCTGATCTCTTGTGGATCAACCAAATAGATTGTTGAACCAACTTTTCCTGACTGTTTGCGTTGCAAAATCACCATTGTTATAGGGATCTGAAGAAATTCAAATTTATATGACTTTGGTAAAAGCTCGGCCATAAACTCAAGGATATTTAAAGTTGTGTAGACAGTGGACAAGCTTTGAAATTGGAGAACTCATGAACTAAATTCAATGTGAACAAAATACATAAAACAAATAAGTTAAGTCTTATACTTCTCTACATATATCAATCACATTAATGGGAGTGTAGGTACTTATTTTCCTTCCTTTCATTTTATTTTATCTTTTCTTTCTATATTGTGAACGTATAATCTTTTTATATTGGTTGAATACATTTTTTTGAAAACGTTATAAATCCTTGACCTGAGTTTTTAGTTTAGAGTTGGGAACAAGGACCTAATTAGGGTTTTTTTCTTTAAAGAGATCGCGGCGCCTCTGAGGTAAGCAATTCAAACCTACACTACGGCTACACCACTGATAACAAAGAATACGCATCCCATAAACACACTCCCTGAAAAAGGAGAGAATTGCATTTATCTATTGGCCTAGCTCATCCAGGTGTATGAACTTAGTGAGGACTTAACTAGTCTTTTGAAGCCAGGGGTAATTGTGAGGTATTCATCCACCAGAATAATTAAAATCTATTATCTAATCTCCTCCTTTCTAACACTTATCTAAGGAAAAAGGAACAAATAGACTTGGCGGGCTATATTTACATGAAAACGTCCTGATATTAATTTAGGGGTGTTAAATCTGGTGAAGGGAATACCGGCATATTCATTATTGTAAAGTGAGAACCATTTCTCATGAATTAACACCTAATAAAGGCATACTAGTGCTGATTAAGCATCACTTAAGCGTAAATAACCATTTCTTAATGTTATTTGTGACCCTTATTGTAAAGTGGGAACCATTTATCACTTGTTACACTTAATAAATGCAAAATAGTGCTGAATAAGGATTACCTAAATACAATCCATCAATCAACATTGCTCTTTGTGACCCGTGTACATTCTCTATAATAACAATATTAAACATACTAAAATATTCCCAACTGGACATCAATTCATGACAACAATCTGTTATCAACACAATTCAGTCACAATTTAAAAAAGAAAGAAAATGTTATTTTATTTAGAATCTTTAGTTTTATTTGGAAACACGGCTCTCACATTTGACATGAATACCGTCAAAGAACTCCAAAATAGTTTCTTCAACAAATTTTATCCAGTTTAATGATTTTCTCTGTAAGTAACAAACAGGAGGAAATGGATTACTAACAGCAATGGTGAAACACACTGACTCAACAGTTAGGTTTAACAGGTAAATATGTATTTTCTACTCTCTCTTCCTTGAAGTGTATATATCATTGTTGCAACATAAACAAAAATAAAATACACAAACAGTACATAACAGTTCCATTTTTAATTATGGACTAAAGATAAAACAAAATAATGATCACTCTCTTGTGACTAAACACTAGTTTAACCTGGCCCTATCACTGTTATTTGAATGAGCACATGTGTATTTCATTTAACCTTTATTTATACTCGAAAGATCAGTTGAGGGGTGACATCATTTATAATCTCTCGCTCTCTTTAGATCCAGTTCTTGGGTTTGCTGGCCACTCCAGGCCTGGGTGCTCCTCTCCAAATGAAGCAGTTGGGCTGGAATCCAAGAAGCTTGTCTAATCACCAAGTTGATGTACATGGAAAAAATGAAAATAATCAGTTAATAATTCAGATGCATTTTTGTTTCCTTTATCTAAATCATTATAGCATAGCATTACGGTTCCACATTATGTATTATTATTATAACATAATGCATTGCATTGCTGAAACTGAAATATCTTTGGTACCTTAATCAAATAAAATTCTCACTGAACCTTAAACAAGTTGACACTATTTTTTCATTCAAAAAACATGTAATCTCTATGACCATTCTACACAACACATGCTCAGTCCATTTTAGCCTGAAATAGCAACGTGCACTTTGAATATGGAAAATGCTTACATGTGTTCACATATGGTTTAGTGTCTATAAACACTCACTTTATTTAGCCACCGCTACAATTACTGCTAAAAGTTACCTGTGAAGCTAGCCAGCACAAGCCTCATGCTAACGGTGCTATAGCGGGAGGCTGCATCACTAATATATTTCACATTATTAATTTCTTACATACACACACACAACTATATCATCTCACGAATACCTTAGTTAACTCACCAATAATGTTGTTGGGCTAATGGCAGCATACTGTAATTGTAACCACCACAGGTCTTTTGTGAGAATAAAGCACATAGCTGCTGGCCTGCTGCTTCACTGTCCAGACACACATCCTCTTTCTTGCTGGCTGATCGCTGGGCGAGTTCAAGTGTTTGAAAAACGTGGGTAATCCTAATGTCAATAAGGTTTGTAAAGAAATATTTTTCTTAAGTAAAGTCTCCAAACATATTTTCACCTTCACAAAGTTGAAAATACATTGCATACATACATGCATTCCCTCTACAGCTATTGTTGATTATCAATAGCCCTTTATTGATCATATAAATCACCTATAGATCTCGTTTTTTACTGGATCCTGGCCACTGGGAGGATAGAAAGACGGATGTGAGCCTGGACAGTAAAAGCAGCAGCTGAGCTACGTGCTTAAAGGGGACATATTATGCTAAATCTCGGTTTTAAAGGTGTATTTCCAAGGTCTACTAGAAAAGGTTTTCATGGTTTATTGTTCAAAAAACCCATTAGTTTTCTACCATTGCCCATTTCTTCAACGCCTTTTCCAACCTTCTTTTGCCTCTATCTCAAAAGGTTGGTTTTGACATCTACCCCCCTTCGCAAAAATACTAGTCTGCTCTGACTGGTCAGATCTACATGGGCGTGCATGCACCGCCCTGCTCATTTACTCTATACCTACCTACATGGGCATGGCACACGCCCAGCTGTCAGTTTTGTTTTTACTTTTGGCCAATGCAGCATGGAGACCAATGTAAACATGTTTAGCTTCATTTCTACCACAAATATCGGCACACTAACCAGTTTTAAACTAAAAGATGTACAACTGAACCTGTTCAGACAGGAGTCTGAGCTGAAAACTGTGAAAATGGCATCAAGATTTCTGATTTCCTTGACATTATCCTCAGGTAAATACTGTTTAATTATGTCACAGTCAATAACATAATTTGAGCTAAGTATTTATGCATAAACTCTCTAAACTGGTAACATACACCCTGTTTTACGTTTTTACAGGTCTGTGGAATGATCTACAGCCCAGTGGAGTGAAAAAGCTTTGGTTGTGAACCGATACTGAGTTGACATGTAAAAATGTACAGTAACCATAATGGAAAATAATGTATCCTGAATCATGTCAAGATTCACTGGAAAGGCATTATCTTTTTTTAAATGTATGGTTGAAATAATTATGCTTTAGGTTTGTCAGAGCTGCAAATTATCTGACAACATTTCAATATCTAGTAGATAATGTATCATTTGGATTGTGATCACTCATTCATAATAAAGTTACCATTAAAAAATGTATTGTGTTGCTTACTGTCACTGTTTGCTACCTGTAGTAAAGGATTACTTGAAACTCACATTTTCATCTCGCTGAAGATTTTCTCTGATAAAACAGTATCATTACATTTTAAAAAGACCAAAAACATCCTTAAAAATAAAGCAGTTTATTCATAGCCAGTGGAATGAAAATATGAAGTGTACATATCAAACAGAAGCAAAGCCATAACTTTTATGTAACTGTCCAGCTGTTGTTGGGCCCTGAAGAAGACCACCTGTCCCACCCAGTGAACACATCCTCCTCTGAAGGAACGGATAGTGTGACGGTCTTGGTGGCTCCGTCCGGCTCCATCAGGTCACTCAGATACCTGTAAAACATGGCGCATTCAATGTTACATCATGTAGCCTAGCTGACATGTATAGGCCTACATCATACATCTGTTATGGCAAAGCTACAACAAATTCAGTATAGCCCTGGCTCAATAAGCAACAAGTTCTGAGTGATACTGTGTGCTTTTTGAAATATAATGGACAGGAAACAAACACCAGCAGAGACAACTTACAGTATTCCTGTCTATGTGTAGCCTACATTACACTGGAGATCATGTAATAGGCCCACTGCTGCTTGTACTACACACTGTCCACAGACTTATTGCGGTGTGTACTTGAGCTATACAATCAGACAGCTAGCAGGTAGCAGGATGAAGCTATTAAAAAAAATACTCTTCAGTTTCCAACACACCCTATAGTTTCACCATCTGTTTTTCACACAGGGGCTGTCACGGCAGGACTAACGTGAGCTCACAAAAGAGCCAAATAACAGTCACTGCAAAAGACGCACAGCTCTAACCGTTAGCATAAAGCTAACGGTAAAGCTAGCGGGCGCTAATGCTAACGACTAAACCCCGCATTCTTTCATTTCAGTCGGTGTTGGTTATTATAGGAGGGATAAAATAAAGCACATTACAGACATTGAACTAACAAACGGACAGAATTATTTTTAAAATAGGACTACTTACATTTCGGACGGATGGTGTCTCTCAGTCTTCCTGGCACAGTCTCTTCCATACTCCAGTAAAAAGGCTTTGATCACACTAACATATTGCAAACCTTTGCTGGAGATAGCCTAACAACAAATGAAGTAAATCCATTTAGCCCTAGTGTGCTTCGAGGCTGGGGTGTGATGGTAGCTTGAGGTTGAGCTCACACTGCAGGTTGCTGTCGCATGAGCGAGTGGAGGCTCAGCCAGGTGTGTGTGGTTACCAACGGGGCATCTTGATTTGCCAATCAACTGCCAAGTTTCTGGTGAGCTTTCCCGTGGGAGTATTTATATAATGAAAACCGACTAATTTCGTCATCAGTCAGTGTATTTTGGAACAAACCTTCAAATCCCCCCTTTTTCGAAATAAGTGTCCCAGATGAAACTGACATATTTGTCTTTTTGAAGCTTGTGTGTGCTGGTAGGGACGCCAATAACCTAAACAGTGTGCCCAAACACCGGCAATGTTTGGTTTTTCATAATATGTCCCTTTAAAGCCAGCTTGACCTGACCGACCCATTATTCTCACACAAAAGTCCTGTGGTGGTTACAGTTATGTTGCCATTAGCCAAATTAAATTATTGGTGAGTTAATTAAGGTGTTAGTGAGATGATATAGTTGTGTGTGTGTAAGAATACTTTATTAGCGACTATAGAATATATTAGCGACACAGCCTCCCGCTAGCATAACAACGTTCGCATTAGCGCGCTGCTATATGAGCAGTGTTAGCATGAGGCTTGTGCTGGCTAGCTTCCCAGGTAATTTTTAGCAGTAATTGTAGTGGTGGCTAAATAAAGTGTGTGTTCATGGACACCAAACTGTATGTGAATAAATGTTAGCATTATTCCATATGCAAAGAGCATGTTGCTATTTCTTGCTAAAATGAGCTAAAGCGGAGCATGTGTTGTGTAGAATGGTCATAGAGATTACATGTTTTTTGAATGAAAAAATAGTGTCAACTTGTTAAAGGTTCAGTGAGAATTTTATTTGATTAAGGTACCAAAGATATTTCAGTTAAGCAATGCAATGCATTATGTTATACTAATAATACATAATGTGGAACCGTAATGCTATGCTAGAATGATTTAGATAAAGGAAACAAAAATGCATCACCCCTCAACTGATCTTTCGAGTATAAATAAAGGTTAAATGAAATACACATGTGCTCATTCAAATAACAATGATAGGGCCAGGTTAAACTAGTGTTTAGTCACAAGAGATTTGGTTCCAAATCTCCTATAGGTTTTCAATTGGGTTGAGATCAAAGGACTTCCAGAGGCCATAGAATATGATTCACATCATTTTCAGGAAACCATTAAGTGGCCCCTCTTGACTTATGCATGTGAGCATTGTCATCCTTGACCAGAGCACTCCAATCAGGATACCGATGTTCAAAGGCGACTGTGGCTCAGTTGGTAGAGCGGGTCGGCCGATGATCAAAGGGTTGGAGGTTCGATCCCCGCCCTGCCACCTGTGTCATAGTTGTTGTGTCCTTGGGCAAGACACTTCACCCACCTTGCCTCGCGTGAATGTTGATAGTTAGCCTGCTATCGGTGTATGAATGTGTGTGTGAATGGTAACGTGTAAATGGGAACAGGTCTCCCTTGCAAAAGAGTCTTCGGACTCAATGGGATATACCTGTATAAATAAAGGTAAAAAAAGGCATTTACCTTATTAATGGGGTTAGTGCACTACAGCACTATATCTGTCTCTGCATCAGCATTTCCATACACGCCTCACAGCATGATCACATGGTAATTTCTTAATTTTATCATGAAGTGCACCTGTGTGGAAGCGTCTACATTTGTTATGTCTCCAAGGATTTATTTATTTAACTGACATGACCTTGACGTGTTGACAAAAACAGGGGATGTGTGTATTTGTGAATGAAAGAGTACAGTGTGTGTGTCCTGCATTCTAATAGAGAAAACTTGGTGTCGCTATTGGCAACTGCATCTCTCTGTGTCTCACTCTGTCAGAGAGGCTGCTATTAGCCTGTAAGGACAGAGAGAGATGTTAGTGTCCTTGATATGTTATTCACCCACAGAATTGCCACATAATTGTTATTGTCCCCGTCTTCTCTGCCACTAATCTACTGCAGTCTATAGTTGCTGCTAAGCAGCACAGACAGTCCTCTCTCATCTTCTTGCGTAACAACCGGTGGGTGTTTTCCCTGCTAGCTCCAGGATTAACTGAGTGAATGTAAAGGATTAAGGAGTGAGAGGAAAACCCAAGAGAGGAGCTAGTAGGAGGAGGGGGGAAAAGAGACCAGTATATGAGTTCTAGAGGAGCTAGTAGGAGGAGGGGGAAAAGAGACCAGTATATGAGTTCTAATGGAACTTAGCAAAACTTCTGTTTGAGTTTTTGACTCAAATCAGTGACTGAAACATCAGACAGACTTCAGATCTGAAAAGGTTTTCATTAGTTTGGACATTGTTTGGCTGTGTGTATACAGTCTGTCTGTAGGCATAACCCGAAACCTAACCCTAACCTGTCCTCAGGACTTGGGCTGCCTCATTAAAAAGGCTTTGAGAACCACACTGGGGTTTTTGGGGGGCATATTGAATCCGATTTTCTACAAAAGATATACCCTCTGCTTTGCAACACTTCTGGTAATTAACCGAAACATGTCATACATTTCCATATTTTATGAATCCGGTTGTGTTATCCCTTTTTGAGAGGTACTGGTACTGTTGGATTAATTGGTATATATGTACTCTTTCAAGCCAATCTTGCTGTTGTGTGGTGAAGCAGTTACAAATTAGAAATGTAAACCAATTAGACATAATTAGGGAATTGTGTATTTTATCAATTCTTATACTGCAATGTTTTCTGATTTGCAGCTGGCCCTTGATCCTGGCTGCTCTTCAGGATGAGTGGGAGACGGGGACGTACTTTATATCCCTGACCAAAAATCAAGCATTTGCTCGAACCAAATCTGGTTCTGTGGCTCGGTGGAATAATAACACAGTTATGAAAAGGAGAGAAACTAAATGTCAAAGGATTATAGTTGCAAGCAACCTTTAGAAAAATCCCTATTTTCATTACTTTATATTCTTATGCATCAGTAACATATTCAGGGAGAAAACCAGGTCTTTACATCCCACAACAGAACATGACGAGGACACATGGTGAGGCAGTCTGTGGGCTTTGTGTGACTGTGTGAGGTGCTGTAGCCAGTGAGTCACAGAGTGGTAATCATGGCTCAGATCAATTAGAACAGAACACCTACGTGGTGTTAGACTTGTGACTTACAGGCAGAGAGAAAGTAATGTGGGCAAATAGGAAAGGCAAGGCAAGTTTAATTGTATAGCACAATTCAGACACAATGCCATTCAAAGTTAGCCTGGTCCTACCAGACCATCGTAGTTCATTTCATTTGTACAGAGGGTCTGGAGACGCTCAATTGACAAAGGTCAACTCACTTGGAGGCGGGTGTCTGTTGAAGTTTAAAACTATTGGATCTGCCCAGTGCCACTCTGGATCTGTCATCCAATCGCATAACGTTTGGTCGTGACGTATGTCATGCGCCGGCTTCTGACTACAACTGAAACGCAATGTCATGAGAGTTGCAGCAGACCTAAAGCCCTCTGGGATTTGTTCCAGATATTTGGTGCATAACTAAAAGCTGCTTCTGCCTGTCTAGTCCTAACTCTGCGCACTTTAAGTAATCCTGTCCCAGACGACCTGAGAGCTCTGGACGGTTCATAACCTATCAGCAGATCATAAATGTATTTTGGCCCTAGACCATTCAGTGCTTTATAAACCAACATTAATATTTGAAAAATCAATAATTTGATTGACAGGACGCTAGTGTAAATATATCAAAGGAGGAAAAAAGAAACAGAAAGGTTACTGTAAAACCCTGAAGAGCTATTCTGAGCTACTGTATTTATGAAAACACAAGAAACAGCCCCTGAACATATACTTTGAAAATTGTTAAATGTAATATCCTTATTCATCTGTTTGCTTTTAAAATATGCAAAATGGATTCCGCTATATAAGGCCATGGAGTGGCTGTGGTGAAGTGTGTAGGACGGTCGTTCACTGGAGTGCAGGTTCGGTGGTTCGATCTCCCAACTCCCCACCACATGTCCAAGTGTCCCTGGGCAAAGATAGCCTGGTGCTACCAGACCATCGTACTTCATTTCATTTGTACAGAAGGTCTGGCAGTGCTGTAATTGGCAAACGTTCACTCATGGAGGCGGGTGTCTGTTAAAGTTTGAAACTATTGGATCTGCCCAGTGCCACTCTGGATTAGCCAACCAATCGCATAACGTTTGGTCGTCACGTGTGTCATGAGCCGGCTTCTGGCAACTGAAACTGGAGCGCGACTTCGACGTCACCGTTCTCAGCCACTCGCTCTGTTCGCTGATTGGACCGGCTGTCGAATCTCCGGCAAAACTGGGAAATGGGCTGTACACCCAGACTGACTACTGAAGGGAAAATAAAATTTGGCCGGAAGTAGGCGGGCGGGCGGAGCCAGGCTAGGGCAAAGAGACACTGAACCCTAAATTGCTCCCGATAGTTAGCTTGCACCCTGCGTGGTAGCTGCTGCTATCGGTGTATGAATGTGTGTGTGAATTGTTGAATGTGTACAAAACAAATGTAAAGCGCTTTGAGTCTGTGAAAAACCAGGGAAAAGCGCTACACGTATAAGTGGAGTCCATATAATTGGAATCCATTTAAGGCAAAAACGCAGTGGAAACACAGGGTTATAGGCATTGCTTCTGGATGAATGATTGAAGAGATTAACTCGTTTGGTGTCTTTAATCTCTTTGTGAAAGTTAACGTATAGATAATATAAGATGGCACTAAGCGTGTGATACAACATAGCCTTTCTGGAGAGTTTCAGTGTCTCATGACGGTATATGTCCAGATGTGTTCACGTTCAAGCTAAACCACTATTAGAAAATCCTTCACACTGCATAACATTAAGGCATTATCATTTGGTGCAATTTCAGTCAAAAGTGTCTCACAGGTGGAACATATTAAGCTGGTGGACTGATTAAAGGCAGGGGTTTGCTTTTGAAATGTTAATTTGTCCCATTTAGATAATGGCCTTAGATTGAAGCACCTTTTCTATTGTTCAAAATCCAGGGTAGGTTAGTGGCTGTGATTCACAGATTTATTAAAAAGAGACAATGAACAGTGTGTGGGTACGCGGTGAAAGAAGGAATGAGTGTACTGTTCTAGATTAGTTTTATATTGTATAACAACTACAATCTAATTGAAACAAAAATGTCATATGAACACAGCAGTATATACAGCTCCGGAAAAAATGAAGAGACCACTCCAAATGTTCAGTGTCTCTCGTTTGACTATTTATAGGCATATGTTTGAGTAAAATGCACATTTTGGTTTTAAAATATAAACTACTGACAACATTTCTACCAAATTCCAATACATTTTTGGTCATTAAGAGCATTTTCAAGTTGTATGTATGTTGTGATGAAGTATGTTATGATGTAGAGATGAAGATTTAAGAAAAATCCGGACTGGTCTCTTATGCATGCCAGTAGATGACTTCTCCCCCTTCTTTGAACTGAACCATGAGGTACATTTTGATTCTTTGTCCGTTGTATCCCTATAGCCTGACTTCAACCTGCTGAGTGTTGACCAAGTGCCTCTCTCCGCTGCTCCATGCTGAGTAATCTAGTTAGCCAGATTAGCGGGGCCTATTATGGACCAAGAAGAAAGCAGAATAGACTTAATCCCTCAGGGCGTTCACTCACTTGCTCTAGAGTTGCTCACTTTTTCCATTTAGGTCAAGCCGAATGTCAGGTCACGGAGAACAACACGATAAACACACTATTACTTGATCTTTTCCATTGTTTTATACAGATCCTTGCATACTGATAAGTATTGATACATTAATACCAAAACACTGCTTTTTAGGTACACAGTTTGGCAATACTAATCCTACATAAATGTAGTTTCATCAGCTGTGACTAACATATTGATATTATATGATATTATATGATTGCTACTGATTCATCAGTGTAAGCCACATTTCACTATGGTAGAAGGTCGAAGTAACTTGTCAGAACTCCATATAGTTGGGTAGTTCAGACCAGTGGTTCCCAGCCTAGGGGCCTGCTGTGCTTCTATATATTTGAACATTTACAGTTCACAGCTTGACATACAATTGTGTCACAATGACAAAGTCACCATCATCATCTTTCTGGCCATCTGAACTCTCATCAGTGGTGTCGTTAAGTGGAATTGAGATGTCACTCTCTTCTGAGCTACTGTAGACAATCACTTTCTTTTGGTGACCAGCGTATACAGCCATGCCACTGGCACAACTCTCAGAAATGTACTTTGCACTAGTTGCTCCGTGCTTGTGGAACCAACTGCCACCTGACAAATGTGATTCCCCCTACATTTCTGCCTTTAAATCAAGGCTCAAAACCCATATGTACACCCTGGTGTTTCCTCCCCATTAACCTCTGCACTACTTACTTACCTCTGCACTACTATCTGTGTTTATGTGGATGTATGGGCTTTACGTCTTTTATTTTGGTTATTGTTATTTTACCTTCATTGTTTACCTACTGAATGCACTATGTACAGCACTTTGGACAGTGCAAACTGTCATAAATGTGCCTTTATAAATACATTTTACTTACTTACTTACTTATAACTCACCCAGGCCCTTGCGCACAAATCACCCCATCCCCAGAATTTTGGATAATAGGCATGATGCAGCAATTTAGGGTTGACATTGTGCTAATTATATAGACTCAAAGTGTAGCATACCAAAGCACTAAAACATTTGTCAAATGTTTTCAAACGTGTCTATAATTGTTCAGACACAATAATCAAAAAACCTTGATCATGGAAATTTTACTTTGAAAGGCAAAACACAGTTTTTTGAGCTTAAATGTGCTTATATCTTATTCCTTGTGTCTCCCTTCTTTACAGGATGAGTCAAATGGATGGCTCTTCTTAAATATGTGGTCACATTTCCAATTTCTTCCACGGTTTTCTAGAAACAATGGGTTTTGCAACTTCCAAAATGCACAAATCACCCCACCTTCCCCTATAACCCACATATTGTGGCATGCAAACATCTAATCCGGCTTTATGGTTACTGTCTATATCCTTGGTTAAAAGTAGACAGCAGTTTGTCAGCGAAAAGAAAAGATAGTATAAAATGTGATGATCTCATCTTTATGGCCAGGCTGAGGTGAAAGTGGGTAATGCAGATGAAGAACTGTAGTGCTTTTCTTGAATACAAATCCATCAGAGCAGGGAACATAACAGCACCACAAACACTGTTTAAGTGTCTTCTATTGATCACTGCAGTGTGTTTGTGTGTGTGTGTGTTTGTGTGTGTGTTAGTGTGTGTGTGTGTGTGTGTGTGTGTGTGTGTGTGCACTGTGTGTGTGTGTGTGTGTGTGTGTGTGTGTGTGTTGTGCAGTGGTTCAGCCCACGCTCTAGCCCCGTTCACTTTGTCCAGCTCTCATTCACTTGCCCACCCGTTACCATGGAGACACAGAGGACAAGAATGCTGAAAGCAGGCTGGCAGTCAGAAATGCAGGAGACCTGTGCTGAATCTTAATACAAAGAGAGCGAGTGAGAGAGAGACACTATCAACACTCCACTGGGAGAGGCTGTTGCATATCACTGCTGCAATAGTCTGCCATGAAATCACCCTGTACAAACTTGAAAAAAAAAATATTCCTAGAGATCCATTTGGAGCATCTATGCTTGTTGTCACTGATTTCCCTGTAATGCCTGACCTCACACAGACTATCAGACTGAACGTTTGTTGGTTTATTTTGTCAATATTTGTGTACATTTTTTGTTTTCTTATACGGCTTTGTACATTTTGTAAATATCAGAGTATTTTATAAATATAAATAAATTGAATGTGCATTATGATAATTACGAGCAGTTGAACAAGGGGTGTAGGGGAATACATAAGCTTCGGCGTCCTCTCACTCCTTTTCGAACACAGACAGACACTACATTTATCTTATAAATTTTGTTTTTGACACTATTAATTATTGTTTTTTTGTGTTTTGTATGATGTGTCATACTATTTAGTTTTTGTTCGAAATAAAGACAAAATGAAAATGTGCACTGTACTGTTCACATGACATTTTCTGGCTGTCATGCAAAATAAATGTTTTTAAGAAAAAACCTACGACACTGATCAAAGCTGGTTTAGACAAATGGAGATTCAGAACTAAGGAGTAGTTCATCATATTCTGCATATTGAACATGTAATTAAGTGATAGAAACACTATGTGAGTTGGTTGAATAAACAACAAACCATTATCTTATGATTAACTCAATACTGGGACAAAATTTTCATTCATTTTCCTTTATTTAACCTCGAAAGATCAATTGAGGGGTGACCCTCTTTTACAATGACGTCGAGTTTTTGTACTATACCATCAAAATACTATAGGTAGTAATGTAACAGTAGTAAAAGTGTAAATGCATTGACATACGACAGTTGTTAGTCATAAATAGATGTTTAAGAGCTTAGTTAGAACACCATTAAAAACCAAATGAAGTAAAATGTCATCTCTGTGATTTTGAAGCGAAATAGTTTTGAGTAATGGAGTTGATGGTGTTCTTTATACCACCAGACTGACATTAGAGTGCACTAAATGAATGAAACCTGTCTGCCTTCTCATCTGCTCCCTTTCGTTAAATACATGTTCCTGTTTCTTTCTCTATGTCTACCTCTACCTACATCTCAAGAAGTTTCACTTCTGTTCCCTTGTTTTTTGGAGAGTTGTTCTTCTAGGGACTACCTTATTTTTGCTCTGTAAATAAATTCAGTGTGTCCCTATAAGACGGACAGACGGAAAGAGAGAGAGAGAGAGAAATAGAGAGAGAGAGAGAGAGAGAGAGAGAGAGAGAGAGAGAGAGAGAGTCGCAGACAGTTCAGAGACTGCAGCAGATTCTAACCAATCACATGAAGGGACTCTTCTGCCCACGTGGCTGATTCATAAAAAAAACAGGAGGAAAGCCTAATCAATTCAGTACCATTCTCTCCACCATACAGAGTATCATCTTTTTGTACCCGAGCTCTAAACCAGGGAAGCTTCTGATATGCCATCTGTTACAGTTGAATACACGATGCATGCAACTCAAGAAAGGCATATTAAATCCTATGAGGTCATTTTTCAATTTTACATACAGTATCTTTAAAAACTCATTATCAGTTATGTAAGCATTGCAGATTGTTGCATGCAGTTTCCTCCTATTTTTCTATTTCTTTGTTTCGTTTTTACAATTTTGACTTTCTAACTGTGTGGTTTTCTGTGTTACCATTTCAGTATGTGGCCCCGATTTGAATACCCAGGATGCACGGACGTGATTCCAAAAATATCCTTTATATGTGTCAGCCTTCTGCTCTGTATTCAGCTCACGATGCAGGAATATCGACAACTGCAACATATTGCAGGACGCAAAGAAGCTGTTCTTACATAATAAAAGCTCAAAACTTCAAATCTTTTTGTCAGTATCTCTAAAAAGTTTTCCATGTGCATGTACTGTACACCTGATGAGATTAATTTCATGGCAACCAATGCAATCCCTTGAGTGTCAGTCTCTTGGCAACCCATGGTATCATCGGTAAGCATGCCCGTCATGGACTTATTTCCATTGCATAACTGTGTCCTAAGGGTTCCCTGCAAATCAAAGGAGAAGGATTAGTCTGATTGTGTGAGTGGATAAGATGCTGTCAAAGTTAATCAACGCCTCAGCAAACGACTAGGTTTACAGCAGCATTGACGCACGCACACACACACACACACACACACACACACACACACACACACACACACAAGTCCGAATGGAAACAAAAACGATGCGAGAGAGACAAGAGATCCTACATAAGGTTGGATTTATTTCATCATGGTCACCATAAACAATTACTGCATTGACCTTGTATTAAACATGTAGAGAGAGAGAGAGAGAGAGAGAGAGAGAGAGAGAGAGAGAGAGAGAGAGAGAGAGAGAGAGAGAGAGAGAAAGAGAGAGAGAGAGAATGCAACTGTGGTGGGACACCACAGACAACACACACATATAAATATCACTTTCTACAGCTGACATACAAAAGGTCTCGCTCACAGATGGTCATCATCGGAGCGAGACGTGGTGACATTGACTGCATACTTAATGGCAAATACTCCAGTGACGGAAAGGAAACACTGGGACCATTATGTTTCTACCACTGTACAAAACGTCATAGGTTTGTTCAAAGCTGTGCAAAATAGCAGCATTATATTCCACGTTCCAAAGCAAATGAATTCACAATACAACATCACAATGATCACCTATAGCAAAATACTGCAGACTAACTGTCAGGGTTTGTCCTTATAAGCTTGGTTTCAGCGTTGCAATGAGTATGAGCCTAAGGTCACTGCAGTGACCATTGCCAACAATAAAACAATAATGTGCTGTCACTTAAAAATGACATCTTATTTACATTATGAGGGGAACATCCTTCCTGAATTGACACACACTTACAGAGCAGGGGCAAGAGTGACAGTTTGATCATAATGTTCTGTTTGTTGTTGTTCTTTTGTGGATGTTCTTTACCTACATCATATACAGCCACCTTGAAAAGCAGGCAGACAAAAATAAAATAAAAAAGCAAATTCAAAACATAGAATATGTACATGTAAACCATATCATTTCAGGACAAGAAGATTTCATAGTTGGCACATAGATTTTTTTTTTTTTTTGAAAAGCTGTACATTCCATTCAGTGTAGTTTGGTTGGCCTCTGCAATGTATTGAAAAGTAATACACAACAGAAGCCTTGCTTATCTTGCAGCATGGCCACCTCTGGGTGCATTTAGTGCAGTTTATTACATTCCAGGGGGAGGATACTCCCTTCACATCATTTCACATTTCTGCCCCCATATGCCTTATGTGATGTTCGGAGGCCCACTTGGAGGTACATCGCGTCAGTGTTATGTCTGCAAAAACAAATTATATGAATTCAAAGTGAGGGGGGGGGGGGGGTTCATATGAAGAAATGTGTGTTTTTAAATTGCACAAAAGAAGCTGTAGGTGCAAAGAAGTCGTGATGCTTTTCTGTAGTCTATAGTCAAGCTTTGCAGATGGAGACTATAGCTTCTCCTCTCTGTGTTGCCATTAGTGAAATATCTGCAGTTATACTAAAGTAAATATCCTGCCATCCTTATGAAGAAACATGCCTCTGATGGCCTAACTGTTGCATGCTTAACTATCAGCTGGCAAATCATTTCAATTTGAAAATGTGAGCAAAATATAGGCCCACTGTACACCTCTGCTTACATGAATAGGGCGTTATGTGCTGGAAGTATATCTGGCCGATTCTGGCCCCCTTAAGCTGTGTCGTGGTCGATAGATGACTCAAAATAGCGGAGGAGAAATGGCTGCACAGGTCAGCACCTCGGACAGCTCCACCTCTCGACTGATTCCACCTCACAAAAGCACAATCTAATACTGGAGAGAGCTCACCTCGACTTACTGCGACACCCATGGCGCTTAGACCCATGAAGTGGGCTAATCAAATCATGAATGAAACAACAGAGGACGGTACACAGTAATCATGCATGTATCAAAATCCCTTTTACAGGGTAGGCCTAAAACAACGTTGTGCAAGAAGAAACATTCAAGCCCAGACGCAAGAAGAACAGCCTTCCACGTTGGTCTTTAACATTCAAAACCACCCGCGATGTGATTTTGCAAAATCATCTTTTTGTTTTCTTTAAATAATAAATGAAGTAAAAACACCATAGTCATCTCGTTTAGTTTCCATGTCAGCGGTCCAGGTTGGACTCGTTGACTTCTCGCTGGTTCTTGAGGTCTTGGAAGACCTCGGTGAAAAAGTGCGGGTCCGCATTCAGCTGCAGCATTTTGCCACTGAGCCTGTCTATGATGCGGAGCGACGTCTCCCAGAACACGTCCTTGTTCGCCTCGCTCATGAACGGCTTGAGCGGGTAGGAGATCTCGTTGCCCATGTAGGAGTAGGCGAGGTAGAGGCACGTCTGGAAGGTGCCCTGCAGCTCCACAGCGCTCTCCACGCTGTCCACAACCGTGTCCTCGCACAACATGTACACGAACACCAAGTTAGCCGGCGTGATGAAGCCTTGATCCTGCCAGCCCTGCAGCAAAAGAGTCCGGTCAATGTTTCGGAACCACAGAATGACCTCGCCGCTGTTTAACTCTTTCAGCTTGTAACACCTGCGGCACATGAAATCCCCCAAACAGCGCAGCAGCTCCCCGGTGGACGCCTGGATAACTATCCGCCTGGGAGACACTATAGACAGGCTGCTTGGCTGCTTCTGGGCCGCTGAGGTGAGCCTCCCGTTTTGCGGGGCAGTATCCTTGCTTTGCGTGACGGGGACCGTGGGCACCGGGACTGGAATAGGCGCTTTGGGCTTTTTCTCCTCTGTTTTTCTGGTGTTTTCGCTGTTCAGCTGGGCCACCTGCACCTGGCCGGGCGGGGGCTGCAGCGGGTTCGGGGTGACTTTCTTGGCGCTCTTCTTGGCCGAATTGGACAACAGCTTCCTCCACGACAGCGACACGAACATCGAGTGCCTCTTGAGGCTCTTGTCATTTTTAATTCCGTCTCCCGCGACCTCTCCGTCCATGATAGACGACTTCTTGTTGGCCGGGGATATTGACAGGACAGTACCCATGTCTGTAGAGGAGGAGAGAGCCGTAGGTGGTGGAGGTGTGGGTGCTGCTTGCTGCAACTTCAACGCAGGCTTCTTCTGCAGGGATGAGAGGATGCGAGGAAGATTCACGACAACGACGACTGGAACTCCATTGACGCGTTTTAGATGCTCCGTTTGGTCGCTACAGGGCGGTGGTGGAGGGTAGGCTATCCGTAGTGAAAAGAGATCTGGTAATTCCAACAGATATGTCAGCGCCTCGGCGGGGATGCGCTGCGACACAACCCCTACAGGCTGCAGTCTGAACGAAGATAAGTCGACCTGCCGTGTGAATGATGGGGCTTAGACGAACCAGCCCAGTGTAAGCCCCTGACTGACAGACCAAGCGTCCAATGAGAGAGCCGATCAATGATCCAATCACTAGGGGCGTTGTTTTAGCTCTGAGTTTCCATTGATTGCCTGCCATCAGGTGAAATGCACCATCCAGGGTCCTCTTGTTATTCTCATCCGCTCCTATTGATCTGCAGTTTAATCAAAACAGTGTTGTGTATAAATTCCTTTAATCTTGTCAGCAGCAAGTGAAATGGATCAATGCAGGTGCATGATGTTGTGTTGCCCCTATTCACTGCCCTTTGAATACCAAATCATTAACTCAAAATTGATATCCTTAATTACTTTTTTTTTAAATAATAAAATTTAATATCTATCTGTTACAATTACAGTTACAGTTATGTAGAAAATAGAGTCATCCCATTGACATTTCACATATTTTCCAAATCAAGTATTAGCACAGGACTGCTGCAGAGTGACACTAATATATACATCATGCAGGGTTAATGGCACAGTTTACCCCCTTGTGTTATTGAATAATCTGAAAATGAATTAGGGGAGAACGGGGTAATGTGAGACACTTTTTACATTGGCTCACCTTTAAGCAAGCTAAATTGATTTATCAGTCAAATTTACACATTTCCCATTAATTCAGGATGTTTCCTAGAAATGGGCAGAATGTATTCAAGACAAAGGGCAGTGAAAATATGATTGTTTTAAAAAAAAGTTGTCTTGTGTCTCACTTTACCCCAGCTGTGGGGTAAACTGAGACATCAAGGGGGTAAACTGATACACTTGCTTTTTCCACTCTGAAACTACCATAACAACACATGTTGTAACAGTTAGAATCCTGACAGCTAGCTTGAAAACCAAATATTCCAAAACTAATGTCGGACTAGTAACAGAATCATGGGGTTTGGTCAATTAAGCAAAACATTTTTCTAAACACTTGAAAGTAACTCTGATCAAATACAACAAATAATTAACATTCAATAATTAACATTCAAATGACAGATAGAACCAGTTAGATTAAAACACAGTCTGGGGGTCAGACGACAGGACCCTTACTGTAGAGCCAGCTAGTGTCTGGGGACCAGAGCAAAGGACAATTAGAACCAGCTAGAACAGCCTGGGACTCAGAACACAGGACTAGACCCAGCTGTCATTTTCCGTCTATTAAGTATTTGATTAATATTTTTCTGCATTCATTAGATAAAGACATATTACTTAGAGTCTATTGATGTTAAAGGTCACTCTCCTGTCCCCCACATATATATGTGCCAAACCATGCCCTTGCTGACACCCTTTCAACCATCAACCCCCACCTCCAGCCCACATTGTCTTTTGTCTTATTCAAACTAGTCTCCTTGCTACCTCAAATATAATGGATTTATTAAAAGAGGGCACAGACACTGTCTCACTTTACCCCACAGCATTTGTCTCACTTTACCTCACTGCCACAATTTAAGAAAAAACTACCTCTCTCAACAAATCAGGCTAATCTTCAGTTATCATCATCACATGGTTTCATGTTGGTAATTCATCAACATGTATGATAGAAGTTTTTCCAGTTGAATCAATTTGCTTTGGCACAACAATCGATTAAGTTGACAGCAAGAAAATTTGCTTTTATATGCAAAAAAGACATTTTTTGTGAAAAAAAACATACAACAGCCGAGGTCCTCTCTTTCATGGCCAATGGGAAATAAGAGGGGCTTGAACACATATATCTCAAATGACCAAAAATGTGTTCCATTGCCTAGATACAGGGGGTGTCTCACATTACCCAATGTCTCACATTCCCCCGTTATCCCCTATATATTTGTATATGAGTGAAACATATTCTTTAGGCCACCATAAGATCATCTTGTTAACGGAATGGTGTCAAATGTGGGCATGCCGAGCGGCTACATCATTGAATGCACATGAACACTCCCCCCCTAAAAAAAGGACTTAAAGTAACAAGAATGTTCCCTGGAAAGTTGTTTGAATGAAGTATGTACAAAGTGTTTGTGCCAGCTCTGGGCCAAATCAAATCCAAATTTGAACAATGCATATGATGCTCGATGCCAGGGGGCATGAATCATTTTCCAAAATGGGAAGATCACCTGTTTTACTTAGAAAATATTCTCTTGACCTGTAAAATCTGAAAGTTCTGCTGTGTGATCACAGCACAGGTGGCATGATGGCACAGACTATTTACTGTAGCCAATGGTGGTTCCATTTCATGCCCGGTTGCATATACAGCTTAATAAATTAAATTAAATCAAATCAAATCACTTGTATTTGTATAGCCCAATATCACAAATAGGCATTTTCCTCAGTGGGCTTTACATTCCATACAGTATGACACCCTGCCCTTACACCCTTAGCTCGGCTGAGAAAAAAACTCCCAGTTGGAAACCCTTTATCGGGATTTTAAAAAATTGAAAAATCTCAGGGAGAGTCAACAAAGTTAGAGCACCTCAACTCTTATAACTCCCTTTGCCATTACAACTTTAATAATATCACAGTGTTTTGACCTACCCAGGGAATCGCAACTGGCTTGTTGCTTTTAGCGATTTCCAGGTAGGCCAGAATTTTAATCTCCCAGCCAGCTACTGCACATGCCTCAGGTATTGAGTGATCCAATTACCCTTAGCAGGGCACACCTCCACTGATGTGTCTGAGCGTTCCATGGAGCTTGACATGGTACAAACAGATACAGTACAAATAGCATTGAACGTCCTGGAGGCTTGGGAATGGGCTTTGCCATTGAGCTGAATTGTAAAGCCCTTCTGGATATATAACAGACAACCCGAGTTTGAAGTCATGCCTCTTACTGGAATCATATTGCATTTTATTGAGTTATGCCTAAATGATATTACATATTTTGTATTTACTACATTTAAACCATACATATTCACCTTTGTTTTTGCATCATATTTGAGCGGCTTTTTTACAGCTCTTCTTTTATTACTTCATCCTTCCTCCAAACCCACTAGTGTTTGTGATAGTTCGGCTGAATCCCAGTAATCCTTCACTTATATTTGATCACTTGTCAGATTAGATATACTAGTGGATAGGGAGGAACCGTGATGTTCCAAAGGTTGCAATACAGTCAATCAGACTGGGGATGTATTGAGCTCAGCACAATGCAGCCAACACATAGGCAGGGCGAAATTAAATTCTGAAGCAGTACATCTACAAAGTCTTGTTAAAAAAGGCAAGAAAGGACCAGGATAACTGTCCACATCTTTTGTTTGGATCCAAATAACTTAACTTAAACTAAGTTAAGAGGTAGGAAGTCTGTCACATTTTTTGCTCTTTCCTGCGAGGCACACAGCATCTAAACAATTGAACTTATTTGCATATCTCTCCACTTTCCTCCACCCATTATTGTCATCATCGTCACAACAACAGATGACCTCAGAATAATCTAATCATCCTCCACACACCATCCTCTGTATATCTAATGATGAACACACTCAACACAGACCTGGCACAGTAATCATACATAACCTGTTACCTAAGATCCTCAATCAAAACTTTTCAGAAAAGATTACAGACTGAAGATTAGTTGGTAACACTTAACAATGAGGGTACATTAATTAACTGTTGATTAATGCTTAGTTAATGCTTATAAAGCACTAACTGGATCCCTCTTAAGTTGAACAGTTTAATACGTTGCTGAAGACTCACTTTTGTTGCATTGGCCTTTAACACAAGTTGAGACTTTGACACTCTTAACCTTTTTTTTCATGTATCTTATATGTTATTTTGTATTGTATCTTGTACAGCACTTTGGTCAACTGATGTTGTTTTTAAATGTGCTATAGAAATAATTTCGACTTTGACTTTGACTAACTAACTGTAAATGCTTACTTATTTACAGTAAGTTAATGGTTAGGCATTAACTATGCTTAGTTTTGAATGCTTAAGCATCAACTGATCATAACAGTTGGTTAATGTTTAATTAATGCTTATTAAGCATTAGCGTCCATTAACGGTTGGTTAATGATGAGTTAATGTTTAGTATGCATTAAATAATAGTTCATTCCTGTACCCTTATTGCAAAGTGTTTCCGATTTGTTTTTATCTGCAGAGCCTGCAGTTAGTTTACAAAACACATTTTCTCTACATGTTATTCTTAGTATTGAATAATTCTATCATCTGGTAAACCAAATGACTAGAATAGCAACAACAACAACAACATCAACAACAACAGTTAACAGTAACTTTTAAGTTGGCTTTCTAACTTCAATCAGCGTTCCGGGATCACATTTTTTTAGTTGCATAGTTCACCTTTCGAACCAAGTTGTGTGAAATACGATAAAAAGACAACCATGTTTCAAACCCACAGTGCTACCCATACCAACCAACTCTTTTGATCGCGCCAACGTTTGATCCAACACATTATAGATCAGGTGCTCATCAAAAGAAGCTCTTCTTTCATCGCAAATCAAACAAAACACAACAGGATGTGGCCGTGGAATAATCTCAATGTATTAGACATGAAGGAGCAAGTTTGTCTGGCTCTATTAGATATCACTGTTCAGAGGTGGGTGACAGGTTGGGGGGAAAAGGGGGATAGATAGAGGGAACACTTGGTGGAGTAATGAGAGGAGGAATTGCTTTCTTCGTAGCGGGAGGATTATCTCTTTCCTTAAGGGGGTAACGTTGTTCAAAACAATTATCCGCTTGAATTAAAGCGTTGTTACGGCTCCCGCCTTGTGTTCCTTCCTCCTCTTGCCTCCTGTCAACTCTCTTTCTCTCAGGTGTCCTGATTGGGGGGACAGGCGCTACTGCCGAGCTTAAAGAGGACCTATGATACTTTACGACTTTTATGACCTATAAACGTTGTTATAATGATTTATAGTCATGTTTAACCATACTAGTGTATCAAATAATGACGTACATGCATTTAGACGTATTCCCTGCTGACCGTCTGGGGAGGCTGTGCAGAGCGCTAAACACTAGGTCAGCCGGTCGAGAAATCACATGTTCAAATCGGTTCAAATTTCCTGTCATCGTGTTGTCACGATTCCGGATTTTTCCATGTATGGTAACGTGCTGCTCAGACAAGCTCCGGCCATGCCCCCACCTTCCTGCTCTCAAATCTACCCGCACGCTGCTGAAATTGTTCTGGAAGGAAGGTAACCAATCACAACGGAGTGGGGTTTGCAGGAGGGGGGAGGGGAAGGGGCGGAGAAGCACAAAGCAGAGTGTAGAGAGTTACTGAATAGAATAGAATAGAATAATCTTTACTGTCATTGTACAAGACAGCAACATGTTGTTTGGAGCAGTCCTCCAGTTGCACTGTTCAAAATATTGATATTTTATCAATATGAGAAAAATATTTAAAACAAAACAACATTATCAGCAATATATGTATGAATATAAATAGATAACATATATATCTAAGAAAAAAATGTTTTAAAAAGTCCAAGTCCTTAAGTGTCCAATCATGTGTGTATGAGATGGGATGGGCAGTATCAGTGTGGCAGTAGAGTGGGAGTGGAGTTTAGTAGTGTCACAGCTCTATGATATAAACTGTTTCGCAGTCTTGTGGTGCGGGCAGGCAGTGTCCTGTATCGTCTTCCTGAGGGCAGGAGGGTGAAGAGGCAGTGTCCAGGGTTTGTGCTGTCTCTGAGGATGCCCTTGACACTCCGAGTACAGCGGGTCAGGTAGATGTCCTCCAGTCTGGGGAGCTGGGTGCCGGTGATCCTCTCAGCAGTCTTAATGATGCGCTGGAGAGCTTTCCTGTTGTCTGTGGTGCAGCCAGAGTACCATGCAGTGATGCAGTATGTGAGAACCGACTCGATGGTTGACCTGTAGAAGCTCACCAGCAGCTTTTGTGGGAGATGTGCCCTCTTCAAGCACCTCAGGAAGTGAAGCCTTTGAAGTCCTTTCTTGGCCGTCGCGGTGGTGTTGACGGTTCAAGTCAGGTCGTGGCTGATGTTGACCCCGAGGTACCTGGTGTTCTGCACAACCTCCACTGTCTCGCCGTCGATGGTGATGGGGTGATGGACGAAGGGCTTCGTCTTCCTCCTGAAGTCCAGGATCATCTCCTTCGTTTTTGCCGCGTTGAGGATCAGGTTGTTCTCTCAGCTCCAGCTCACCAGGTTCTCCACCTTTGACCTGTAGGCAGCCTCGTTGTTGCCTGAGATCCTGCCCACCACCATGGTGTCGTCTGCAAACTTCAGTATGGTGTTGGCCTCGTGGGTGGGTTTGCAGTCGAGAGTGTAGAGGGAGAAGAGGAAGGGTCTCAACACACAACCCTGTGGTGTGGTGCACCGATGTTCAGGGTGATGCTGGAGGAGGCCTGTCTCCCCATTCGCACAGTCTGTGGTCGGCCGGTGAGGAAGTCCAGGACCCAGCTGCTCAGGTGTGTGTTGAGGCCCAGGTGGTGCTCAGCTCCAGCTTGGTGGCAAGTTTATGGGGGGGGGGGGTGGTATTGAAGGCGGAGCTATAGTCTATGAATAGCATCCGCACATAACTGTCATGCTGGTCAAGGTGTGTCAGGGTGGAGTGGAGGGCTAGTGACACTGCGTCCTCCGTCGACCTGTTTGCCTTGTAGGCAAATTGGTGGTTGTCTAAGGAGGGGGGGATGCTGTTCTTCAAGTGCCCCAGTACCAGACGTTAGAAGCACTTCATCACCACTGGTGTCAGCGCCACTGGCCGACAGTCGTTGAGGGACCTGATGGCTGATTGTTTTGGGACAGGGATGATTGTGGCTGTCTTGCTGTCTAGTGGGGACAGAGGCCTGCAGCTGGGAGGTGTTAAACAGGTCTGTGAGCACCGCAGTCAGCTCCGCTGCACAGTGCTTGAGAATCCGCCCTGGTACTCTGTCGGGTCCAGTAACTGATGTGCGCGCTAGGGTGAGAGGAAGAGTGTCCTGAAAATCTACATGGTTTTTTGTGATGTGATTCGTGTCAGGTTGCTCTCTAGTAGTTTTTAACAAGAAATGAAGACCAGAAAAGTAGTTTAATAGGAGATCTGACGTGGCCTCTGCTGGTGGATAGGCTCTCACTGACCGCGGACTGCTCTCCGCTCCTGACGTGCCGTCTGCTGTTACTTTGGTTATATGATTGAGTTAATGGAGGGCTGTTAGTTTAGTGTTTTGTTTGTTTGATCAAAGTTTCGAGGGGTCGGGGTATAGTTTAGTCGGAGGAAGTCCTGGGCAATAATGCAGTCCAACTGTGGCTGCCCCAGGCTTCCTCCCGTTTTCCTTTACTTTCACAGTCCTCCGGTAAACGTGAGTTTTGGGATTGCTTTAATAAACTTACACTATTGTTTAAGCGTTAACGTTGGTTTTCGTCTGGTTTATTTAATGGTTACTGGCCGATTAACGAGCCTGGTATGGTCGGCCGTAACAAGCATGATGACATCTGATCCATGGCTGATTAGTGCAATGTTAAGTGTTATTAAATTAACAGTAAAACAAGAAACAATAAAATATATCTGAAATATTTTTTTAAAGTGGCCTTTTCATTGGTTTAAGAAAGACACAATATGTAGTGTATGTTCACATCATGCAATGTGCTGCTAAAGGAGGTAGATGAAGCGAAATAAAGACAACCTATTTCATATTAATCATTCTGCTCATTGATTGGGCACCGTCTGAGAAAGATTTACTATATATACTGTATATGAGGCAAAATACAAGAAATGAATGCAGAGTCTCCCTTAGAGATAGGGTGAGAAGCTCAGTCATCGGGGAACGGGATCCTTTGCGAAAGGAGCAGTTGAGGTGGTTCGGGCATCTGGTAAGGATGCCCCCAGGCCTCCCTAGGGAGGTGTTAGGAGCGTAGTGGAAGGAGGCCTCGGGGAAGACCCAGGACTAGGTGGAGAGATTATATTCCACACTGGCCTGGGAAGCCTCGGGATCCCCCAGTCAGAGCTGGTTGATGTGGCCGGGAAAGAGAAGTTTGGGGTTCCCTGCTCAAGCTGTGCACGATTTGGATAGGGTGAGATGATGATGATGATGATGATGAATGCAGAGTCAGTAGAAATAAAACTAATTTTGTATGATATATGGCTCAATAGCTGATCCTAAATCCCAAACTATCCTCCCATCTCCCAGTTGAGTTGAGTTTGAGTTTCTGCTGGCGAGCTCCAAAGTGATAGCCTGGAAATCCAGATCCACATCTAGAACTATAGAGTGTCTGGCCACGATCAATAAACCTTCCCAACTCAAGGGGCGGCACCTACGCGTTCATTTCAAATACCGCTGCACACACTTGGATAGCAGTACGACCAATCAGAGCAATGAACAAGGAGATGTATCAAGCCCTGTTGTTTAGCGAACTGCGGGGTTAACTGGCAAATTAAACTTTTGCGGTGATTGGTCAGCAAAACAGAACATGCTTCTTTCTTACTAATGAAATATTTGATTGCCATCTTCCAAATCGTAAAGTGTTGAGGCCAAAGCCGGCTCAAACTCGAACAACGTATCCGCATCCATATGTATTGTTTACTATCACGGCTTCGACGGCGCATGCCCAGCTTTGTCGTCATCCCGTTACGTCCGCCCCAGAGCCCCATACTTAGGGCTCTGGCCCGCCCATATCAGATAGAACGATTTGATTGGCAGGTCGGATTTTTACGACATTTATTAGTTAATGAGCTCCAATGGATCGTGTCCAGACCAACAAGCTGAGCAATTTAAATTTGCCAGTGGAGGGGAAAACAAGTTCTACTTCTTATTGGGAATTAATCAGGTTGTTTTTAGAAAGTTCAGTTACATCACACATTTGATCCACTTCTTGACACATTTTTGCTCAGGGCTCTGTTTCAGAGGAGTGAGAAGAGCAGGAGAGCATGTGTGAAAGACGATAATTGGGAAGAGTGAGGGAGGAGGTAGGGCTGCTCATCATAGGGTGACAGAAAAGCAAGAGGCCAAGGGGAGGGACACTTTGGGTGAACAAAAAAAACACACACCATGCATTCCAAATCACATACTTTTTCTTTTTACTACACTACATACTAAAGTACAGAAGAGTTTTAGGGCCACAGGAGGGAAAAACAATCACTAAGGAAGAATTTTTTTCATTATGTCAAGAAATGTCAAGAATAAAGACGAATACTCCAAAATGCTATTATAGTTAGTGGGGCATGTATGTCTTTTCAACATACTACAATTGATGTGCTTGAATTGAGACATCCTAAATCTTTTTCTGGCATACTAAATAGTAGGGAGGTATGGGGATTGGAATGCAGGAACAGTGAAAGATGGAGGCAATTACATACAGTGATAAAGATTGTTTCATGTTCCAGATTTTCCCTCAGATTATTTATTTTGGGATGAAGAGAAAGTTTAATGTGCACATTAACAGACAGAACATACAGTGCTGTCAACAATAAGACAAATCCAACTCCAAATCTACAAGTCGATATATTGAGTATGAGCTTCTCATTTTTTTCAAATGCTCTCCAACATGCTGCACCATACCTATACCTTTTTAAACTACATTATGTATATACATGTGTCTGACCTGGCATGATCCGTGGAATATTATATAACAGCGATATCAAACCTAACATCAGTGGAATAAGCTACTGCTGCTGACTGAGCTGGAAGGAGGAGGAGAGCGAAACATCGTGAAGAATTTCAGATGATGTTTTTCTATCCTGTATTATGCAAGCCCATGCTTAGGGAAGGGAGACCTTCAGAGGTTTCTCTCTCTCTCCCCATTCCCTGTGATAAGTTTGCCTCCTGGTGGCGTTTTGGTGCAACTGTCCCTACACCATCATTTTCAAATCAAAACCCTTCAATTTCTGTCTTTTTTTTTTTAAAAAAGGAAACATCAGCTAATTTAGCAGAGTCTTAGAGCCCTATTGCAACAACTTAGAAAAATGCTGTGTAACAGTACATCATGATAATCATGTTGTGGCTGCTGTTTGGGCCTACTTCTGTCATATAATATATATTGTTTTATTTGTGTTGTCTGACTTGTTGACTAGTTTGTGACTATTTTAAAAGGTGCATTTAAATACAGTTTGTTTAGGTTGCTTACTTTCTTCCCCAATAATACCAGCTCAATAGGATTTAACACTTTTATTTCATTTTTAAAGCTTCCATTTTGGATCACTTATTATTCTACTTATTATGTTTGATTTTAAAGTGTAAAGAGGGTAGCACTTTATCCATGTGCTTCTACTACTCATTTCTTTCATGCAATGTAAGTGTTAGCATAGGTTTTTTGAACACTACCTGCCATACAATGTGACTCTTAGTTGATAATTTCAGAATCAGGCTGTGTTTGAAAAGCCATACTTACATCCTCCCTCCTTCATACTCAACATGTATATACTGCATACGATCTACTTAGCAATCTATTGTGTATGCAAGGTTCGAATTTCTTCTTCTTCTTATAAGATTGCGGTCTTTTAGACGCTGTTTGGCGTATTACCGCCCTCCACAGTTTAGATATAGAGCTAGATTTTTACATACAGTCCTTTGTTGTGCAGGATATGCAGACATTTGAATAAAGAATTAAAAAACCTTTCTTGTTGTTTGAAAATACATAATGCATTGTGGGGCGGTTGAGTAGGAAAAGTATCCAATCGATCCATACACAAAATCTTCCCAGAAGTTAGTACTCATCCGGGCATTTCTCGCCTACCCAAACTGGCATACACAACCGTCACATACTCAAATTGACGTCAAAATGAGTATGATTAGGATGTAAGTATGGCTTTCCGAACACAGCCTCAGTGTTGCTTTCTAGGATTCATCAAACACTGAATCTGTCCATTGTGTGGTGGACAAGCAACAAGTTGACCGCTGGAGGGCAGTCACATCCAGGTGACTTCAAATGGTCCCGGACTGGTGGTTTACATATTTCTCATGTCACTTGCTGTCAGCAGGTGTCTTCTGCACCTCACACAAACATTTAATTAGTTCTAGTCAAACTGTGGGATGACAGCACGGCCCAAGAGAGGAGGAGTGGAGCTTTCTGAGAGACCTTCTGACTAATATTAGCTTTTGTGACAGAATTTTCCCATCTAGCTAACAACTCCTAGTCTGCCCAGCAAGGCAGTGGGAGTGAGCAAGGGAGACACAACAATCCACAACACTGACAGGAAAAGATATGGAGAGATGCTTTAAGTCCTTTGTGTTGTATTGCTGCATGCATGGTCGCAAAACACAAAACAGGCACACACAGATACAATATAATAATAATAATAATAATAATAATAATAATAATAATAATAATAATAATAATAATAATAATAATAATAGTATCTTTATTTATATAGCACCTTTAAAAACAATGGTTTACAAAGTGCTTTAACAAAATGCATACAAGCTAGTACAATCAAATAAATACATACTAATCCAAAAAACACATATACAAAAACATAAATACACATACTCATATATACACACAACAAATCAAACAAGATTAATAGGTGCTAGGATAAAAAGACATTGAGGAAGAGAATAAAAAGAATAAATAGACGGCATCACGTAAAAGCAAGTCTATAAAAATGTGTTTTAAGAAGTGATTTAAAAGAGGAGGTAGAATATATTTTTTAACATTTCATTAAAAGATGCTCCACTTTCTACCAGTCATTATTCATCCTTAGTTATGTCCAGACTTAAGATAGACTTAAGTGACGGGAGGTGAAGGTGATCACTATCCAACAGAGATCAAGTTTGTCATGAAGTCTGTGTTATTTTGTGCACCTCCTTGCATTTCTTTTTACTTACACATTCATTTGTAAAGAAAAAAACAACTATTCCTTTTCAGAAGAAACGCAAGTGTCGATTCGGTTGTGAGGCCGGTTGGATGTACTGCCATATTCTCTGAAACGCCTTTGGAGACGGCTTATGGTGGAGAAATGAACATTCAATGCACGAGCAACAGATCTGGTTGACATTCCTGCTGTCAGCATGCCAATTGCCCGCCCCCCCAATGTTTGTGGCTTTTGTGGTTTTTTGTGGTGGGAGAAAACTCCACTTTTGAGGGGGGTTTTTTTTTGTGCACAGTCTAAGGCACACTTCTGTCTAATCATGATGTCAGATCAGCATCTTGATGTGGCACCCCTGTGAGGGGGGTTGGATATTTTAACAAAACAAAAAGGGCCCCCTATAACACATTTAAAAAAATTTGTGAAAAATGGCCCATTTTCAATTTGCGTTCTTCTCATGGTGTTCTTGTGTCCTTGTGTCCTTGTGAAACGTCACCAGCAGGGCGGGGTTGGAGCCCAAGTACTGTTCACATACAAAGTTCACATCAAGCCAAGGACAGTCCGAAAACCCGGAAATGTCCTTGCCCCGCCCATTTTACCGAGGACGCATCATATCAATTAACGTTATTTTCTGGACTTGTGTCCTTGTGAAACGTCATGAGGTGAAGCCAAGTACTGTTCACATGCAAAGTTCACACAAGCCAAGTCCAGTCCGAAAACCCGGAAATGTCCTCGCCCCGCCTGTTTTACCAAGGATGCATCGGATGGTAACTTGTGGTGACTTGTGAGCGTGAATTTCCCAGAATGCACTTGGCGGTGACGTGCGCCGCGCGGACAGCGCAGCTTAAAAAAAAAAAGTTTCATGTTAAAGGTCAGTCCCTCCGTTCACACTTTTTTTCCCTTGCGGTGCTTAAATTTCTCCGTTTGGATTATCGCTGTTAGTTTAGAATTGTGGCCGGATACCTTTGCATTGATCGAGTTTGTGTGTCGATAATAAACTGAGTAATTTACTTTCGTTTGTTAGATGCTAAATGATCTTTGCTTTGTGAGCAGTTGAATCGCCATTAGGCTACTTAGTTAAGTTAAATAACGGCGGTGTGTGTTTTTCCTTTCGTAAGAGATTAACGGCCTATTTCCTGCATTTTGTCTGTATAGATTGATTGATCTGAATTAATGGTTTGGTATTATTTTATTACACCATAATAATGGATATTCATTTCCCTTTTTGTTGTAGACCGCATTCTTGACATCTGTCGGCTAAGCTACTGTCCGAGCCAAGTAAACAAACCTAAACTGCGTTCTGACTCCAGAGGTGTTCTTACCAACCATAGATAGTAAAAGGAAACTACACCTACCAACACACCAGGGTGACACCACCGCTATAGTAGGCCTACCTATATCCTTCCACCACACTAGTTTCTACAGTCTCAAAACAATTGTTCCATTTTCCGGTACAATAGGCGGCGGTATGCACCAAGAAAACTATAGTTGCAACCCGCTAATACACGAAAAGAAGAAGACAGTTGGTGGTTGCACCGGCTGCATTTAATAATAATCAGTCAGGAAAAATATAAAAGATGAGGAACCCGCCGATAACCCAAAAAGTAGAAGAAGAAGAAGAAGAAGAAGAAGAAGAAGAAGAAGAAGACGACGACGACGACGACGACGGAAAAACTACACAACTGTAAGTTATATGTCGAAATATTACTAATGTTTTACAGAAGTGACGCCTTTAAACTCACGTTATTGACTAATATTAACCTGCTTGAAATTTGCTCGGACAGCTAGCAAGTCCGTTAGCCGGACATGACTCAGACGACATCCAGTAGCCTATTAAGAACATTTTCCTCCAACTGATAACGTTTCAACGTTGTAATTCGCTTTATTTGTTCCCTGGCTTATCAGTTTGTCTTAGGGAAAAGTTGTATTTTTAAAACAAGTCACAACCTTATATTTTCCTTTTTATTTTTTTGAATTGACTTCAACGTTGTGCTCTTCTGGATCGACTAATTTGCTTGTCTTATTAGCTATTGTGCAAAAAAGTGTTATAGGCTACTAAGTAATACCCATTAAATTACCTGCAATATTTTATCAAGGGACAACAGAGGAGACAAGGGCCTTGATTGAGTGGCGGTCGGCGAATGAGCCCCTCTTCACCGGCCGCCGCAACACCTCGAAGACCGGGTGGGAGTAAGTACTGCTTTTGTGAGATTATATTATGCACGTCAGTATTTGAACGGCTGAAGTCAGATACATGTCGTAACCATCTTTTATGGTAAATGTGTTAATTGAAGTTACAGTGTTGTATGCCTACTGTATATATGCATATTTTTTTTTTTTTTGCTTTGTTAAGGGACTTCATTACCACTTCTTCCATGGCCATTACAGCGAAACAGGCCAGGAAGAAGTGGAACAATTTGAAGGACAAGTATAAAGTAAGTTTCCTCTTTGTCTGCTTTGTATTATTCACTGATTGATAGATTTCCTGGGGAAATTAACATATGGACAACAATAGATTTTGTAGTGGCTTTTGAAATAGGCTTTGCCTACTTTAGAACTGTGGTTGCATTAAAATGTGTGCTGTAATTAAAACTCTGTTCACAGGAGCTTAAGAACCCTCCCACCGGGAAAGGGGTAGAGGCCGGCAGTGCCACTGCAGCCACCTGGCAGTGGTACGGTACTATGGACGCTGCACTCCAGGGGCAGCATGCGATCAATCCGCCCCTGGTTGTGGCAGCCAATACGAGTGCCACTGCCGGTGGGGTGCTGATCACGCCGGCCTCTACCCCTTCCACTTCCACAGCAGGAAGCCAGTGCAGTGGAAGCCAGGCATCGGCCTGTGCCCCTTCCACTGCATCCCGCAGCCAGGCCAGGAAGAGGCCCAGGGAGAGACTAGTGGATATGTTGTTGGAGGAAGGGGAGCGAGAGGCGGAGAGAGAGAGAGAGGCAAGAGTGAGGGAGGAGGAGCGGGAAAGGGCAGCTGCAGCCCGAGAGGAGCGGTTTTTAAATCTTTTTGAGTGTTTAGTTAAAAAATTGTAAAATAAATACATTATTTTCGTTTCACATCATCCAACTCATTCTTCATAGCAAGTGTCTTGTTTATAGGTCATTCTTCAACTACGGTGATATGCGTCCTTGCAATACAGCAGGAAAACAAAAGCATAGCATTTCTTATTTTAAATCTGTCACACTTGACAGTAAAAGGACTTTAGGAAAAATAATGGTGAATCAGTGTATTTTTATTATAAAGTTGGGTTTTATACATAGTTTTGGCTATTTCACCCTTGTCCCTAGGTAAAGTTTTGGACATTGGCTAGTGATTTCCATCACTTTTTAATGTGGTCTGTATAAATTCCATCAGCCACTATCAGGAAATTCTTCTAAATAAACCCATTAGTACATCTCTCTAAATTTTTATTTAAAAAATAATTAACACCAATTTTGCCTGTACATGAAGTATGACCCTTATATTTACAACAGAAGTATTTTACAATATGTAGGCTACAGTTAACATTCATGGTAATTATATGTAGAACAAGAAACATCAAAATATTACACACTTGTGTCAAATGAGGGTTAACAGTGAAAGCAATAGGAAAAAGGCTTTTTCAATGTATTGCATTGTACAATTTTTTTAATATTTGTTCAGTAAAATTCCATATAGAACAAGGAATAACATCCCTCTTCTGTATACGAATATCTTGGTGTAGAAAGCCTTAAAATTATGAAAGCAATAGTATTTGTTTGAAGAGTGCAGTAAAAACAAACAGCAGAACTAAAAGTAATTTGCACTAAAATTATCTAAATGTAATCATGTTCTCCCAAACATGCAGGGAGTTCTTCAGGTGCAGAAATGCGAGCAGCAAGCCTGGCTCGGATGGCGTTCCCTGAGTGGGCCCTGTCCAATTCACCGCATTCTTGCTCCTGTTCTTCCTCCTCCTCCTCCTCTTCCTCTTCCTCCTCCAAGACGTCACCTGCTGTCATGCAAATGTTGTGCAAAATGCAGCATGCAGCAACAACCTTTGGGGTGAAGATGGGCCTGACCTCCACAGCCCTCAAAAATATGGCCCGCCAACGAGTTTTCAGCATCCCGAATGCCCTCTCAATGATAATGCGCCCTCTGGTGTGATGCCTGTTGAACCTGGCTTCAACTCTGCCTAGTAATCAAAAGTCACATGGAAAAATAAAGGTGTTTGTCAGTGTAACCAAAATATATATTTTTGTATGTTTTCATGAAACAGAGAGGGATCTTACCTGCTACAGGCTGGCGGTACGGGGTGATGAGGGCCACAGGATGCTGAAGGCACGGGTATCCCCCATCCCCCAGCAGGAAGTACCCGGCTGGCGGATACAGGGCCTGGCTGTATATTGGTGAGCGTCGCAGCACCAGGGCATCGTGCACAGACCCCGGATTTCCAACATAAATGTCTAAAAACGACCCTTTGGAATCAGAGATGGCTTGGAGGATTATTGATGGAAAAAGCTTCCGGTTGCAGTAACCAATCCTCTGTTCCGCAGGTGGCACCATGCGGATGTGGCATCCGTCGATGGCCCCGGCAGCACTCCGGAAGGCCTCATGGCCGGAAAGATGAGCAAAGCCTGCTCCCACCTCCTCTATCTCCTCAGGCTTCGGGAAGTGGATGACCCGGTGAATAATGGCCATGAGCTTGTCCACCACCTTGTGGACCGTCCTGCAGACTGTGGAGAGGGGCATGGAGAAGATGTCTGCCGTCACCCTGTAGGAGGCTCCACAGGCGAGCCAGTAGATGGTCACAAGGACCTCCACCTCGTGGCTCCATCCATGGGACTTCTCCCTGGGCAGCATCTCCACCAGCCGGTCCATGCTATCCCGGGAGAGTCTGAAGGCTGGCCTCAAGTCGCCTCCGGAAAAATACACTGCCAGGATTGGCACAGTGATATTGTACTGCATGTAAGGACCACGGTCTTGTGTAAAGAGTAAAATACAACTATACTTTAAAACATTTCATTGTTTTTTTTTTTAAAAAGTATTTCTTATTTACCATGTCTGTTGAATGTTTAATCCATTTAAAATATAATGGTAAATTTATGATTGTCTGATATGAATTGTGGAAGTTGCCGGATTTAATATTCCTATAATATTTTAACTGGGGTTGTAGGCCTACTTGTAAGGATTATATTTCATTGCTTACTAAATAATTTATTAACTCATTTGTAGCTCACAAAACAATTATTCCTGGGTTTTTCACAGCAATTACATTAAAAAATGTATCTATCAATTGAAAGGCAAAAAAACCGTTACATGTACCTTGCTTAAGAGACAAGCGATGATGGCTTGTCTTCTCCGCATCCTCCACCTCCTCCTCCTGGCTCTCCTCTCGCGGATCTGCATCCTCAGTCGGGCCCTCTCCTGCTGAGCCAGCCTGAACATCGTCCCGGCCAGAGCAGCAGCGGCAATCAGGATCCGACGACGAGGATGAACTAAAACGGCATCCATGCCAAACTTCTAACTAACGGAAATAACTAAATTGATATCTAACTAACTAACCAACTAACTAACTATATCTATCTAAACAACTATCCTATATCGTAAGTAATCTAATATAAATCTATTTACTAATCTATTCTGCTAGAGCCTATCTAATGTGTAATTATTCTTTCTAGTATATCTTTTCTCTCTCTCTGTATCTCTTACCAACCTTAACAACCCACAATGTTTGTTTTACCACTTGCCTTTTATAGTAGGTGATCAATGTAAATGAGATGCAGGTGTGTACAGTTGTGTGTGCCGTGTAAAGTTTGGTAGCCTATGGCCTACTTTATCTAATGAATAAAATTATTTCATTTTAATAAGCCTATATAATTACAGTTCGGAAATAAAAACATTTCTATTTAAAATTGGAAAGGGAAAGAGGCAAGTTATTTTATTTATCTACTTTTATTGCAAATAAACATTACAGCATAAAAAATACAGGTTGATTGAAAACAGACGCGCTGGGCTGTGACGTCATCAAGTCAGCTTCTGTCCCAATTGCAAAATAGCGTCCCGTCCTTGGAAGTCTGTTCTTCCAAGTCGAACTCCGGAGTCCGGACTTGCAAGGACACAAGTCTGTACTTTGGTGTACTTGGTTTTGAGAAACGGCCATAGTTTGAGAGAAATGGTAATATTGTGTATCTGGAATGAATTTTAGATCTTTATGTCCATCTCATGAAAAATGGAAGCAAAAACAAAAGTGTTGCGTTTATATTTTTGTTGAGTGTAAGTTCTCATGGCCAAACCTTAGCATATGAATAATCGCCTTTTAATGCAATGGACAAAATAATACTAAAGTGGACTACGATTCACGAAATAAGATAAACTAATGCATATACATCAACAAAAATAAATATTAAGTGACTTTCTGAAGGAGATCATTCCAGCGCTTGTGTGCTCTCATCATTCAATGAAACATGGCTGGAATCATCTGATTTAAAAAAGGCTCCGAGTCCTTTATGCAATTAACAATCTTGGATAAATATTGATGAAAGAACACATGAGACATGAGATGAAAGAGTTTTTCTGACAGCTCCCTTTCCTTGACAGTTTTGTTCTGCTTTTTGAAAGCATTCAGAAGGGAATCTTCGCCTGTGTGTGTGTGTGTGTGTGTGTGTGTGTGTGTGTGTGTGTGTGTGTGTGTGTGTGTGTGTGTGTGTGTGTGTGTGTGTGTGTGTGTGCGTGTGTGTGTGTGTGTGTGTGTGTGTGTGTGCGCTGTGCAGATCAAACGGTGGTAAAGGGGATTGGATGTCGTGTGTTATCTCAGACGTGTCTGTCAAAGTTGGTGGGAGGGATTAGCACTGCTGGTGGAGACAAAATACCATCTAAAAAGGGAGAGAGAGGCAGGTGGGAGTGTAGACACACACACACAAACACACGCCGACACGCACACACACACACACACACACACACACACACAATCATGTTCACACGCACTACAGAGACACACATAGAAAGTCAGACAGACAGACACACACTCACACACAAACAGGTGGGTCACTATGAATGTCACAGACCTGCCTGTCCTCCTTTCGTCTGCAGCTGCATGGCCATGGAGTTGCTGATAATGGTACACACACAATAACCAGATATTCACATATTTTCCCATCCATGACAAAGCTGGATTGTTAACACCAGTGAATGGGGCAGGTCATATGTCATAAAGAGGCAACCTCTCATTGAGAAATATGTCTACAGCTCTGTCAAGCTGCTTACACTAACATTCGCTTAAAGATGAGAAAGTAAATTGTGCATTTACTTAATAATTTTTTTTTAATTAAAAGGCATATTCCATTGTACAATGTGAGTGTTACAAAAACTACTTTAATGATGCTGTAAAACCTCCTTGTCACTAGAAAAGGCTAGTGGTTTTAGACATAGCCATCACATTCTGGGACTGTGAGGACACAGAAGATTTCAGCCCTGTGAGGGCACAAAATCTTTCACCTCCGTGAGAAGGGTGACTGATTCACTGCAATCAGGTGTGTGTGGCACTGATTGGCTAATTGAGCCCAGGTGTGAATAGGTTATATACGCCCTGAGACCCCAGTGCTCTGTGCTGCTCATTGTCTCACCTTCAGAGGTAGTGAGAGGTTGTCTCTGAGTGCTCTCTGTGTTAAGTGTTGCAAAGTCAACTGTTTAACTTGTGTATCCTTTCAGCGGTGGTTTTCTTCTTGCTTTAGTTTGCTATATTAAAAGGTAGCCTGTGTGGCCCTTTACAGCTTTGTGCATTTTGTTTTCTCCCCCTTCCCTGTAGTCGCTTGTGCGATTTAGTGGTTATCCCTCCGGGGATGACTTTCAGACACCCCTCGGTCCGCACCTGTGTCCCCCCCCCCAGTCATTACAGAATGAGCAGCCCAATGGAGGGCACAGTGGCCCCACTAGTGCTGCTGGTATGTCGATAGTCAGTAACAGCGTAAGGTGCGATCACACCAAACGCGTTGGGTGTGGTGGCGGTGTTGAAAAATCCTATTTTTGCATAGGGAACCATTGGTTTAGGCGCGATGATGCGTTGGATGCGGTAAAGCGGCGCTTTGGGCGCGGTAGCCGCGTTACCTCACCGTCGCGCGAGTTCAAAAAAATGTAACTTTTAACGCTCCAACGCGTGACGTTTAGCCGCGTTGGCCAATCAGCGGTGAGCTTGACCCGGCGTCACGGACATCGGCACGGTGGGAGCATGGGTGGGAGGACAACACAGAGGCTGAGAAACACCGAGTAGGAAATGCGGCTGGCTGGTGATATGAAGCCGCTCGGGGTTGGGTTAGAAGACGTGGGGAAAGTGAGCCAGGCGGCTGTGCTTTAGCCGATAAACCAAGTTAGCACCGGTCGGATAGCGTTAGTTAACTCACCCGGTTGTGTGCGGCCACCACCTCCATAATGAACCCAAACATAACGGCTAAGTCCAGGGAACTTTCACAACGAGTACAGCGAAGCACCGGTGTTTATGCCTATATCTACGCCAGCTATGGTCCCGTCACAGCCAGGTAGGGTAATGTAGGCTACTTGCCTTTATTTTCTACTGCCCTGTGCACAATGCTGCTGTAAATGTGTTTGGTATGGTGCTGCCTTGCTGTTTGTGTTCATTTCCGAGTGGCGTGAATCTGCAATGCTGTTTTAAGGCTATTTGTTCCGTTCAGTTGCTGTTTATTTGTCTTTTGGCACAATTGTTGGCCGTGTTGTTGTTGTTGTTTTTGTGTGGACATGAACACTGTTGTGTCGGGTCGGGTCTGATCACAGCCATGGTTGATTAGGGGAATAAATATATCGGGGGAGACTAGCTGCGTAGCATTGGGCGCGTTGAACCATTTTGACACAAAATGACCAAGCGCCAGATCAGGTGCGTTGGGCGCTTTGGCCACCGCACCCAACGCGTTTGGTGTGTTCGCACCTTTAGAGGTCCATAGACAGACAATTTCTGCTCAAGGAGCCCTGTTAGGCTCGCGCGACCAAACCCTACGTGCCATTGTTGAGCAACAGGCCTCGCAGGACTGCCCAAGTACAAGCACCACCAGTTCCACCCCATGACCCTTTTGTAGGCCAGGAGACCAAGCTGGCAACCCCAGCCCGCTATGACGGGCATCCAGGGAGGTGTGAGGGATTTATCACCCAATGCTGTTTAGTGTTTGAGTTACGTCCCTCTATGTTTAGCACCGACCGAGCCCGGGTCACATATATAATATCCCTTCTTTAGGAAAAGGCCCTTTCATGGGCTACAGCCTTATGGGATAGGCAGACCCCAGTCTGCGCTGACGCGCCCCTCTTCATGGCGGAGATGAAGCGTGTGTTCGACCACGATGTTAGTGGCCAAGAAGCAGCCAAACGCCTCCTTAGGTTATGTCAGGGCTCTGCAAGCGTTGCAGAATTTTCAATTAAATTCTGGACTTTAGCTACGCAATCAGGTTGGAACAGGGAGGCTCTAGTGACCACTTTTAGTCATGCCTTGTCTGAGAGAGTTCAGGATGAGCTCGCTTCCCGTGAGGTTCCAGATTCACTGAGGATTTAATCTCATTGGCTATTGGAATTGACAACAGAATTCATGAGCGCAATAGAGAGAGAAAACCGGCGTACACCCGTCAAATGTCAGAGGAGTTTAGTTTCCCTTGTGAAAGACCTACCCTGTCTGAGGGGTCCCTTACCAATGATGATCAGGAACCCATGCAAATAGGACCCACACGGCTTACTTCTGTGGAAAGACGGAGGCGTATGAGCAGTGGAGCTTGTCTATACTGTGGGAGTGTGGGTCACTTCATTCGCCAGTGCCCCTCAACACAAAAACACAATAAGCAGGGAATCAGGGTATGCGTGTCAGACCTTGGGGAAGCCTTGCAGAGTCTTAATAATTCCCCTCCCGTGGCCAGTAGTTGCACCCCTTTGTCCTTTGAGTTATTATGGGATGGACACTGGCGCACCTTCTCGGCATTTGTTGATTCAGGAGCAGCAGGTAGTTTTACGGACTCAACCCTTGCCCGAAAGCTCAATTTACCCATTTATGATCTTTATTAATGCAGTGGATGGGCAACCCTTGGGTAGGGGTAGGGTTGAGAAGGTCACCTGCCCGATTTTCATTCGCATCGGCAATCACACGGAAGAGATTAAATTTTTTCTTATTGACACACCTCAGTTACCACTCATTCTGGGACACCCATAGGTAAATGCCTTATCTCTACGATTCCAGTGTTCAGATAGTGACAGTTCTCCAGAGCCCATTGTGCCCCTTACCTGCATCCGTGCCCCACTGACCTGGGAGATTGACACAGTGGTTCAGGGGGCTCAACAGCAGGAGCCTTACCCAGGAGGGGGGCCCCAAGGCTGTCGGTACGTTCCGGCAGGAATGCGATCACAAGTGCTTGAGTGGGGCCACTCCGCACGCCTCACAAATCACCCTGGTGTTGGTCACACTATTGGTTTACTCAAACAGAGATTCTGGTGGCCCTGGATGGGGCGAGTTTGTGGCAGCTTGCAATATTTGCGCCGGAAACAAGACGTCACAACAGCATTACCAACCAGCCCCAAACTATCGGGTGGGTCAGAGGGTGTGGCTCTCCACAAGGGATCTCCCACTGCGGGTAGAGTCTTGCCAATTGCCGCCATGTTTTGTTGGTCCCTTCAGGATCATTCGAAGGATAAACCCTGTCACTGTTCGCCTCTTCCTCCCCCGGTTCATGAGGATTCACCCCTTGTTTCATGTTTCCTGCCTCAAGCCAGTCTGTTCCAATCCACTAGCCCCTCCAGGGAGGCCTCCACCCGTGGTGGGTGGGGGGTCCTGTTGGAACGTCAGGTGCCGTTCCTTAGAGGGGTGGTCCTGTGAGGACACAGAAGATTTCAGCCCTGTGAGGGCACAAAATCTTTCGCCTCTGTGAGAAGGGTGACTGATTCACTCACTGCGTGAGTGTGTGGCACTGATTGGCTAATTGAGCCCAGGTGTGAAGAGGTTATATACGCCCTGAGACCCCAGTGCTCTGTACTGCTCATTGTCTGACCTTCAGAGGTAGTGAGAGGTTGTCCCTGAGTGCTCTCTGTGTTAAGTGTTGCAAAGTCAATTGTTTTACTTGTGTATCCTTTCAGTTGCTTGGCAGCGGTGTTTTTTTTTCTTGCTTTAGTTTGCTATATTAAAAGGTAGCCTCTGTGGCCCTTTACAGCTTTGTGCAACTTTCAGACACCCCTTGGTCAGCACCTGTGTCCCAACTCCCCCCCCCCCAGTCATTACAGGGACAGCAGGAGCTCTGCTGGGCTAATAAATGTTTGTTTTTTGCATTGAGAAAACACAAAAAACAATGTTAACAGGCTGCTTTGAAAAGACTGTCTCACTGGACTCCGGCTTTGACAGCAGGTTTTGACAGCGGCTTTGACAGCAGGTGCTGGTAATACTGATGTGACCACACTGTTTAGACACATGTAACAGTATAACTACACACAATCTGCATCTGGTGTCTAAAAACCCCCACCTGCTGCTTCCCTTTGCATTATATAACAAGAGATAAAAAGGGCAAAACTCGGCATTAACATGGAACTCAATTCAATCAAACACAGCCAGGTGATCAAAAGGCTATGCTATATACACACGCGCGCACGGACGGACGGACGGGCGGGTGGGTGTAGGTCTTTCTGCATACATAAAACCTGACTGCAGTTCTGTCTTGTGCTGTTGTGGCTCACTGCTATAATTAGAACAAGGGACGATAAGCATTCAAAGGCTTTGAAGCTCTTATCAGGAGCAGCCAAAAGGCAGATGGGGACACGCACAGACATAGGCACCGGCGCTAACACACACACACACACACACACACACAACCTCCCTTTATGTAATATCCCTATGTAGGGGTGAGGAGGGAGTGTATTCACAGAACAGAAATGCTGATCTGGACAGTTTCTTAAAATCCAACATTAATCAACATTAACTGTGCACAGTGTCAATGTCTGCTCTGATTAGACTAAACTATTACTCATTACAGTAATGTTGCTTGGTGAGAGTAATGTTCTCCTGACATATTCAGCTGTGATTAATCCTCTTGCGGTCCCATCTTCAAAGAAACCATATTGTTACCACGTACGTACTGTTTAAAGACACGTAACTTTAAGGAGGGTGTTAGTTGTAAAATTAGCAGAGGCTGGTATTACGTCTACGGTGCCCTTCATCTCTACCATTGTGTCCTTGAGCAAGACACTTAACCCCAAAAACTGCTTCAGGGGCGCTGTACTGGGGCGACCCTGCGCTCTGACACCCTCCAAAGAGTGGTAACTTGAGAGGGGATATATGAAAAGACACATTTCAATGTATCCATTGACTAATAAAGTAACTTAACTTAAAAAAAACTCTAGGCACCATCAAAAGTTTGTGAAAGATGATAATCTCAAGGTGAAGTGGTGGCACGTTTTTTTTCGTCAAATTGTGTAAATTATCTACTGCAGATACTGTCATAAGGGACACGACAACAAAACATATTTTTAAAATGTAGCCCGAGAGTTCAGGGAGTGCAGATGTTGTGATACATTTTAGTACAGATGAGGTGACACTACCTTTCATTACCACCAGGCTGTGCCCTTGTCTGGATGTTAAGCATAGATTTTATTTTCAATCAGGAAAAGAGTGTGTGTGTGTGTGTGTGTGTGTGTGTGTGTGTGTGTGTGTGTGTGTGTGTGTGTGTGTGTGTGTGTGTGTGTGTGTGTGTGTGTGTGTGTGTGTGTGTGTGTGTGTGTGTGTGTGTGTGTTTGTTAGAGTGTGTGTAGGTGTACTTAAGTGTGTGCATTCTTAGATTGTGTGTAGGTGTACTTAAGTGTGTGCATTCTTAGACAGAGTTGATCTTCAATGCCAAATCCTTGCTAGACAATACCCACACCTCATAAAAGGGCTCAAGTACTATAGATAGTACCAGGACACACACACACACACACACACACACACACACACACACATACACTGTCCCTCTGCTTGTCATCAACCCCTGCCTTTGATGGCATGCTGTCTAGTCCAACCAACCTGCTTTGTTCCTCCCTCAACTCTCTAGACACACAGGGGAAGGTCATTTTCATTTGTCTAAATTAAGTGTAAATAACAACTGCGACGAGGGGTATTGTCTCCTTATACACAGACGTTTTTATTTTTCATCCACATTGATCAAAGCATTAACTTAGCAATCGGAGACGAGCAGAACATCAGTTTAAATTCCAATATTATTTGAAGGGTTTTGCATTATTCATTGGGAAATGTTTCTGGTTTGATCCATCTGAAATCCATGTCTGTTTAAAGAGCTGTGTGTACATGTCCTGCAGAGCCATCTCATACATTAAAGGTGCTGTAAGCGGAATGGTTCTTTTAGCTAACTTCCTGTCAGTTACTGCAGTTAGCAGTCCCCTCGCTCGTCCCTACGTCACCACATTAATGCAATGCGGTCTTCAAGCAGCGAGTTATCTAGCATCATCTCAGAACCATAAGTTTGATAAAACATGCTAAAAACCATCAAAACACACATTGGGAAGGATTTTTACCTGCTCCGCCATTGTCCGCGCATAAACATTCACCCATCTGTTGCTCTGGCGTGCACCGGCAGTGAGACAATGAGTGAGACGGGTGTCGGTTTGTAGCGTTCTCTCTTGTGATTGGATATTAATTTTGGGATCGCCGAAAAGTTTATTTGCCGATTACATGCAGAGCAGCTGACTGAGAGATGGGCTTTGTGAAACGCGCACATTATACAAGTGATCACTGTATGAATAAATAGCGATTTAACACTTATATTAACATAAATAAATGGCTTACTTCACCTTTAACATTTGAAGATGGATAGCATTACATCAGTCAAAACCGGACGTCAGATTCCATCCGTTCTGTCTCTGTGCTTTTGGTATATATTAGATCAAATACAAGATAAATGTGCTTCCACACACACCCTAATTTCCCTTTGCTAAATGGTGCAGCTATAGCTGTTAAGGTTCACAGGCAGGTTCAAATCCAATGTGTGTCCACAGTCAGGAAGGCCTGGAGTGCTGTTTACACAGGGAGATTCCTGCTCCGTAGGACTGGAGTGTTGAGGCTTTGATGCTCAATAGGAGCTACTGAACGAGAGAGTTGGCTCGGAGTGAGTCAGAGATTCTACGTGATGAGGACCCCTCTCTCTTTGGATTGCTCCTCTTGGAAGGTTCAGAACAATATGGGTAACAGATGTTCTAGGTTGTGTTTTCTTTTGTCTGTGGGCTTATCGTGCCCACAGGCCAGAGGCACTGTGATCCGTCCCAGTTTCTTTGAATTTCTCTGTAAAATTTGAAAGATAGAAACAGTAGATTTTGCATTCAATTTCTATAAAGTACATCTCATTGACTTGGATTAAGTTGCAATGTCAAACATTTATTAGAAGCTCGCCACATAAGGTAACATGTTTTCAACGGTTGCAGGTGTGAGTCCAACTAAAAAAACTGAGACATTATTCATATTAAACTATACCTGTTTAACCATAACCAAACACAACTCCCCTTTTTAACTTCAATGCTGTAGCAGTCCCTTTCCAGCTCCTCTCTAGCCTCTGGCTGTTGTATTTTCTCTGAGCCAGAGATCAGGGAGCGCTCCACAGTTCTGCGGCTGCTGGCCAGCTGGCTGATACTTTTCTATCAACTGGTGGCTATCTAACTTCCCCTCCCTCCCACATCCTCCCTCCCCCCTTTTTTCTCTCCCTCCCACAATCACATCAACTCAAAAAAACCCAGTTACAGATTCACATCCACACACACATTTTTCAATTCAATTCAGTTTATTTAAGAAGGGGACAGTGAACATTAATAAAACACATTATCATACATGGGATAAATATGCCAGAATAAGCCAAGAGGCTATTTTCCATCTGTAGTTCCCTGACATTTACAATGGTAAAAGAAAATACAATTAAAGAAGATACAAAAAAAAAACATAAACATGACAGAAGCCCAGAGCACAACACAGAGCATCACAGAACAGACAGAACTGACTGACTAAGGTAAAACAACACAACACAGAGCCTCACAGAACAGACAGAACTGACTGACTAAGGTAAAACAACACAACACAGAGCATCACAGAACAGACAGAACTGACTGACTAAGGTAGAACAACACAACACAAAGCAACAGTGAAAAAAATAAAACAGAATAAAAACATAGTGTGTTGACCACATTCACAACAAATGATTTTAGTATTTTATTTTATGTATATGTATTGATCAACCATTGTTTTTACTGCTGAGTAAACGATTTGTATGTGTTTAGTTCCCTGATATGTTGTGGGATTGACTTCCATTCCTTTGCTCTTTTGATGGACCAGGCTGACTGACTAAAAGTGTCATTCTGTGTGCCTCATTAGGTTTTCTCTTACATTTTGATTTATTTTTTATAAGAATTTGGATTATTGTATTTCTTTGTTCATCAAACAATTATTTAAATTAAACCATGTGATGAAAAATCATTCTTTGGTTCTACTGCTGTTGTACCCCAAGGGGACACGATTTTTTGTATTCTTATTTTTATTTATTTTTAAGATTCACTCGTGTTTTAATCTTTATAAATGGATTGTATTTGATAACTGCAAATAATGATTTCCATCTGAAATGCAGTACTATAAAGAATATAGAGCAAATACTAAATGAGTAGAAGTACAAGTACCTCAGAATTGTACTAAGGTAAAGTGGCTACAGGGCTTGAGTAAATGTTTTCTTTACACAATACACTGAAGTTCTGTCACTTCTATAGTCTCTGCAAACTTGTACATGTAAAAATGGCTGTCTCTGCCCAGATATCAGACATTATCCTTGTCATATTCAACAGCAGGGGGCGCCATTGCATCCATCAATCCCCTCTCTTTCTCTGCCATTGAGTCTTTGTATTTTCCCCTCTCTTAAAGCTGGAACACATGACATCAAGCCCTACGTCCTGCCATGTGACTAACTATAGTCCTCACCCAGGGGTGAGGAGTCATCCAAGGAAAACAAACCAAAGCAACCAAAAGTCTCTATTACTGGAATGTGGCTTTGTTACACCCACACTGATCCAAAGTACCATCTCTTCCACAGGTGCTGCAAATATGTGGAGGAGTATGCTGGTAAAGTTAACATAGCTTTATGGTTTTTATTTAATTGGCTCTAACCAGAACATATAAACCCAGGGGAGGAAAAAGTGAGCACTTCAATTTACTGTCAGAATCTCAGGTCTTTAAGCTCCTGTGTGGTCAGGTATTTTGGCCCATGCTTAAATGGCCTTTTATCAAGACACCAGTTGCCTGCCAGCTCCGTGGATTAGCCTGACCTCTGACCCCAACTGTGCAGCAGCCGATCAAACAGAGAAGCAGCACTGACTTCGCTTCTAAAGTTATTCATATCAGAATTCAAAGATGTGTATCAAAGATATCACAAATATGTGAACTAAATCACAGCTGACAAAAAGGCTGCATTCAACGATCACGCAGCCCAAAATCATTGGCTCCAATCAGGTTTGATTTGTTGCTCTTGTGCAGTAGCATCACATAACATACGGCAGGCAAAGCGGCACAGCCTGGCTTAGCAGACAGATCACACGGCTACAGCTAATGTGGATCCTGTTATTGCAAGGGCACCCAGAGGAGCATTTTAGCCCCGCAGTGGGCCTCCCTCGCTCGGCAGCTATCGTCCCACATCAGCCCTGGGCTCCTTGATGTGGTTTGGGAGGACATGACGGGGCCGAGCGGGGCCCAAAGTGATCAGTCGCGCAGTAACATCTGAAACCAATTTCCCCACAATTAAAGAGAGACAGAAACTATCAGGACCAAACATCGCCCGTTTCCACAGCATCAAGTCAAACATTTGCATGTGTGTGTGTGTTAGTTTGTGTGAGAGAGCTGTTCCTCCCCTCCACAATTACGCACATACACACTCATACGCATACTTCTCTCCCACCCTAAACAGTGACAGAGCATTTCCAAATGTGTTTACTTTCAAAGAAAACCACTAGCCACCAGAAAAATAAGATAACAAGACCGATGTGGATAGAAATGGGTATACATATAAATGAAGGGAATGGATAAAGTGTCATTGAGTGCTACTCTCTTCATTTCACCTATAGCGTCACATTCAAAGAGTTGGCACCGCAGAAAGATCATGTGAGACCTCACCCACAATACGTCAGTAAAATGGTGCCCTGTCTGAGATTCCTCTTCACAGTGTGTGTGTGTGTGACTGTGTGTGAGCGTGTGCGTGTCTGTGTGTACATTAGCAGGCTATGCGTGTTGAGTTGCTCCGTCTGGATGCTCATCGGACATCAAACACAATATGGCAGCAACTGGAATTGAGCTGATTGCTATCTCCAAATGTAATCAAACCAATTCAACCCACTAAAACGCAGGCACACACTCTCTCCCTCTCCACTATCCCTGACACACACACACCCACATGCACGCACGCACGCACGCACGCACGCACACACACACACACACACACACACACACACACACACACACACACACACACACACACACACACACACACACACACACACACACACACACACACACACACACACACACACACACACACACACATCCTCTCCTACTCCAAAAAAAACCCAGAGTTAAGGCTGCACTCCTTCCACTCCAGTGCCTCCTCCCTGGTTCAGATCATTGGTCATGATGGGCTCGCCATGTCCTTGGCTCGGGGATGCAGGGCACAGGGTGCTGCTCTTTGCTGTGGTATCAGTGGTCGGCCATTTTACAAACATCCTACATCCGAGAGAGAGGGAGACCTGTCAGTGAAGTTCCTATCCGATAGAGCCAAGAACGGCAGCTTCCCATGACCCTCAGCTTTCGGTGCGTCGGTTTAGGTTGACCTACAGTGAACCCCCGAAAATTACCTGTCGGAGTTTGTCTGGTATGAATGAGCCATGAATATGATAATATCTTACTTGTACTTATCACAATCTCTGTTTTTTTGGGGTGGGGGGTTGAGTTGCCCCTGTGTTGTCTGATTGTCTTTGGCTCAGTGGATCCCAATAATGACCTTGATTCCCGTGTGTGTGTGTGTGTGTGTGTGCGCGCATGCGTGTGTGTTTGTGTTTGTGTGTGCGTGCATGTTGGTAATAGAGATGGATTGTATGTGTGAAGCAGAGATTTGCTTTGAACTTACTACTTGATCAATGACATGTATACGCTAACTGACACAAAGCAGGGACCAATGTATTTTTGTACTCGGAGAAAAACCTGACAAAGATCATTTATGGCTTCTGAATCTTGGACGATAAAGGTTTAGTCGACAGTTTCAGATTTGTTGTCGATTTGGCCTTTATGAAAAATATCTGTGAGAACATCAGACCTTGTCAAATCACCCTTTTGTATTCCCCAATGACAATGAGTGAGTATGACTGAGTGTGTGTGTGTGTGTGTGTGTGTGTGTGTGTGTGTGTGTGTGTGTGTGTGTGTGTGTGTGTGTGTGTTTGAACTAAGTAGCGTTTTGTTGGCTCCCACATAACAGTAGAGTAGACTATACAATCTGTTACAGCACACCACAGCAACTGAACGAGTGGCATGTGAGGAGGTTAAGAGGACAGAGAGACAGGTTGACAGAGAGAGAGAGAGAAATAAGGAAGTAAAGTTGGAGGTATAGCGATAAAGCCGGAGGGGCCAGAGCCAAACCAGACACATAGAAGCAGAGACATCATAGAGAGCTTTGTGATTAAACAAAGCGTGAAAGGGAGAGAGAGAAGGCAACAGATTGACAGACAAGAGTGGAATACAGAGACAGAGCCAAATCATCATTGTTTGATTCCTTGCTAAGACAAGCAAGTCAGAGGTATCCAGGAGTGAGCGCTGCACTTTCATTGGCCCTGTCTGGAAAAACCCTAACACAGGGAGAGAGTCATTCCTTAACCTTTAAACCTTTTGTAACTTGGCAACAAGTAGCTATCATCTCCCATTTGCCAATTTGCTCTGAAAAACAGAGAATCCAAACTAATCTGTTAGGGGGATGGATTAGGAGGGTTTTGCTTGAAGCGCTCCATGCATGAGGGTCAGACGTTGAGGGGATGATTAAGATGTACTATAACCAAGACGGAAATACTGTGGGTTCAAAGACACACCCACAGTCATGCATGCATGTGTGTACAGTATGTTCAAACAATGAAAACAATTCGAAAACATATTGCGTAGGCTGTATACGTCATACAGGCTAGCTAGTTTAGCTTACTACAAATAATCGAGATAGGAGGAAACAGCTATTTGTCCAAAGCTAAGAAAAAACACCTCTGCTCACTAATGATTTTCATTTAAACACGAGTATAATAACAAACAGTTGTGTTAAACTCGTTACAATTGTGGCTTTTAGGCAAAGCCAGCTGCTGTCAGTCATTTGTGATATTATTTTTCATAGTTTTTGACCAGATAACAATGCATACCTGTTTTGCTTTGCGCATGTTGTTCCACCTGTGGTGTTAACCTCTGCAGAGAGAGGGCTCCTTTTGGAATAGTCATATGAAACAGATTTACCTGGCCCAGAGACGAACAGAAAGAAAAGAGGAGAGAGAGACAGAGACAGAGACAAAGACAAAGAAAGAAAGAAAGAAAGAAAGAAAGAAAGAAAGAAAGAAAGAAAGAAAGAAAGAAAGAAAGAAAGAGGGTGAGAGAAGATCCTCTGAGGGCAGTAGCTCTGGTTTCATCCAACTACTGATGCTGACTGGCAGCCATGTCAAAAGCTCAGAAGTCAAACGATGCTGCTTCTCAGGTTCATCTTTAGGGCATGTCAAAGTAAAGCTTATTATTCATGCTTTTTGGAGGGCCAGGAATGTGCAAACACGTATTGCAGGCACACACAAATACAGAAATGTGCAGACGCAATTTCCAAAATATATAATATATACCCTTAAGTATTTTAAACGTGTATGGACGCGCACACACACACACACACAGACACACACACTGTACTTTGTCATGGCATTTGGGCTGTCAGTATTTAATGAGCAGTAAAAACTTTCAGGGTTATTATTCTATTTCAGGGTTATTATCCACACATACTTGGGAGGGGATTAAACTTAATTAGTGATAAGACATCATCTGAAGATTATCTCTGTGATGTACGGCGGGTACAGTCAGGCTTACCTTTGGAAGGACTCTTAGCTGATGATTCATGATAAAGTTTACAACAGATGAATGAATACTTTGGTCAGTAAGCATGGAAATCAAGAAGTTCTCCATCTTCCATAAACCTGTTTTCTGCTTTGCACTAAAATTAAAGCATTAAATATCCCTTTCATTTATTTATTTCATTTTATTTAGGATCCCCATTAGTTTTTGCCGTAGTAACAACTATTCTTCCTGCAGGTCCACACAAAACCCATCACGAAATATCCAAATTGAGACATTAACAAAGCAAATGTCCAAATGTTTTCATGGTACGTCCAAACCACTTATTAAACGGAACAATTGGACCATTGAAAATCAACTGTTTTGGTGAATCTTGTTGCTATCCATCTCGTCCTTACTTATTTTCCTCATGGATACTGTTGGCCGTGACAGTTGTCACGTCATAAATTAAAAATGATTATGACACTGTAATCAACAGTATATTAATATTTTTAGTATATACCAGGGGTGTCCAAACTTTTTTCACTGAGGGCCACATACAGAAAAATCTAGGAAGGGCCGGGCCACTTTGCAAAAATAACACATTTATCAGGACATGTAGCTGATCTGATGTTTAGTTTCACAGTGTCTTCGTAAATTGTAATCCTTCTTCATGGCAACACTTTCCTTGCACATTAAACAGACACATTTCCCCTCTTGTTTATATGCCAATGATACACCCTGTGTTTTCTGCCTTTGCATCCAATGTCCAGCAGGGTGAAAATAGTATCCAGCCGAGGTCCCGACCCTCCTAGGGGAGTCCGGGGGTATGCCCCCCCCCCCCGGGGGATTTTTTAAAGTTTTTAAAGTGAAATGCATGAATCTGGTGCACTTTGAGAGGGAAATTAAGAGGCTAAATCTGAAGAATTTTGTATGAAAAAAAATGGAGACACTGGCCCTTTCCCAAACGACTCCCTAGGCACTCCCACTCCGTGAGCGAGTGTGACTTGCTGTGGAGTCACCCTCGCGGCTGTGAAGTGCCACTCGATCATTAAGGGGAGGGTACAACAACGGCGCGGGTTTGGCAAGCCCTCGCCTCTGTCAGACGGAAACAGGAAGACTAACTAACACTAGTTAAACTGTTAAGTCTTTATTTCTCACCCTAAAATAAAATTCCACCACATTTATAGCAGCATACACAACCAGGGAAAAGAACAATAGTCTGCTAAAGCATGTATTCCACTTGTCATGATCTGCCATTACGACCGGGGAATCACGGCAGTTAATTAGCGTGCATAAATTATAATGCACTGCAAGGGTGGTCATAAATAAGAAAAGTCATGCGCTCCAGCTGACTGACGTCACCGCCGCTATTACTACCCCTCATCGGCTTTAACAGTAACACAAATCTTACTAACAATTTAAGGAAATAATAATCACTGTCCCTTATTAACTTGTGGGCATTTTCTTCATCTGCTTCGTTTTATCTTTTATCCACGCCTTGAAAATACACTAACGGTAGACAAGTGGCATAATCAAATCAACAAGTGTAAAACAACATGTTAATTCCGATATTGTAGGCTACCCTCCGGTTCCGTCATATAGGGCTATGCATAAACATAATCAATCAAATGTCTGTTTGAGGTAAGAGAACGTTTCATTTATAATTCGGGAAACAAACTCCATGGAACTCTCATTTGTAGGTTTGGCTCCTCCATTCCGGACTTAATTGATGGGCGGACACCTGTGTCAAACGTAGGGCTAAGCCACCATCGATGCAGACTCGGTGATCGAGGGCTTTATAACCCACTCACACTCAAGGCTCTGTGGTTTGGGATGACACTCAATATGGCGGGCCCTCCTCGCGAACGTGCAAACGGAGGGATAGTGGATAGGGATAGGGTGTAGGGGGTGGTTCTAGAAAGGGCCACTGTGTCAGATGAATTAGAAGCTATTGGAGAAGGACACATAGATTTTCCATATGATATTAATTTAAAATAAAATACTATGCAGGGTCCTCTGGGATGGGCTTGTTGCTCTTTTTCTTTTATGGGACATATTTCTCTGTAATATAATGAGTGCATTTAAATTATTTAAAAATTAAAAGCGCCATATTACATTATATTTTTTAAATCGGCCGCGGGCCAATAAAAAGCGGCTGCAGTTGGCCCGCGGGCCGTAGTTTGGACACCCCTGGTATATACATTCCTAGAAATGTTAGAAGTAACCACCAGGATCCAAGGGGGTTTGGTCAGAGTACTGGTTTATGGGCAACACTTTACAATAAGTTACACAAAATTGTAGTAACTACTACATAGATATGCATTACCTACTACATAGGTTTTTTTGTTAAAGGTTCAGTAAGTGGAATGGTCAGTTTAGCTAACTTCCTGTCAGTTACTGCAGTTAGCAGTCCCCTCCCTCGTCACCACATTAATGCAATGCGGTCTCCAAGTAGCGAGTTATCTAGCATCATCTCAGATCCCTAAGTGTGATAAAACATGATAAAAACCATCAAAACAGACATTGGGAAGGATTTTTACCTGCTCCGCCATTGTAGGAGCATACACATTCACCCATCTGTCGCTCTGCCAGTGCACCGGCAGTGAGACGGGCGCCGGTTTGTAGCATCCTCTCTTCTGATTGGTTATCAGTAGTGGGATCCCCGAAAAGTTTATTTGCCGATTACATGCAAAGCGAGTGACTGAGAGATCGGCTTTCTGAAACACGCACACTATATAAGTGATCACTGTATGAAAAAAGAGCGATTTAACACTTATATTAACATAAATAAATCACTTACTTCACCTTTAACTACTACATATATATGCATTACCTACTACATAGGTTATGCATATAACAAAGAACCAATTACATAGTTTTTTTTGGTAAGAACTACATAGATATGCATTACCTACTTAGGTAGCTCTGCTGTCTCCAACCAGTGAGGTGGGTGCTTGGATTCTTGGTGACCTTGTTGGTATAGGTCATCCAGTGCATAAAGCACCCTGTATGGTCAGTAAGATAAGATAAGATAATACTTTATTGTCCGTTTTCACAGGACTTTCACTAGCAGGAGAAGCTCCAAACAATTGTACATAAAAACATGACACTACATTAAAAACATAAACAACAACAATGAATAATACATATGATGGGGTAATGCATACTGTATGTAGTAGTTACTACAACCAATGTAGTAGGTAATGCATATCTATGTAGTAGCTAAAATTGTGTGTACCTTATTGTAAAGTGTATGTGTAATGATTCTTTGCCCCTGTGGTGCGTTTTATGGCCTCAAAAAACAAAGCAGCCCCAATAAATGTAAATGTATGAATAAGTATAAATGAGGTTAATCAGTTTTAGTAGCCTATGTTTTTTGTACTGCTATATGTAGAATGTCTTCTCTCAAACACTAAGTAGGCCATACAGGGTTGTACAGGAGAGAAACGACACACACACAAGGATGGGACATCTTTACAAGATAGAATAAATCACCCACTTTAGGTATTTTCGCTCGGAACATGCTGTGTCACGCTGAGTTAATTTTTTTACTGTGACTTTAATGTGAATTTCTGGTGTCTGTGCACTGCTGCCAGGGCAACTATGACATGTTCATGATGAAGGGAACATAATATATAGGGTGAGAAAATAAGGTACATTGTCCACTCAAAATACTGTGCTGGTGTGAGGCAGAGACCAAATGGCTGCAACATAGTGTCATTTGTTACATGCGTGTTGTGTTTCACAACATTGCACTCCAATTTATGTTCATTATCCCTCACGTGTCATCTATAACATTGGCATTACATCACTTGGAGAGACAGGGGGGGTGGGCACGGTCAGGCCTTTATACTGAATGGTCCTTGCCTGGGCATGTTTTCATCCATCCCCTGTCCCCGCGACACTGAGCTGTAATGCCCATGTGTGGCCTGTAGAGGGAGCAGTTCCCTATGCTCCTCTGATCTCTCTACCACAGCTGGCTCTAACACCTGCTCTCCACATGTCTTTGTCCTGCAAAAAGAGAGAAAACCAGCTTGACTTTCAAACTTTTGCGGTACTTCTTCGAACACCCTATCTCCTCCTATGTCTCTCTCTCTCTCTCTCTCTCTCTCTCTCTCTCTCTCTCTCTCTCTCTCTCACTACTGCTCTTACAAAGGCAACCTTCTTTTTGAACTCTTTTCACCTTTCTCTTCTCACTCTCTCTCTCTCTCTCTCTCTCTCTCTCTCTCTCTCTCTCTCTCTCTCTCTGCCTCTTCTTTTCCATCGTGCCGTTACTGTTTACACAACTCTTTATTGCACCCATGCCGATTGGAAGGCCGAGGTGAGCTGAAGGCACCGAAACATCACTTTCCCTGTCAGAATGGAAGAGACACAAGGGAACCTCTTCACCTCACTCCCCTCCCCATGTGCCCTGTCCATGCTCAATAAAGCCTTCTTAAGCCCACAGCGACGAGGTATTTGGTTTTCATGCCTTTTTTATGCACTTCAGCACCTGAAGTGCATCGTGGCTGAATTGTGTAATTAGTATATTTTCTTTGGGGATATAAAACGAAAAAAGGAGGGAGTTGCCACACACAAATGTTTTATTATGAGTCACATAGTGATTCAGAGAAAAATATAAGTCTTAGCTTGAACAATGGATACAATGTTTTACATGTAGCACTGTAAGTGGTTTCTGTCTTGGCAAAAGGTAACAGAAAGTCAGTGAAGTGTGCTGTGATTCTAGTCAGGGCTGTACAGTGCTAGACTGGTGCTACCAGACCATCGTACTTCATTTCATTTGTACAGAAGGTCTGGCAGTGCTTTAATTGGCAAACGTTCACTCATGGAGGCGGGTGTCTGTTAAAGTTTAAAACTATTGGATCTGCCCAGTGCCACTCTGGATTAGCCAACCAATCGCATAACGTTTGGTCGTCACGTGTGTCATGAGCCGGCTTCTGGCAACTGAAACTGGAGCGCGACTTTGACGTCATCGTTCTCAGCCTGTTCTCGCTCTGTTCGCTGATTGGACCGGCTGTCGAATCTCCAGCAAAACTGGGAAATGGGCTGTACACCCAGACTGACTACTGAAGGGAAAATAAAATTTGGCCGGAAGTAGGCGGGCGGGCGGAGCCAGGCTAGTACAGTGCGACAGTTTTGATCGCATTTGCGACTGGAATTGATCACGTGCGATGATGATTACAAGTCCATTCGCACTCGTGCTAGTTGATAATGAGGAGAGGCTGTCTCTTTGAAACACAGAGGAGAGATGCACAACACTGCTTAGAGTGCTCTACATTAACACTCTCCAAATGGGGGTAAATGTAGTCTTAGGCAAGTAAGTTATTGAGTCCACCCTTCACTTTGGCTGGTGAAAGATATGTGTCCTCGGGATCTGTGCTCGTGCAGCGATTCTACCGTATAAAAACTTCACAAACGATAATAACCGGAAGGATATTACCTCAGTTAAGTTAGCACGTGTGCAAACAGAAGATTTCCTGTGCGCCTTCACGTTAAAAGCCTGTTACTAGCCAAACGTGAGTTGACTTTTATTTTGAAGCCGGTAAGAACAGGAAGTTAGCGCTTCACAGCCCTGCAGTGCTCTAGCTAGAAAGGCAACTCATTCAGCTGCAGAGAAAAGTCAACAGTAGTCTAAAAACAAAGTTTGAAATAAGCCACTGAAGAACAACTTCCAACACATTCACAACAACCTATTTAATGTATCCTAAATTGTACCAATATGTATACTTATTTATTTAATAGGCTATGTTTAATGTTTTAAAGTTTGGTTTTAATTAACAGAAGGACCTTTTCTAAAAATGTTTATTATTATTAATATAATAATTATATGTATATACAAAACATATAGATATAGATATTATTTTTATATTTTTATGGGGAAAAATAATTCTGAATCAGCAAAAAATTGCAATTGGCAGGTTAGATTATTTTGTCTAAATTGCAATCAGTGTACCCCTATTCATTCTTCTACAATTATTACTGCACACACTAGGATATACTATTAATTGAGAATCTCAAAGGAGACCAAGATAAGATGCTCAAAGGTAATTACAGTGAAATGCAAGGGTTAAGGTTATGCAAGTGTTCGATCATACTTTGTGTGCTACCAAATTTATTTTTGTGCTACTGAATTTTTTTGCTTGCTAGCACCATTGCTACCACCTAAAAAAAAGTGTACAGCCCTGATTCTAGGTTTTTTGGAGTGTAAATCTTTTACCTCTCGGTGCAATTATCCCCTGTGTGTTTGTAGTAAATCTGCATGCATATGGCCCAGGCTTTGAAGACACAGCTACTAATTCCCTAACCCTGTAAGAGAAAGAGAGGGAGGGAGGGAGGAGGGAGAGAAGAGAGAGAGGGAGGAGGGAGAAGGATACAGCAGAACCCCTGCTGAAAAAACCCTAAAAATAACTTTTTAGTCAAATTCAGTGAATATCTCCTCATGATCCGCAACCTATCAGTGCTTTGTGCTCGCAGAAAAAAAATCCATTGTTAATACACAGCCTAGGCGCTGTAAACTAGTATGAAAACAAAGGCTAATGTCAACAAAGGGGGCCCACCGTTAGCTACCAACATGCCAGTTGACAGAGCCTACGCTGTGTATTAACACTTCTTTCGTCACACACACAGTATGGACAGGTCATGAGGAGATATTCACTGATTTTGACCAAAAAAGTTATTTGACTGCAAGCATTCTCCAGAATCGCTGACCCCACCTTTAAACCCTTTACAAAAATGCTCCATCATTTTGGATGATGTAGCGTCAACAGCTGAGAGAAAAAAACAGGAACAAACCAATAAGGAGGGAGCCACTGAAAGTCTTTCAGCAGATGTTGGTGCTTCAGTGTGTTTCTTTTTTTAGTTGTATTTTTGTATTTCAACAGCTTCTGAGATATTATATTCAACACAAATAACGGGGTTGCAAGATTATATTGACAGTTTTTTTCTCTTCTATTTACACCACCACAACATGGCACGCAAATAAAGGAGAGCAGAATTGGCCAGAGAGAGAAGGCCAGGTCTTTAATATTTGTCAGGAGAGGGAAGCCACAGGGAGGGTGTATCCCTCTGGCCCAGGGGCCGGTGCAGTGGTGACCGCTGCCTGCTGGGGCCGCCTGTTAGCAACCATGTTTGATCCCTGGAGCCTCCACATCTCTGGAAAAGCTGAACTCCATTTGCCTGGGTTGGTTGACTCCTGGAAGCAGAACAGAGGAGTCGGCAGCGGACTGGCCCCGGCCCTGTGCAGCTGCTCTGAGAGCAAACACCACCAGAACCGCTCAAGGAACCGCTCTGGGAACCGCTCTGGGAACCGCCACGGAACCGCGCGGAGAACCTCGACATGTGTCATAGCCACAATTTACAAAGTTGTGTGTTGAGAAACAGATACATGACACCACGACACTTAACAAAGTTATTTTGGAAATGGTATATAAGTCAGTCCGACCGACTGCGAGTTCGGCTGCAGCAATGTGGAGTTTCTCATTAAAGCCTGCTGTCTGCTTTAGCTCACATGCACTGGCAGTCATTTCAATTGTACTTTCTGTACATCACACTGTCATGCCATGGTCTTATGGAAAAGTACAGAAATATGTGTCACTAGACATGCACAGGAGTACTTTACACCAGTCTACCACACTGTAATGTGCAGTGTATTAGCACACACAAGGATGCTATTTGGAATGTGGCTGTTGTTTTTCTTCCATTTACTATTAATGACAAAGTAGGCCTACCTCAATCAGGCCTGGGGGGTATTTCAAAAGCAGGGTTTACAAACTCTGAGTTTAATCCTGCGCTCTGAGATGAGTAACTCTGGGTTTTCGGTTTCAGAACAGTGGACAACACTGAGCGTGTTCACTCTGGGTTGAGCGCGTGTGTAAAACCATCATCAATGGATCGCTGATAATATGATTCACCATGGAAACGGGAGAAACAAATGCTTCCGTATGTGAAGCAATAGTCTATTAGAAAAAGTTACGCATATCAGCAGCAGCAAAAGTATTAAGCTGGCGCTGCACAGCATTACTGACAGTGTTTTATATTAGCTGTAGGCTATTATATGTAGGCAACCTATAATACTGTGCAGTAAACAGACTGTCGCGTCTTTGAAATGGGGAGTGAAAGACATCAACGTCCAATTAAGTGACAGTTTCCAATGTAGAGCCTTATTGACTTATTACCATATAAGGCTATTTATCGAGGCTAGTCTGTGACTGGCATCACACAAGTGAACAGTAAAGATTGCGCGCAGAATTACAATTTCAACCTGAGAGAAATCTGTTCAGTGGCACAGACGTAAAACAACTCCTGTTAATAAAAAAAAGAATGATGAACATACAATAAAAAAAGGTTTATTAATCTGAATGTAGAGCATGTTCACGATGTGTGGTGGCCGCCATATGAACGACATGAGGGCTGAGAACTAGGCTACTGATCAGATAATTGATCGATGGGACGTGTTGTGGCAGTGACTCTTTCTTCAGTCGGAGCTGCAGCGTAAAGTGAAAACAAACTCAGAGTAGGTCAAATCACCTATCCAGCAGGTTAGAGTCACGGCGTATGTTGCCGCCGTAACTGACTCTCGGTTGCGCTGAACCTGCTACCTGAAACGGAAAACCCAGAGTTTCCACTAACTCAGAGCGAACAAACTCTGAGTTGCCTCAAAACCCGCTTCTTGAAATACCCCCCCCCCACTCTTCTCATTTTATAGTAGGGTCAAAACATTTGAAACATAAAGGAAAATGGAAACAAATCAACTTAATAATACAAGGGACAATGTGTTGGGTCATACCTACTAAGTCTGCCACAATGAGCACAAGCTGTCACGATGAGTCACGCTGTTGCTACAAGGGAAAACACAACAATACTTAACAAAGGGCAAAACAATGGAAAGAAAGAAAAAATGACAAGTGAAAATCAAATCAAGGATGTTGTCAGACATTACGGCGCTGATCGAAACATTGTTCAGTGTATTGTATGTCCTGAAAGACAGAAAAAAGGGAAAACAGCACATATAGTGTGTATGTGTGTGTATATATATATATATATATATAAGCCTCCCACATACAGCATTGTAGAAGTCTTGCATTGATTTATTGTGTTGCACTTAATGTATATCACTTTTCAGAGCAGTGTAATGTAGCATATAAAAAGTAAAAATTATTATTACAAACAAATAAAACCATCTGAGAAACACGTGAACACACAAAGAGAAATCCATATGCATCCAGTGAAAGAGAGATACATTCCCAGAAAGATTGATAGTGATGGCGGTGTACCATTGGGGGTTAGCAGGGCAGCTGTTCCTAGTATCCCGAGCAAATATTCCCAGGCCGACGTCATGCGACACACACAAATACATAATGATCAGTATGGCCACATCGGCCTATCAAAAATCAGGCTGTACACACACAAACACACACACACACACACACACACACACACACACACACACACACACACACACACACACACACACACACACACACACACGTTTTGCACATATTCACACAGAAGGTTTCCCAGACATTCTTGGTGATGCGTGTAGCCTCATGCCCCCGTCACCATGTGTTGAAGTAGCACAGAGGCAACCACATCAGGGTCTTTTGCCCCACCCTGCTCACCCACAGCATCCAACACACACACACACACACACACACACACACACACACACACACACACACACACACACACACACACACACACACACACACACACACGAACACAAACTCTCACACGTCTCTGAGCTTTTTGTTAACAATAATATACGAGAACAGCAAGCACAGACAATACTTCCAACTGGACGCACATACATTCACATACCAAATGAAAACACACACACACACACACACATGCACACATGCCTGCTGACCATAGACATATGGAACCGTGCAGGGGTTCGGACTCTGTAATGTTTTTTCAACTAAGAAATATTTCTGGTTGAATCTGGTTGATGTTGATGCGGTTTTGGTTATATAAAAAGTTGTGGGAAAGGAATACAGTTAGCATTAAATACATTTTACTTTCATATTTTAGTTTATGTTGTTTTTTGTATACTGCATCTTGTGCTAATAGTAGTTCCATTTCTTGACTCCTCAGTCGCTCTGTTATACGGACCTGCCCAGGCTCTCATTCACAGTTTTTTCCTAAAGCACTAAACACTAAAAGTGAATGCTATGACCAAAGCATCACGACCTCTAATTTTTGTAACCATACCCTAGACACAAGCACTAACCCTACACACACAAGATACTGTATGCTTTGCACTGTGTTTGAAATTCTTCAACACACTTCTTGCAAAACACTACACACTGTTTTTTTTACAGTGTGTTCGAAAAGGAAATCTCCTGCAATCATTGGGGAAACACATCTATTTAAAACACAAAACACAACTAAAATTGGAAAACACACAGACTCACACACGTGAAAAAAAAAATCAATACCAATCAGTGAGAGCCTTAGCACTACAAATAGACCTCAGGTGAGCTCAGCTTCTTGTGAGGCAGTAAGAGTCAGGGGAAGAGGACAAGAGAGAGCGGCAGGAGGACAGGTAACAGACAAAGTCACATACAACAGGGCCACTGTGGTGGAGCATGTTATAGATCATGGCCTATCAATGAGGAAGCCTGGACAGATGTTCCAGCCCAACCGTCGCTACACAGTAGCTCCAGAATTAGGACATTTAGACTGGATATCAGGTGATATTTTCGCTGTTGTCTCTTAAAGGATGACATTGCGTGTGATGTCGATGAGGCGATGTGGCCAGAACGGGAGGCGGTATCCAAAAGGATTCACAATCCAACCACCCCATTCCTTACAACGCTATTTTTTTTTAAATGCTACCATTGTGTCCTAATTTTACTGTAATTGTTTCTGAGTTTATAGTGACACACTGCATTGCTTGAACTGCAGTCCTACCGATTCATTGTGTTTCTTTGTTTAGTTTTTACTTGTTGCAAAAACCTGAAATGGTTAAATATAATCTTCTGTATCTTCACATGCTGTGTCCCATTCGGCCTGTGTGTAAAGCTTTGACACAGTTGGGCAAAATTCTGCAACATGTGTGTGTAAGCATTCGGCAAAAACTACCTGACAATATATAGAGCTGCAAGGTTTGATGTTATCCCATAGACCTGCCTTGATATCCTGACCCCACAGTCAAACGCGACTAATGCCTTCAACAACATGTATATTCTTGAAATGTTGCTGCTGAAATGTAGCCGTATTTGTTTATGGGGCCAAATGACTCTCACAATGATTCTATCTCACATTTAGCTTGTGCAGACATCTTAAGCACCTCACAGTTAACGCTCTGCTTCAGATTCCCAGGCCCTGAACTGTTTTTGTGAAGAGTGATGGTGACCTCCTTTGACCCTGTAGAGGACCTGTAGCGGTCATACCTATTAGAGTGGTTATAAACTCCTTCTGGTATTCTTTCTGTCTGTAATTAAAGCAATACATTACCTGCTGATGGTGGCAGGGTGTTAATGGTGGCTCTAAAGGGCCAATAACATGCAGGTGCTGCCTGTGGGAAGATGTAGATAACAATTTTCATACACCGTTAATAAAATTGCATTTTATTTGCATAATCAAGCACTTTCAACACTTCTTGATCAAGTAATCGTGCTAATTTATTTTATTAAACATATTATAGTATAGCATAGAGCACAGGAAAGATTGATGGGGAAAAGGTGAATTATTATGGGATAACTATAAAAATATGGTTTTTGACTTATGTCAAAAATACAAATGATGGTGTCATTGTTTGACAGGGAATGATTCAAATGTCTTAAAACAATTGTATTGACGTTAAAATATTGAACATAACAGCATGACAGCATTAATAAGTTAATTAATACTACTTTAAGTAGTGTGCATGTTTGTGTTGCATGTAGTTGAAATAATGAATATATTGACGTATCTGTGTGTGTTAGCTGGCAGCGCTTTAGGAACAAACTGTAGTGATGGTGGTTTAATGCCAGGCCAGTGTGGGGTGAAGTAACCTTTTGACTTAATGGAAAAATTGAACAAGTTGTCAACGTCTCACCCCTCAGTCTGGACCTTTAGTCCGCTCGATAAAACCTTCCCATGATGCCACATGTGCATACATACCCACACACACACACACACACACACACACACACGGCCATGTATATGGTTGCCATGGCTATTAATGACCATGACTTCAACCGTAACCAACCCTCACATAGGTCCAAGACAAAAACCAAGCAATCATGATAGCTATTGACTGTATGTTTAAGAGACAGTCCACTTTGTTCTTCTTTCCAGTGCAGTGATTAAAAGTTCTAAATAAAGAGATCAAAAGAGAAAAAATGGAAATGACTCTAAATGGCTGGCTGGAGACTTTGCTACTCAGAGTTTTTGCATTCGGTCACGGTCAAATAAAATTCAAATACGCATCAAATCTGAGACATAATATATGATATAGAGGAACATTGTCGTGGTATTTTCTATGTGTAAATTATGAATTGGACAATTGTCATCTCTTCATTATTAGAAAGGGCGCCAATGAGGAAATCAAACAACTGTGGTTAAAGATATGGTTATGGTTTGGAACCTTAGAGCACTTAAAGAAGTTGGTCAAGGTTAGGATCAATTGAGAGCTACCCTTCTAATATAATGTGTTAGAAAGTTGCACACACCTTTAGTTTTAGCGGGTCAAATTTGACCCATGATTTAACATAGCCCAACACACTTTAAAAGACAATGATTCTCATCCAATATTGTTTTTCAACTCATAACTGACTTATTATGCAATGATATCCATGCAAAAAATACATTTTCAAAGTCCTATGGACCTTTTATCTTGAAATATACCACTAGTTTTCAATTTAATTTATTTTCAGTTCACTCATTGTACTTCCTATAGTGGGGACAATAAGAACATATGTTATCTTTCTATAATAGACTTATATTAGAACACACTTTCTAGAATAAATTATTTGCATTTTCTTTAGAGACCTTCATAATTGACTTTAATAGTAAAAATGTGTCTTCTGTGTCTTTGTGTCTATATAGCTTTAACTGAGGATATCATAAAATCTTGTTCCAATACAGAACACTAATCCATTGGAAATTCACTGATTTGCTCTTCACTATACTTTTTTTTATCTTAATAAATTAAGATTTTTTTGGTTGGGCGCCCACACTTTTCTTTTGAGACTGACCAACCCATTTTCCCTTTGTTGAGTGCACTCAGAATTATTTGCAATTCAAGACATCATGCTCACGGAAATTGATTAACATTCAAAAACACTACAGATCTCAGTTACAATTATTGTGTAAAACATCAATGTCCCATGTCATTACACTTCTGGACACCATGATAGCATGGGTTTATTGTGTTTGGTCAACAGATGATGCACACCCTTATAAGGATGCTTATTTCAAGCAGAAGCTCTAAGCCAATTTGTCATGTCTGTATGTGCATTTGTAAAAGCAAGTGCCAAAAAAAAGTCCCTGTGAGAAAATAATCCTGTAAAGAGATCCTCCCTATCATCTGGATACAATTGTGTCATTGCAGCCGACTCCTGTGTGCAACTGCAGGACCGTTAAATACCCTGACGATAAGGCTTAAAAAATTAACTTTTATTTTCTCAATCCATTCCTCGCCTGACTCCCACCCTCTACTCTGTATCCTCTGTCAGGAGCCACACAAGACGCTAGTGAATAGAGGGAACAAGGTCGCTCCCGCCTAGGCAAGTGGGACTTTGTTTGACCTTTGACCTCATTTTACTCAAGCGAGGGTGACTCAACATAGACAGTCACACACACAAACACTTACGGTAACTTGAGGCTCTTGTTCCCGTAACATTTACCAAATAAGTGAGACAGCCTGCCACTGCCTATATAGCTGCTCGACCTGCTGTGTGCCATATGAGCCAGCTGCAGGAGTTTTACTGGAAGGACTAATTAAAAAGCCAGTTTGGTTTGAGTAAAAATCAACTGGTGTCAAATATCTATACATCAAGAGCGCGTTATGATAACACAGCGTTATCTATCATTGAGTTCAGCTTTATAATTCCTAGGGTTCAGCCCTGTTTGTACCAAAATGCCTGTAATTCTCCCTGTAGTGAAAACAGATGGGGCGTTATTTAATCCTACCAGATTGGGTCATTTTAGCAGAGAAAATGACTCAATCAACATAACTATAGAGATATTCTCATTTTCCTTCAGCGTGTTATGTCTGTGCGCTTAAAATGTTGACTCTATGCAAATGCATGTGACAGCTGCTGTGTGTGTGTGTGTGTGTGTGTGTGTGTGTGTGTGTGTGTGTGTGTGTGTGTGTGTGTCTGTAAGTGCATGTGTGTAGATCCTTTAACAGATAATCTCCTCTTGTTCCTCAAAACTGACAACCGCTCATTCACCTGATCGGCCAGTCAACCTCACCCTATTATTTAGCGACATCAAATAGCCAGCCCACTCAAAGAAGGTCACTAGTAACTTCTCTGTCTGTCTAATGACTCCTAAGGCTTTACTTAGTCACCCCCCCACTCCCCTAGAATGAAAGGCTTCGTCCCACATGCAGAGCAATTTATGAGCATTTGAGACTTATTTATGGTCTGACACGTGCATACTGCATACAGCCAGTTGGTTTTATTGTGAAAAAAGAAACGATGGTCAGCAAGTCTGTTTTGTGAATAAAGCAAAAAAATAAAAGTTTTTCACAAGGTTTCCTAATGTTTTCAATTGTGCACCTTAATAAGGGAAATATGGGATACAAGCTTATTGAATCCTGCAGCTTATGTGGTAACCCGCCAGACACAAGCCTGTGACTCATTATGGATCTCCTGGGTAACTGCTCAACATCCAGTGGGGTAGCAGCTTGTTCTTCTTTCTACTAGCAAAACTGGCTGGGCAATAGTTGTGGTAACACTTTACAATAATGTGCACAACATTATTAGTGACTACTACATTATGCATTACCTAATACATTGTTTTTTATAGTAACTACTATAGTTATGCATTACCATCCATTAGTAATATTAGTAGTAGTACACACAAGTAACAGTGTGTACAACTACTAAAAAAAACTATAAAAGAACTACGCAGTAGTTCATGCATAACTATTTAGTAGTTACTATAAAAAACATTTAGTTAGTAATGCATGTAGTAGTAACTAAAGAAAACCCCCAAAACTATGGAGTTGTTACAAAAAAAAATATGTAGAAGGTAATGCATAACTATGTAGTAGTTACTAAAAAAAACAATTTAGACGGTAGTGCATAACTGTAGTAGTTTCTTCAATGTTGTGTACCTTATTGTTAAGTGTTCCCTATTCATTTGTATGCACAATAAGAAGTAACCTGCAGATCTGCACACTTCAAAAAACAGTCTTATATATAACACGTGTGTGTGTGTGTGTGTGTGTGTGTGTGTGTGTGTGTGTGTGTGTGTGTGTGTGTGTGTGTGTGTGTGTGTGTGTGTGTGTGTGTGTGTGTGTGTGTGTGTGTGTGTGTGTGTGTGTGTGTGTGTGTGTGTGTGTGCTGTATTGCACATGCTCCACTTGCATAAAATGGGAATGGAAGTTTAATACATGGGTTGGGCATTTGTGATTTTTTGTTTATTTTTAGAGAGAAAAGAGGGATGCTCATCCCACTGACCATTAAATAAAATGCTCTAATGGTGAATTTGAGGACAAGTAACAGTGTAACATTATGGTGCATTGATCCTTCCTTCTCGTCATTCATTTCATGAACCACAAAGTCTCAAAACAAAGTACATTTCACGCAACTTATAATTGATTTGTACTTTGGCATCAAGCAATATAAAAAGTTGGATATTCCTCTGACTCAAGTCACTTGCCAATAGCCATTGAGCTGTTTTTTTTTCAAAGTTTTTGATGGTTAGCTTCAATTTGGCCACAGTGCTCCATCTTTAACAAAAGCTACACATTGTTCTACCCTATATCTTACTGTACCCGAATACAAAGGTCCCTGTTGCATTGTAAACACTGTCCTCCATGCAGTATTTTGCTGTTGGAATGTGAAAACCAGTGTACAGAGTATCAGATACACATTTCTGTTCATCAGGGATTTAATACTATACATGTGGCTCTAAGGCACTCATTTTATGCTCACAGCATACACACGATTAAACATGAATAAACATACATTTAAATTGTTTTAACTTGGAGCCTCTTGAGTCCTGAACAAGACAAAGACATTAAACTGTAATGATAGGTCCAATTTACATTGTTTGTATGGCTGACAACTGGAAAATATATGTCCTAATGTATCTTATATGTAATTTTGTATTGTATATTGTACAGCTGTTTGGTCAACTGATGTTGTTTTTAAATGTGCTATAGAAACCCTTTTGACTTTGTCTTTTGACTTTGAAAGACGGGCCCCATTCTTTTTTATTAAGGTTGCTCATGGAACACATATGGTGAAAAAGGTGACTGCAGAACTATCCATCAGTTAACAAAGGGATCACTCGCAGTCAGTTAGATAGGATGACAACAGGTTCCCCCTAATGCTGCTCCCTCATAATTAGCATTACAGTATACTGTAGAGAAGAGAGGTTAATAACAATATCAGTATGTTTCACCTTGTGGAAGTATGCAGAACAAAAGTGAGCAGTTCTGACAGATATTACCCTGCATTCTTTATATAGACTTAACCCTGCTTTAGCCTGGCTCCGCCCGCCTGCCTACTTCCGGCCAAATTTCATTTTCCCTTCAGTAGTCAGTCTGGGTGTGCAGTGCATTTCTCAGTTTTCTCCGGCTAATCTACAGCCGTCCAATCAGCGAACAGAGCGAGTGGCTGAGAGCGATGACGTCAAAGTCGCGCTCCAGTTTCAGTTGAATGCTGTGTTCCTTTATACTCGGAAGAAGGAGATTTCCGACTTGGTAGTTCCGAGTTCCGACCTGTCTGTGTTCCAGTGCATCTGCTCGCGAAAGTATGGACACCTAAAACCTTTCTTATCCAAATAACTAAACGTTAGGGTCTAACAAGTTACTGTTGCCAGGTACCGGTAGATCCATAAACTACAATATGTAGTGAAGTCGGAAATTTCCGAGTTCCCTGTCCAACTGGAATGCACCGTCAGAAGCCGGCTCATGACACACGTGACGACCAAACGTTATGCGATTGGTTGGCTAATCCAGAGTGACACTGGGCAGATCCAATAGTTTTAAACTTCAACAGACACCCGCCTCCAAGTGAGTGAACCTTTGCCAATTACAGCAGTTCCAGACCTTCTGTACAAATGAAATGAAGTACGATGGTCTGGTTGGACCAAGCTAACCCTGCTTAGCCCAGCCCAAATCTTTCCGTGTGGCCCTAAAACTGACAAGCAACGGAAAGGGGGGAAGAGACAGAGAGATAGAGTGAGAGAGACAGAGAGAAAGAGAAAGAGAAATGTGTTAGGAGATGGAGTCACTAAAATGAAATATTTCTGTGAATGACATAGTTGCTAAAGGCAGCAAGTGGGTATGAGGGAGAGATCAGAGAAGGGGAGAGAGATGGACAGAGTGGCTCTGGACTGGATGGGAGGTCCATAGAGGAGGAAACCACTGTGGCCAATAATCCATCATCCTCAGCTTACTTCGATGGGAAGAGATTGCTTACCTCACCAGCAGATGTGCAGCCTGCTTGCTGGGCTGGGCTACCCAGGGTTGGGCAGAGAGGAGTTGGACTGAAGAATTATGAACATACATATTCCCATCCAAATTCTTTTAGCTAGAATGCCTATTATTGAATGGTCATCTGGCTGGAACACCTGTGATGTAATTTGTATTTAACCAATAAGCCTTTGTTAGGGTTGTTAAGAAAAGCTATTGTACTGGCTGGGTCTGAAACAAAAAGCTACTAAGCTACTTAAAGTGGAATAAGAAGGGGAAGCCAAAAGTGCATATTGCTTTTTGAATCTGGAATGCATAACCCATATCAGGTAGCTATTCTGATAGCAGGGCCAGCTGAGATGACTTTGATATTTGCTGCTGTCAGGCACACTTATTAAGTGTGAACGCTATAATTGAAGAAACAAGGAGCAGCTTGTCTGTTGATCCCACACTTTCTCCATAAAAATACAGGAAAAAAATACAGAACGATACTGCATCATTCTGACTGAATTTATTGGACATATCAGCAAATCGTTCACTGGCAACGTATTTGTTTTCCCTGCAATAGGCTTATCCACGCCTGGAAACTAATGTTGTCATGGTTTCATGTTTAGGACACTCAAATCACTTTAAACCCATGTTTAAAGTGATTTGGTTTTTCATAAAATATTTGAAAATATTTGAAGCGAGTTGACTTTTACACCATTTAAGCAAAACCAAAAAAAAAAATCTAATCTAACCAGATGTTTTATATCCTTGACCTAAATAAATTTTGATGCAATACTCAAACCATGTCAAATCAAGCTAATGTGACCACAAACAATATCACAAATCAGAAGATTGCTCAATGATCTGTACAGCCCATGGCATCCTTTATCCTTAAAGTAAAGACACACATAAGGTGGCGCAACATGAAAAATCCCTTTTTTAGCCAACATTCCAAGTGGATGGAGGATGGACCAAGAACGCAATTTGTGACTTCATGCAAACTGGGAGAAAATTAGTTTTGAAACTACTGACCTGCTAAACAAGAGTGACTTATGAGCTTTTCCACTACATAGTATCGGCTCTACTCTACTAGCCTTTTTTGGTTATCCCATATGAAAAGTCCCTGGTACCTACTTTTTTGGTCCATACTCCGTCAAGGTTCCAGGGACCATATGTTCCACAAGCCCGGTCTGAGCTTGGATAGAAAGCTTTTAGCTTCAGTGCCCCTGACTCCTGGAACAAATTACTGCAACAAATTAAAATAAAGACCTTCATATCCTTTTACAAATGTAGACATATTATCTTAAATCTGAGGACCTCTACCTGTAACTATTTTAATAAGGCTATATTGTAATTTCACCCATTTCATTTTAATTGCAGCCATTCTAAATCGCTATCTAAATGTTTCAATCTTTATCAGCTTGTTGAGTCAATTGATCTCTCTAGTATAAATTAAGGTTAAATAAACAAATATTATGAGATATTTGCTAATGAGCAAGAGACTCATTGGCTTGCAAGCATTGACACCACCAAACTACATAAGCGAGAAGTGGTGAGGGAAATTACTTGTTTGCTTGGAGTGGGTCTTCTCTGTTAGAAACTTAATTTGAATAAGATCCCCCCACCACCCCTACAAAAGAAGCAAGAAATAAAAGAATACAATTACAGAAGGGAACATTCGGATGTGAAAACTATAAAAAGTATAAAATGTTTTGAAGATCATGAATCCGGGAGGACATCAAGCACAGACTGGTGTGACTAAACAGATGCAGTAAGAAGGGAGCCACCAGATATCCTCTCCATCACAGAGACCTGGAGAGTTGACTGACAAACACACAAGAGTTATGGCATGACTCAGGGAGGTGGAGAGAAACACAAATCTAGATCTAGACAAAGATCCAAAACATCTGGAATGAGGCACCAACCACCACAGGAGTGTCAATGTCTTTGGAGACACCTTCCTAGGACATAAGGCTGATTTACAACACAGGGTACTTCATCACTGAAGCCTTCACAGAGATGAGCTATTATGACGCTGTTATGTTGAAGAACTAAAACTCTTGGCCCCTAAAAGCCCAATTTTTATGGAGACTAGGCCCCACGGTGGTATAGTGATATATTTACACCTGGAAATAATTTTTAAAAAAGTCAACTCTTTTAGGCACGTCAATATAACCAGATCTGGATTAAGCGCTCCAGGATTTTCAGTCTTAAACTCTATAGACGGTTTTGGCAGCAGTTGACTTAAACCTGGAAGGAAGCGGGTTTTAAGGCTGTTCGCTCAGAGTTAGTGGAAACCCTGGGTTTTCCATTTCAGGAAGCAGGTCCAGCGCAACTAAGAGTCCGTTAAGGCCCTACCTCACTGGGCTGAGACTAGTTGGAGACACAAAATTGCGAAAGAATATGCAAATTGGCGACAATTGTCACTTGCAGTCACACTGAATTGGTACTTAGAACACGTTTGCTAATGTTGCAGGAGCATCTGCCGAAATTTGGATCATAATTCGCATGCTGTTCGAAAACTAAACTGCGACGGGTTAGAGACGGGTTGGAGACACCTCCGACGACTTTGTGACTATTTTGAGAGTATGTTGCGCACATTTCTTGAACGTGTTCAAAGTTCATGGGACACATCTGCAAGGCTCTGCGACTCACACGAGGAAATTGAGAACCCTGGCGAACGTTTCAAGAGCGTTTGGAAACTCCACGAATGCAGCTCGCAATGTATCGCCAATAGTCGCAGTCCAGTCAGATAGGGGCTTTACTGCACCCAGAGTGAGCAGACTCAGAGTTGACTTACCCAACGCTTATCCACTGTTCTGAAACCGATAACCCAGAGTTTCAGAGTTTGGCAACTCAGAGTGCAGGGTTAAACTCAGAGTTTGTTAACCCTGCTTCCTGAAATAGGCCCCTGATCTGTGTTACACCACAGTATGACATTATTTGGCTCAGCAACTATCTTGTAAACAAATATTATTATTAGGCAAATACTATGTAGTGATTATAAGACCTGTGCTTTTCCAGAGTGTTACCTATACTGTATGGAACATATTTGAGCCGTGTCTATGCTAGACTAATGTTTTCGTTTAGTTTTTTTGGCCCTTTTTGGGTTAACCAAATTCCAAACTAAATATTATTTGTTTTCCAAGCCTTCTCCCTCTCTCCATGCTTCTGCATTTCAATCTCATCCTCTTCTCCCCACTGCCCCTCCTTTTCCCACCTTGCCTTTATACACTAAGGCAACTTCTTTTACTCCCTCTTTTGTTCTTTCTCTCCTTATTTGTTTTTCCCGCTACATTGCACTCTTTCCCTACTGCCTTTACCTCCCTTTATCACCCCAACCCCCCATCGCCTGTTACCACCGCTCTCACTCACTTTTCTACTGGAAAGTCCCCTTAGTTTAGCAATGGCACCAGTAGCTGCAGCAGCAGTGTTTGGGTCACACTGGTGAGGAGAAGGCACGCCACTGGCAGCTGGCCTACCACATGAGAGGACTTTGGTGTATGTAGTATGTGTGTATGTGCATGTGTGTGCGTGCGTGTGTATGTGAGGGAGAGAGAGAGAGAGTGTGTGTATGCTTGCAAGTGTGTAAGTGCATGCATGTGTGTACAATAATAAGAGCCCTGCCGTCTTTCAGCCACAAGGCAGCAGCTGCTCAGGCCCACAGATTAGAGACTTGCACTGCACTGGATGCCCTTAGTGAGTGGTTACATGGATGGATGGATGGATGGATGGATGGATGGATGGATGAATGAATGAATGAATGGATAGATGGATGGATGGTTGAACGGATAGTTGTGAGAGGTTGGGAACTGACCGTTCAAAGACTCCTGCCATGCTTTGCATTCCAGCCTGGAACGTATTCAATGCTGAAGGTGGAACATTTGCCTCTTGAAATATATCAACATTGTATGCCTCGTTTCCACCGAGTAGAGCGGTTCGGATCGGAGCTGTTCGGTCCGGGTAGTTTGGCTTTTCATTTGCCAAAAGTTGGGTAGGGTACGGTTTAAACGCACCTAACCGCTCTGAGCCGCTCCTAATCTCAGTACTCCTCCGTAGGGGTACTAGCCGCCTGAAAGGGTGCCGAAAAGGCGGAACTACACACTACCGTCATTTGATTGGTCAAAAGAATCATTTCTGCCATGTGTCATCTCGGCAAGAGTGACGAGTCTTGTGTTTAGGTGAAAATGTGAGCACAGCACTGTTTATTGTGTGGTGTTTTTCCTCGTCATTAAATGAATCAGTTGGCTACACTGTGTCCCACTGCTACGATGTCACGTAGCTGCCGCAGCCAGCGCTGTTCGCTCACTGTCTCTATCAGTTGCACCGAGCCGTCTCTGTGCTCACAACAACACGGGGGGAATAAATAAAGAAGCAGCTGGTTTGACCAAGCAAAAACAAGAGACTGCTGGCTTGACCACAGTTGTTCCACAGCCCGATAGTTTGACCCACATTCTGGCGGCGGCTATCGCAGTCCAGCCTAAACCCCGCCCTACCAGTAAGGGTAGGGTCGGCGGTGTAAAGACCACTGAGATTCTTAAAAGTGAGCTGTCCCGCTCTGAGCTGCTCCAACCCGACCTACTCTACTCGGTGGAAACGAGGCATTAGGCTGAAATTAAGACCTTTTTTTTGGTAGTAGATATTTAAACATGAAGTACATGAGTTGGTTGAAATATCTGTCTCAAGACAACATACACATGGTTTTTGTTCTGTCTGACTCAGATTAGAAAAGTGTCTTAATTTTTTTAACTTATAGATATCATCTTGAAACTTTGCCAGTTGATTACTAGCATTAAAACAAAAATCTAGATATTGGATAAAGCCAGAGTTAAAATCTTTATTGCATTTTGACATTCTATAAGTGTGTTAAGTTTCTACATAACAAACTTCCTCTGTGAGAAATGGTGTGATAATTCTGGTTTGACAGTGGTTAGATTGATATGATTTGATAGTTTTTTTCATTACTCTGACCCAAAAATCTCAACTTCAAAATCACTTACATCACCTAAACTTTCCATAATCATTCTTAGCACTATTCTGAATGTAATTAAAGAAGGATTTTTCACACTGCCTTTTTTAATTTTATAAATCAAAAAATAATATGTACAGGTCTTAAAAATGCATTACGGCATGTTTTGAAGAAGAAAATGTCTCATAAATCAGACTATGAACAACATGTGAAAAAATCCTTCTTCAATAACCTACAGAATAGTGCTAAGAATGATTATGGAAAGTTTAGTTGATATAAGTGAAGTTTAGAAGTTGAGATTTCTGGGGTCGGGGTAATGAAAAAAACTATCAAATCACGTTTATTTATACACTATCAAACCAGAATTGTCACACCATTTCTCACAGAGGAAGTTTGTTATGTAGAGACTTAACACACTTATATAATGTCAAAATGCAATAAAGATTTCAACTCTGGCTTTAGCCAATATCGAGATTTTAGTTTTTTAAAGATATGCAAATTTGTGCATAATTTGTGAAATATGCCAAATTTGCATATGTATTCATAAACAATTGAAATTACAAAAAAAATCATTGCTTTAATGCCAGTAATCAACTGGCAAAGTTTCATGATGATATCTATAAGTTAAACAATTTAATTTTTACCCTTGCATTAAACCATGGTTCTGATTTTCTATTTCCGCCCGCTGTAGCTTTCCAGCAGGTAGTTGACCAGGTTGTCCACCCAGGTTGTGATCCTTGAAGGTCCTAGATATCATTTCTGATGAACAACCTTTTACAACAGCCCATGTCCAAAAAATCACTTTGCCCCCTTGGTATATTGCTTCCATCCATTCCAACAGCATTTCCCCCTCGTTTGTCAGTTTGACACAAAGACCCATTCTATTCCACTTCCACAAAACACAGCTAAACAAGCTATCATTTCTAACAGCCAAATGACTTAAACCATCCCACAGAATCTTAATCAAAGAGTTATTTTTTTTCTTACATGCCAGTATAATTATATTAGAGCTCATCAGGGCCCTCAGGTCAAAATCAGTTCAGGTGAAAATGCAACTATGAAGACTGTATTTGAACGTGTTACACAGTCAAGGCTCTCATTTTACCTTTGTTGTTTCAATGCTGTGTCTGCAAATTATTAATGATAATGTCAGTGAATAGAGAGACAGTTGTGCATTTAATGTTTGAGCTTTTCTGCACAAATATAATCTTACTTTGGTTTAGTGCGAAATATTGAAATAACACGGCTCAATGCAAGTGAAACCATCACTATACAAAGGACATTACCATCCACAGAGAGAGAAACCTATCTCACTCATTTTCCTTTGATGACATAGTACAGCAGAGTATTGTGTAAACTTCAACAGGCCACATACAGTACCTGTAATTAAAAGCTACACATTTGGCTTACTGTTATCGTTGGTGTCTAAAAAACTCATTCTTTCCGTGTTCAAATCATTTAGTCAATCCGAGATGAAGTGGACCCTGCCGTCATCTGAAATCAAGTCATCGAAAATCAGCTGACCCTCTGCAATGACCTTTTCATGTATTTAAACTGCATTCAGATTGGTTGCCAGCTGCACAAAGACCTCTATAAAAAAAGGGGTGTCTGCCGTATATCCCACCTGTGCACAAAATCTGCTTTAGGGTGGAATTCCCCTTAAGGCGGGAGCTATCAGTCAGGTGAGGTATCCCCCTGTGATCCTCTGTTGTGGTTACTCTGGGTGAGATGAAGGCTATTGCTGTGACGCTGGGAGGTAGGCGAACTCTTAAATGCTCCCTCTCTACGTCTGATCTCTTTGTTCCCCACCCACTGACACGCACACACACGAATGAGAGAGGCACAAACACCGGTGAATAAAATGCAAGAACCTGTGAGCGCACACACCCATGCACACACACACACACACACACACACACACACACACAGACACACAGACACACAGACACAACACACACACACACACACACACACACACACACACACACACACACACACACACACACACACACACACACACACACACACACACACACACACACACACACACACACACACACACACACGCCATTTGTTGATCCCTGTAAGACTATACTGTTTATGTCATAACCCCAATAACAGTGCAGCAGCCATCCAGATGTCTGGTGCGTGTGTCATTGTATTGGGTAAATCACGTAATATGAATGCCCACTCTCTACACCAGAGATCCTTTATACACATACGCACACACACACACACACACACACACACACACACACACACACAGCCAGAAGGTGTGATCATGTCAGTGGCTTTAGAGAGGTGATGAGATACCAGCAGAGGTTGGCTCATACAAAAAGGAATGCTGTTCCTAAGACATCTGGTGCAGCAAGGGATGCAACATGGTCAAATATTATGTCATCATGTTCAGGTGCTGGTGATGGGGAAGGGAGATGTTTTCGTAAACCACGTGTTCACACACAACACACCATGAAATACTGCATATAATCTAATTATCTTTGACATGCTAGCACACACACTACATTATTTAGATCATCTTAAATGTGACATTGAGCCAATTAATCCTAATCCATTATTGAGAAACAAATTCCTCTGAGACATAGCTGTCTCATGGATTACTCAGATTACAATTTCACGCATTTTGCAATAATGGTAAGCATTGTTGTTAGTAATATGTTGTGGTGATAGTGTAATACTGTAATAAGAGGTGCAAATACAGCTAAAGATAATCATTATGTTGCTAACCCAATTGATAAGAATACTGGTGATGTGTATAATTCATGTAAGTGCATGAATATTATCAACATTTTTCAACCATGTATTGTTTGATTCATAGTATACAAATTACTGTTATTATGTTCATTTGCAGCATTACGGTACGTGACTGAATGAACAGTGGTGTGATGTTCAGAGAATGTAGGCTAAAGGTGAAGGGGACTGGTATTGTGTATCTCCAAAACTGTTGGGTGGATTGCAAAAGCTGGTTCACACATTCTTAATCAAATATCAACATGCATTCTCTGGACAAAGTATACACCACCTTTAAAGGTTCAGTAAGCGGAATGGTCAGTTTAGCTAACTTCCTGTCAGTGACTGCAGTCCCCTCCTTCGTTCCCACGTCACCACATTAATGCACTGCGGTCTTCAAGCAGCGAGTTATCTAGCATCATCTCAGATCCATAAGTGTGATAAAAAATGATAAAAACCATCAAAACAGACATTGGGAAGGAGTTTTACCAACTCCGCCATTGTAGGCACATACACATTCAGCCCTCTGTCGGTTTGCACGTGCACCGGCAGTGAGACGGGTGCCGGTTTGTAGCGTTCTCTCTTCTGATTGGTTATCAGTAGTAGGATCCCCAAAAAGTTTATTTGCCGATTACATGCAGAGCGAGTGACTGAGAGATGGGCTTTATAAAACACGCACACTATATAAGTGATCACTGTACGAATAAAGAGCGATTTAACACTTATATTAACATAAATAAATTGCTTACTTCACCTTTCAGTGAGTGAGTAATCACAATTAAGCCACAGAGAGGTTGTGTCTTTACAGTTCTGCTTTACAGCACCAATTCTGTGTGTAGGTGGTATATCTTTGTTAGTTTTTCCCGTCAACACCACAGTCCAACACAAAAGGTCGTTCTTCGTAATTTCAGCAACGCATTAACGACAAACATAATTTTTTCGGGGAGGGAATTATGCTAGTTCATAGTGTATTGATGAGCAAAAATGAAATAAATGCCTCTGCAGGACAGTACGTTTGCCCGCCTGTGGCTCAGGTCTCATCCATTGGGAGGTCCCATAGTCTGCAGAAATTCATAGATGGAAACAGTATATGTGTGTGCATGCACATATTCACCTTGTATATATTCACTGGCTCACACACCCGCCTTCAGCATGGGGCAGGTTTGAACACTGTGGTAGCAGCGAAGCATTGGCACACCCCGTCTGACATGTTCAAATCTGTCCTCATCACTGATTCTCCACTTAATCTACACCTGATCACCGCCGTCTGTCACATCAAATAGAGATTGGAGGAGTGGCACAAATGAATAATGCATTCTGTATGTCTAAAATATACTTCTGCAATGTAAAACTTGAGGTCAATAGCGCACCTATGAGTTAACTGCAGGTTTAAGTGGTAGTGGAGGGGTGTTGGTGCTGTAGGGACATGGAACGGTAGTTGTGAGCTCCAGGCACACCTGTATGAAACAGAAGGTGAAAGTTTTAGTCTACATTCCTGACACTCTTCCCTTTAGTTAAACACATGGAATGTACTGTATATGCTGTATGTATGCCAAAAAATGTGAGAAACTCTGTGTGTTTTTCGGAGGTAGCATTTAGAGGCTCAGACATGTACATTGCAGCCAAAGGATCATGTCTGTTTCTGTTGGCAAACACCTGAGATTTTTTTTGTATTGGGAAATTGTTAAACCATTGTGAGAGATAAGGATGTGCTTATGCATCCAGACATGATCAAAGATAGACTGCAGTTTTCAGTCTCATATGTTGAAAGTATGAAAGCGTACTGTACAATATATACAGTCCACACAGTTCTCTATGAGTAAAGACAGTGTGACGGAGGGAGAGAGCTTGACGGAATTAAAGAGTATATGCGTAAGTCAAATAAGGCAAGGTGATACAGCCTGTCTCCCTGGCATATCTGCCCACGTTGTACCATGGTCTGCAGACAGGGTTGCCCTGCGACCATCAGGTTGTTGAATAAACAGTAGGCCCCCCAGCCCGCCAAACCCAACCCATTACTCCAGGCTTCAACCTATTGAAGCCTTCTCCCTACCCACAGGGTTTTTAGCTTTTAAGAATTTATTTATTCTCGAACATGATACTTACTATTTATTGTTGAAGTATGTCTTGTTTGTATGTGCCTGACCACAAATGAAGTTCCCTCACGGGAAAAATAAAGTTCTTTGAATTTAAATTTGAATTGAATGGGAGAGAAAAAGGAGGGATGGACAGGAGGGAACGGAGAAGGAGGAATGTGAGGAATGAAGGGTGAGCTCAGCCCGGCAGGTCTGTGCAGAGACAGCATGCGCAGTGAACTCGATGTAAGGTACTAAAAATGGCCCCAGGACACATCTTTGCCTCCGCACAAAGAACTTACTACTGATTAGCCTACATCTAATCGACTCACACACCCCAGCTCTCGGATTTAAACTGTCAAGAACTAGGGCCTGCAATGCATTATCCTAGTATCAATATCACTAGTAACACTTTACAATAAGGTATACAAAATTGTAGTAGTAAATATGCGTTACCTACTAAATATTTTTGTAATACCTAACACATAGGTTGTTTTTTTGTATTACCTACTACATAGATATGTGTTACCTACTACATAGATATGTGTTACCTACTACATAGATATGTGTTACCTACTACATAGATATGTGGTACCTACTACATAGGTTTGTTTTGTGTTAAATGGGGAGTGAAAGACATAAACGTCAAACACATTAGGTGACGGTTTCCATTGTAGAGCGTGATTGATTTATTACCAGATCCCTTGTCCTCTAGTGATCACATATTAGGCTATTTAACAAGGCTCGTCTGTGACTTTGTGATCACGCAAGTGAACAGTAACGATCGCGTGCAGACTCAGAATTACATTTCAAACTGACAGTCTGTTCAGTGGTACAGATGTTAAAGAACTCCTGTTACTGTAATACAAAAATAAATAATGAGATACATACAATACAATAGGTTTATTAATCTGAATGTAAAGCATGTTCACGATGTGTAAAGTGGTCGCATATGAACGGCATGAGGGCTGAGAACTATGCTACTGATCAGATAAATGATCGATCAAATGTAAAATCATCAGGAAATGATAAAAACATCCCGATGGAGATTTCTATGGAGTGATTTTGCTTCAAACTGTACAGGGACGCGTGTGACAGTGACACTCTTTCTTCAGTCGGAGCTGCAGCGTAAAGTGAAAACAAACTCAGGGTAGGTCTAACCACCTCCCGAGCAGGTTAGACCCATGGCATATGTTGTAACTGACTCTCGGTTGCACTGAACCTGCTACCTGAAACGGAAAACCCAGAGTTTCCACTAACTCAGAGCGAACAAACTCTGGGTTGCCTCAAAACCAGCTACCTGAAACAGGCCCCAGGAACGGGGCTGGGAAATGGCTTGTTGGTGAATGGGAGAGAGTGAGAGAGTGAGGCAGGCAGGCTGGAGTGAATGATCTGGGGGTACACGGGAGTGCAAAATATAATCCGCAGCGAGTTGATTGCAGATGAAGACCAGGTGTAAGAAGATTGCAGATGAAGAGGTTATCGGCTCACGTTTTGTCTATTAATGTTGGCCAAATCATCAAATGTTAATAAATTATGCTTTATAATTGAAAACGCTTTAAATAAAAACTGTCTACATCACAACTTTGCATTAACGGGTTTTCATAAATTTTGTTGCAAAAAGGGTTGACAGTTCATTCTCTAAACTGCAGCCTAAGATAAGTCAGGATGGTGAATTTTATGTGTTGGGTATTACAACAACAATGTAGTAGGTAACACAAAAAAACCTATGTAGTAGATAACACATATCTATGTAGTAGGTAATACAAAAAAAAAACCTATGTAGTAGGTAACACAAAAAAACCCTATGTGTTAGGTATGACTAAACAAAAAAACCTATGTTGTAGGTAACACATATCCAGTGGCGTGCACAGAAATTTTGGGGGGCAGGTGCTCATTGCAAAAAAAAGGGCACAATATATTCTATCGATGAATGACCAAATCATTTTAAGGGTACTTGTACAAAATCCCTAGCCTGGCTCCGCCCGCCCGCCTACTTCCGGCCAAATTTTATTTTCCCTTCAGTAGTCAGTCTGGGTGTACAGCCCATTTCCCAGTTTTGCTGGAGATTCGACAGCCGGTCCAATCAGCGAACAGAGCGAGTGGCTGAGAACGATGACGTCGAAGTCGCGCTCCAGTTTCAGTTGCCAGAAGCCGGCTCATGACACACGTGACGACCAAACGTTATGCGATTGGTTGGCTAATCCAGAGTGGCACTGGGCAGATCCAATAGTTTTAAACTTTAACAGACACCCGCCTTCATGAGTGAACGTTTGCCAATTAAAGCACTGCCAGACCTTCTGTACAAATGAAATGAAGTACGATGGTCTGGTAGCACCAGGCTACAAAATCCCCCCTGGCCTAATGACTTTTAATACCCGGCCACACATAGAGTGTTCTGAAAGGAATTTGGGAGACTGTGTTTGGGACCCTGGACCTTCTAGGGGTGTCCGGGGGAGCAATCCCCCGGAAGAAAAATTTGAACCTTTTAAAGTTAAATTCATCAATCAGGTGCACTTTGAGAAGAAAGCTAAGGCTAAATCACCTGTGTCAATGTGGACTATTTAGTACTATTTTCTGGAATAATTTGGAGACAGAATTACCAAAAAGCTAGTCTGGCTTGACCACTCCCGCCAGCGTCTATTAAGCGCTGGCGTCGGCAAACAACGCTACGCCTCCATTGGCTGCTTCCCGGGGTTAGCCCCGCCGTAGATGATTGTGATTGGTTTAAATAAATAAAAACAGGCCAGCCCAGTTTCCCCCCCGAATAGACGGCTCTAAACGGAGTGCTTCCAGACCATACTACTTGCTGTAGTTTGGTCTGGCTTTGCGAGACTACCAAAAAGCAGACAGAAAAAATGCACGTTTGAAAAAAAAACAGTCAGTTTCGGATTTTTTCTTATTCCGAATTCTCTCTTTGACGTCTTCATTAGGCCCCTGATCTCCGTACTAATAATATCCTATTAAGGTAAATACAAGATTACTGCAAGTCTTGTAACATAGAAATAACTTATGGTTGGGACAAAATAATATAATTAACTTCATGACTGATTTAGTACCACCAACCCACTTTGCGTAGTTAAAATAAAATGTGTGGACAGCTTATATTATATAGCAAGATATTTCAATAACATTTGAGGAACAGTTCAACATTAAAATCTGAGCTTTAAAAGGCCCTGAACAGTTAACATGACTCTGGTCTTGACTCTGACCCTTCATCTTCATCTTCCTCCTTGCTGCTGGTGGATGCTTTCATCCAGGAGAGCAGAGAGCTTGGTTACATTACAACCAGGCACAAGGCTACATTGGGAATTGCCTGTTTGTCATTTAGCAAATAAATTACTGCATGTGTTAATTATATAGCCTAAGGTAAACCTAAACAACACTAAATATTCAGCATACTGATAGATTCACATGCTGTACCAATGACAAACTCCGCCGACATTAGTTGTGTTCATCACGTCATATCTATTTTTTTTTTTTGGCTAGCTTGTTAAGCAGGACAGTCGGCTAATTTATGCTCAGCTGTGTGGCGCTGCATGATAGAGGCTACTTTATAACAGAGACAAATAAATGCAAGTTATAGCTTGGCAACTGAGGCTTCTGGGGCAATCAATACACTCTTGACTCCATTCAATGTATGTGTTAACTCGCTGGTGGGGAGTAGGTGTGTGTGTGCAGCAGCTGCGGCAACGCGCCTCCGTTTGTGTCCACTCTGCGTGTTCACGTTGACAAAGGAAATGTGTGCGGAGGAGGAGGAGGGGGGGGGGCATATTTATTGGGGCATTATTGTCAAACGTTTTTAATCGTTGAGCACTTATAGATGATAATGTCGGCATGGGCCACATACACTGTAAAAAAAAATAAATAAAAAATTCAGATTTTATATTTTTATTTTTTTTCAAAAGGGCACTTGATTGGGCCAGGGGAAAAGGGCAGGTGCTTCAGCACCACTTCAGGTCTACCTGTGCTCGCCACTGCACATATCTATGTAGTAGGTACTACAATTTTGCATACCTTATTGTAAAGTGTTACTGATCTCAAGCCCAATTTTTAAAGTTACTTGCAGACTCTTCCGGAGGCAAAGCATGAGCATCACGGTAGCACAGCAGAAGCTTCAGTGCTCTGTCTGACACGTGATGCATTCTGACACTATCTTGACTTTAGGCACGCATAGGCCAACAAAACAATCCATGTAGTTCCACATATAATTTGGAAGTAAAAAGACTTCGGTTTGCATTATCATGTGGATAGTAAGTGGTGGTGCCTGTGTTTACAGCAGTATTGAAGACTGCAGTGTATTAGACGTCAGAAAAAGACGACTAAAAAACGCTGCTGAAATGCTGCTCTTTCAGTTGGCAAACACATTGTAATCCTACAATGCTGCAATTACATGGACATGATCTCCATAGTCTCAATAGCACAAACTACACTATGCAGTAATAGTGACCATGAAATTGGTACGTTTTGAACCAAATCAAATGTCTGATGAGTGCATTTATGATTTGATGTAAAATCCTTATGACAGATATTGCATGTTACAGAGCTGCGGACCTTGACCTCTAGTGTTACTGAATTATTTTGATTTGATGGGGAACTGAGTGCGCAACTTCCCAACCATCAAAACACCCTCATGTTGTAGCTGATAACCGCTTATTATGGTATTTTTCCAAACCACTGACAAGTCTAGGAGCATTACTAGCAGCAGCCAACTGATTGTGATTAGGTTGTAGTCTCTGAATCAGGACTCCTTTGGACAACCTCTGACTTCTCACAGACTGAAGAGCTAAAATGCTTGATAAGTGGAGTACACCAAAGACATAACTGACATGCCCATTCATTCTTAAGTATTTTTTTTCTGAATATAGCCCCTGATATTTATCAACTGTGAAGTCAAAGAGAAAACTCTTTTAAGTCCTCATCAAGGCCATGTATACAGCTGAAAACAGTTTTGGTAATGACCATGATTTGAGGCCAAGGCCATGAAGTTGACGATAAAGATGTTGACCTTCATTGCAGCAGATAACTGGAATTCCTCTGCTGTGTTGAATCTCCAGCAACACTGTACTATAATGATATGTATTCCTGTAACCTAATGGGGATATGAATGAGTAAAATATAAGGGTTCAATGTGCTACAATGAACCAATGTGAGCCATGTGAAAACCCCAAATATAAGACCTGTATGTATTGAACATTTGCATTCTTTACGATGGCATAATTCCATGAAAACATGCAGTTTACTAATTTAAGCTAGTAAGTGAACTGAGCACAGTAAAAAAAAGTATGCAATTTATGCTAGCTGAGTCGATCGTGCACAATTGCCAACCCTGTTAAACACAGTTCCATTGAATTTCATTAACTCCTGTTGTGATCTATAGAGTTCATTGCATTCCCTTTGATACACTACAGGTCACAAGAGAATCTCTGAGGCATTACATGGCTACAAATGAGACAATTACACACTAATAGAGTTGTTTTTCTAACCACACATTTTCCGATATGTCTCTAGAACCATACACACCCTTTCTCCAACGCTTACTGTAAAGTCTGGTCTGGTAAAAGGACGTGGGTTTCAGTCATGGGTCCGTGGAAGTTATGAAGTAGGTAGGAGGTGGACAGGAAAGAGGACATAAAACAGCCCTCTGAAAAGCTTAACATTAAAGGTGAAGTAAGCGGTTTATTTATGTTAATGTGTTAAATCGCTCTTTAATCATACAGTGATCACTTACATAATGTGCGCGTTTCATAAAGCCGGTCTCTCAGTCAGCTGCTCTGCATGTAATCGGCAAATAAACCTATTGGAGGATCCCACAATTTGTATCCAATCACAAGAGAGAACGCTACAAACCGACACCCGTCTCACTCATGGTCTCACTGCCGGTGCACGCCAGAGCAACAGATGGGTGAATGGCGGAGCAGCTAAATATCCTTCCCAATGTCTGATTTGATGTTTTTTATCATGTTTTTAATGGGGTGACGTAGGGATGAGCGAGGGGACTGCTAACTGCAGTAACTGACAGGAAGTTAGCTAAAAGAACCATTCCGCTTACAGCACCTTTAAGGGTCCCACTGCATGTCCCTCTTTGCGCTATTAATGCCAAAATGACTCATTATACTGTCTCAGATATGTTTAAGGATTGATCGATGAAGCAGCAATTTGACTTGTTTGTGGCAGATAACTGATCAAAGCAAGACACTAGCATGGTCATAAGGGGGAAGGCTGAGTTCCATACAACTATAAGTAGAGAGAAAAGAGAAGAATAAAGATACTGTACATGTATGACCTATAGAAGACAGAGTTACATGATTGAAATTTCAGTTGAGCTAACCAAGCTAGAAGCTAGATTTGTCTGCGGTATGTGGCATTATCTTAGACATACTTGTCTAGCTGTCAAGAGTGTGGGTGAATAGCAACGCATTCATATTTTGAGATTAATGCAGGTATGTATCCTCATTCTATTACACGTATAATATCATTGCAGATAAACAGAATATAAACAGTATGTGTACAGTATATTGACTTTTATAATAGCTGCATTACATGTGGTTGTTGGGTGGGAAAGGGTTTCCAGCAATTCAAGAGAATACATGACGGATGAGGAAAGAATGCAGAGATAAAAGGCCAAACATTAATGGCACATTAAGTACATTCCTTTGTTTGGGGGCAATAATCAAGATGTCAGCCATCCTCAGATGTGTTTTTTTATTTCAGCTGCGGTGAGTCTTCTGTGGTTGAAGGAATAGTTTGGAACATTTTGGGAAATGTCCCTATTAACTTTATTTTCGAGCATTAGATATACTGTAAGATTATCACCACTATCATGTCCGTTCAGATTAGCTCAGCATGAATAACTGGAAGAAGAGAGTAAAACCTACTAGTAAGAGGTGAACACAGAGAACCAATAGGAAGCAGGCTGAATAGTATGTGTAGTGAATATAGACATGTATTTCATTCATTAAGGGCCCACTCACACCAGGGCCGTTTGCCTGTTCCGTGCTGCAGGAAGATTCAGCACGATTCCCCCCCTCCCCACTCCTCCCGCTGGCCCGTGCTCACACTGCTCGTGGCCTGGGCACGATTGCACCTTGCCTACGTCACCGTGCGCGTTTAGGATTTGGAGCTTAGTCTACTTGTAGGCTATACGACTGTTTGTGAATATTTTCATCCGGCCAAATTTGCATCATATATTCCACTTCCACATTAGAGCAATGAGAATCCTTAAGCTATTGTTTTTTTTTAAATGTAGCCTTGACGTAAGGTTGCGGTGGACAGTCTCATATTTGTGCAGCACGCTGTTTATTATTAATATAAACAGCCCGTCATCAGACCATACGTACCGGATGGTTTTATACACATCGATCGCTCCATCAAGTAATCCAAGTCAGAACTTTTTGTATGGGCAGAGATCGTTTTTTTAAGTGTCTTTATAAAATGTATTGTTAAACCTTAGTGTAGGCCTTATTACCGGGCCGCGGTGTGTTGTTTTGTGTTTGTCTCCACCGCCATGCGTAAAGGCAGTTATGACAGCTGACGGGAGGAAAAAAAAAAAATCATCTGACGAACGTGAGTAAACACGAAAACCTTTTTGCTTTGCTTTCTGCGCTCACCTATTTAGCTCTCTCCCTCTTTTATTAGCCCACACCTAGGCCTACACACACGTTATTTCTCACACACTTTATGTAGCTACAAGTCCAAGTGGTGGGCAATTCTGGTGCCGACTAGTAAGGCAGCGGACATTAACGGACTATACATCCTTAATAAATTCACGTCAGGATCGCCGCCTGTGCGCTTGCTTGTGCGCGTGTCATCTCATTAGCATCTGTACTTTGGCCACGGCACACCTCTCCCAGGTGTGCAGTGGCCAAGGGGCTGTTCCGTGCTGGAATACAAGTTGGCGTGGTCACACTAGCGAAACGTTCTAGACTTTAGTATGCAAATGAGCTTTGGCACGGGGCCGCAGCCCTAGTGTGAGTGGCCTCTAAGGGGCCACTCACACTAGGGCCGCAGCCCCGTGCCAAATCTCACGTTCGTCAGATGATTTTTTTCTTTTTCCTCCCGTCAGCTGTCATAACTGCCTTTACGCATGGCGGTGGAGACGCACCCAAAACAACACACCGCGGCCCGGTGATAAGGAAACAGTAGCCTACACTAAGGTTTAACAATAAACTTTATAAAGACACTTAAAAAAACGATCTCTGCCCATACAAAAAGGTCTGACTTGGATTACTTGATGGAGCGATCGATGTGTATAAAACCATCAGTTGCTCTCTTCCCTTCAAGCACCATCCGAGGTGCTCCTCTCTGCTGAACCCACCCCGAGGTGGAGCTACAGCTCCCTCTTCTCTACCCACCACCAAACGGTGTGGAGGTACAGCTCTCTTCTTCCCCAACTTCCAGACTGGGAGGGGGAATCCACCAAGTTCTCTGGAGCCGGCAATCAGCCTCTCCACAGTGAAAGACCTGGTGCTACTCTCAAACTCCTGGACCCGGGCAAGGCCTGTTGTTCTCTGCTCTCCCTGATCCAAGCCCTACAGCACAGCCTGCCCAAAGAGCTGGGAAGGCCCTCTCAACCAGAAGAACCAGGGAACAGACCAAGCTCCAACCAAGGCCAGACCCTTTTAGTCCATGAGCCAGAGCCCCACATTTGGGCCATCGGTATCATCTGGGGGGGGCAAATGCAATCATTGTTTTTTGGCAAGGTATAAACCCCTAGTACTAGAAAAATCACGATAGCAGTGACGGGTTGGTAGCGAAATCACTTTTTTCAGCTCATGAAGTCACTAACCCCCTAAGATAAATTGCGTTTTTTGGATCCGGTGTATATCTGGTTTAGGCTCATGGTAGGGATATTGTACATAATCTGTAATATGATGCTTGGTATCATTGGAAAGGGGACCTTTGAGGCTTTCATTTAAACCCAGTACTGAATCTGTCTCACAAACACAGAGGTCACATGACGTCTTTAAACCAGAAATATAACACATTTTCTCACAAGTTCCGCCGAAACAGTATGCTTTCTTTCATTCCTGTTGAATGAAAGAACACCAGGGACACAACACTCAACAACCTCAGTACTCATGGCACTCTGATGATTCAGAAAGTGTATAATATACCCATACTATTTATTTGTGAGAGGGGATTATGAGCCTTAAATTAGACTTGTGCAACCAGCACAAGTCTTCAAAATAGAATGGAGTGGATAGAATGGAAAAATAGGGAGCCCTATTAGTCCAGCAGATATCTGAATGCATTTTGCTTTTCTTGATACAAACATGAGCTCTGGCACACTGTTAGAGCATGCCCTAAGGAAGATGTTTGGCTATAGGGCCATCACCAATTTCTCCTATGGTTGCTATGGCAATCATTTTAAAAAATGGCCGCCAAACCAAACGTGAAGTTTTTGGCCTGAATGCAAAATGCAATGTGTGGCAAAAACTAACACTACAAACCACCCTATACACACCATCACCACAGTGAAACATGGTGGTGGCAGCATCATGCTATGGGGATGCTTTTCTTCAGCAGGTACAGGGATGCTGGTTAGAGTTGATGGGAAGATAGATGGAGCCAAATACAGGGCAGAAAACCTGTTAGAGTCTGCAAAAGACTTGAGACTGGGGCAGAGGTTCACCTTCCAGAAGGAAAACTACCCTAAACATACAACCAGATCTACTATGAAATGGTTTAAATCAAAGCATAGTCATGTGTTAGAATGGCCCAGTCAAAGTCCAGACCTAAAAACAATTGAGAATATTGAGAAAGACTTGAAAATTGCTGTTCACAGACGCTCTCCATCCAATCTGATGCTGAATCTGACCCTTGAGCTATTTTGCAAAGAAGAATGGACAAAATATATCAGTCTGTAGATGGTAGAGCTGATAGAGAAATACTCCAATAGATTTGCAGCTGTAATGGCAGCGATAGGTGGTTCTACAAAGCATTGACTCAGGGGGCTGAATACTTTTGCACGCCACACTTTTCAGTTTTCAATTTATAAAAAAAAATTAAAACCATGGTTCATTTTCATTCCGCTTCACAATGTTGCATCACTTTGTGTTGGTGTATCACATAAAATCCCAATAAAATAAATGTACGTATGTGGTTGTAACGTGGCATAATGTGGAACATTTCAAAGGGTATGAATACTTTTGCAAGCCACTGTATGTGTGTGTGTTTGAAATATTATGATTACCTTTGTTAACCTTGTGTTTATCTGAATGCAAGCATTGAGAGAGACCAAACAAAACTGACATTAATGTTCTTGTATGAACAAACATGTGGCCAAATCAGCGGATTCTGGTATGCGTCATTGTATGTATAATCTGGCCATTTCAGTCCTAATATGTAGTATTTATGTATCTCTTACTGTAAATAAACAATGAAAGTAACTTTTCTAGCACCAGCCTAACAGTGTTTTCAGGATTTAGAATAGTTATATAGCCTATGTAAAACAGTTGGCCCGATATAAAACAGTGAACAGGCAGGATTGAACAGGACATTCAAATAAGTCTTGCATACATCAACATTTGATCTTTTATTTTACAGCACATCCAACCTACAACAACAAACTGCCAGTTAAACCCAACTGTGCCTATCCTCCAGTTATTTTTTGATGGGGTTTCCAACCTCCGCCCTGACCTTCGCCTGACAAGAACCTCCATTATTGCTCTCACGGCTTCTCTTCCACATGAGCGTGACCATGGATGGGGCAAGGAGCTGGAGGTCCTGGTCTTCCTTTACTGGCTGGCCCATGCAGCCTCATACAGGGTGGTGTCAAGGGCATTTAACATCCCCAAAACCACAGTACACAGGATTGTGCACAAGGTCAGCTGGGCAGTGGTAGGTCTGATGAACAGGATCGTCAGGTTTCCTCAACCGGACCAAATGGAGGAAGTCTGTGCTGGATTTGCCCGGGCGGCCGGCTCACCAGCATTTCGCGTGGCAGTTGGTGCAATCGACGGCTGCCATGTCCGAATAAAAACCCCTGCAGAGGGTGCAGCCTGCTATTTTAATAGGAAGCTGTTTCCATCTCGTCAGCTGCAGGCCATATGTGACCATCGAGGGAAGTTCCTTGACGTGTTTTGTGGGTTCCCTGGGTCTGTCCATGATGCACGTGTGCTGAGGAACAGCCCGGTCTACATCCAGCAGCTGTATCCACCCGAGGGGAGCTGCATCCTGGGAGACAGAGGGTACCCCTGCCTAACTGGCCCCATCCGCCTCATGACACCATATCGGGCCCGAGCTCTGAATCCGGTGCAAGCCTGATTCAATGTGAAGCTGTCCAGAGCCAGGTCCATTATTGAGCGTTCCTTCGGAATGGTGAAGACCCGTTGGCGCTGAATCTTTTTGCGATCACTGGAGGTGAGCCACACCTTTGCTCCTGTTGTGGTCACCTGCTGCACCATCCTCCACAACCTCTGCCTGGAACATGGGGACGTCCTGGAGCCAGAAGAGGTCGACGTGGGGGCAGTTGGCCACAATTGTCCAGAACCTGGTCACAGGGAAGCAGAAACAGGGGAAGGTGTGAGGGATCTCCTGGCAGCAGCAGTATCTGTCCCCATTGATTTAATGCCGGCCCTTCAAGACCACGATTATTTTAATTAGGATGGGCTTTACATTAACCCAGTGCTCTGTTTTTTCTTATTATTATTTTTTTTAAAGCAATTCTAATTTATTTATTAGTTGGTTGGATAGTGATTTATGTTGTGTTTATTCCAAGCTATACCAACTCATTAGAATTAACCTGGGTTATTAATAAATATCTAATGATGAAATCAGTTTTATCTCTATAGCCCATTATAACAAATAGCCATTTTCGTCAGTGGGCTTCACATTCCGTACACAGTATGCACCCTCTACCCTTAGACCCTAAGCTTGACTGAAGAAAATCTCCCAGCAAAAAGTGGGAAGATGTGGAGACAATAAAGAGAAAATAATGAATGATAAATTCTTGTGTCTTGTGTACTGTGTTATGAATGTGACATATTGTTCCAGTTTCACCTGTTACTTCAATCATCACGTTTATACAGTAAACAGTATTTTCACTGATTGAGATATAAAAGCCAGAACAATAGAAAGGTTAAACATTTATTGAGGCAAACAAAAGAAATATGTAAATAAAATACAAAATAAAACTATACTGAACTAAACTACTTTTTAATTAGTGCCTCCATTAAAGCGAGGAATCTTTCCTCTCTCCTCTCCTCCCTTATCCTGCCCTCCTCATCTCTCCTCCTTGCCTCCTCCTCTCTCCTCTCCTCCCTTGCCATTGCCTCCTTGATCCTTTTCTCCTCAGTTCCCTGCTGCTCAGCTTCTCTTTTTTGGTCCCTACTCTCCATGTCTTTAAGATACAACATTATTGTACCCTGTCCGTCCTCCCTCCTTCTCCTCTTTCTCCCCACTGTTGTACTTTCCAGATCAGTGTCCTCAATTGGGTCAGCCACAGAGGAAGTGGAGGCCACAACAGTCTCATGGGCTGCAGATGACAGAAGCACTGGTGGGGTGATTGATGGCTTGCTGCCCAAAGCCGCATCCATCACCCCATACCACTTCCAGGAGGCTGCTGTTGCCTCCCCATCCTTTGTGCTGACACCTGTCTTTGGACACTTCAGATCCTGCAAATTAGATTTTAAAAAAGTCATTAGTTTAGTGTGGTAAATGTTGTATCAAAGGCAGACAGAGAGCTCCTCACTCACCTTGTACTTTTGTTTTAAATTTTCCCACTTCTTCTTTACCCATGTGGGCAAGACCTTGCCCTTCAGGCCTTTTTCCTCAACAAACATCCTAAAGTGATAGGGAATCCAAAAATTGTCTAATATGTCCAATGATAAATGATCCTTTTATCAAATTTTCAGATAAACTCACTCGAAGCCCTTGATGGCCGCATTTCTCCTCCCCGTGACAAGTTCCTGCTTCTCCACCCTCCATTTCATCAGCCTCTCTGTGTCTTCATCAGACCCGAACAATAAAAAATGATGTTCATAACATTAATAATAATCGCTGAACATGATGTTAAATAAAGGAAACTGAAGGACATTAATGAAATGTATCGTTTTTCATCACATACATTTTTTTTTAGATAGACATTCTGCCCCTATACTATTTAAAGTCCGGGTCACACATTATGCTATTCATCTATAAAGTGACCTTATGTACTCAGACATGCAATTGGACAAACCTTACTGTATAGGTCAGCCTGCAGAGCACACACACGTTTGTTTGCACAAACTTTTGCATATTACTTATCCATCAGTGTCACATCATTTCACAGGTTGGCTAACAAAGTTAACTAGAAAATCCAGCGGAGATTTTGAAAGTACGGGCCGTCCATGTAAATTGGGGAAGACAAGAAATCATGGCTGACCCCTATGGTCCAAGAGGCTTTATTGTAGAGCACCATGAGCTGTACAAATGTAAGACATTTCAACATTTCAAGGGGAAAGGGGCATGGCCTGTCAGACATTGCATTTTTGAATGATGGTTTTCGCATTTGTGGCGCCCCGTATGGGTTAATCTCGATAAGTTTAGAGGGCCATGCTACCACATGTCTTTTGCACATATCCTGCAAGTTTGATGATGATAGGACCTATGGTTAAGGAGTTATAGCCAATTTGTTAATAAGCCCCGCCCCTGCGTAAACTTTTTGGGCAATGGCGGCGAAAAAAATAATCATGGCTGACTGACCCCTATTGTCCGAGAGGCTATATTGTAGAGCACCATGAGCTGTACATGTGTACGAAATTGCAAGTCAATCAGAGTCAGGGGGCATTTGTGGCGCCCCCTATGGGTTAATCTCGATACGCTCCGAGGGATATGCTGGTTAAGGAGTTACGGCCAATTTGTGGATAGGCCCTGCCCCTGCGTAAACTTTTTGGTCAATGGTGGCCATGTTTTTTAAGTTGTCCTACTAATCTTTTACGGGTATGTTTATTGTAGTCCCCTGGGGCTTCACGAGAAATTGGGTGTTGATACAGTCAAATTTTAGAAAGTTGTGGATAACACCCTGTTTTTCAGTTTATGCTAATTAGTGGGAAATATTCCCAGAAGAATTTTTATGGTCCCAGAGGCTTTTTTGTAGAGCACCCTAACATACACCTGTGTGAGACATTTCAAGTCAAACAGACTTACGGTGTGCGGGGCGTGGCCTGTCAAACTTTCTTCAGTCGGGGCTTAATAACAGCGCCCCCTAGCGGAAATTCTAAAAACTGTATAATAGCACACCCCGTGGGGTTGGGGCGCACGCTGTGTGAAATTTTTGCATGTCTGCGTGTAACGATGTGGGAGGAGAACCAGCTAGAAAATGTGGCGGAAGAATAAGAAGTAAGATAAAGTATGGTGGAGAGTAATAATTACATGCCCTCAGTAAACTGAGGGCCTGTACTTAAAGGCCTACTTCACCGGTTTGAATATGAAGGTGTATTGAATTCTGAGATCCTAGGGGGACTGTGGCTCAGGTGGTTAAGCTGGTCGGCCAATGATCCTAGGGTTGGCGGTTCGATCCCAGCCCGGCCACTTGTGTCATGGTCGTTGTGTCCCTGGGCAAGACACTTCACCCACCTTGCCTCGTGTGAATGTGTATGACTGCTGTATGTTTGAGGTGGTGGTCGGAGGGGCCGATGGCGCTGAATGGCAGCCTCGCTTCTGTCAGTCTGCCCCAGGGCAGCTGTGGCTACTATGGTAGTTTACCACCACCGGTATGACTGTGTGTGAACGAATTGTCTGGAACCCTGTAAAGCGCTTTGAGTATCATGAAAGGCGCTATATAAATCCAAGCAATTATTATTATTATTATGTAGTATAAATGTACGAAAAAAATTGAAATCGGTTCATCCTAGCCTGAGAAAAGGCAGAAAGAGTGTTTTTTTTAACCCTATATTTCTCTTTCTCGTGACATCACAGAAAGAGAAATATAGGGTTAAAAAAAACGTACTTTGTAAATATTACTGTGATGTCTTTTACTGTGACATCACGGTAATATTTACAAAGTACGAAGCTACATGGATGATGCAACAAGCATTTTACAAACAGCCCCATGTACAACAAGACTACTGAACCGCCTTGACGATCTAACAACATGGGCAAGACTGAAGATTAAGCCATCGAAGTCTCGGAGCCTCTCGATTCGGAAAGGAAACAGGAATGACAGTGTGGTGTTCACGGTAGGAGGACAGGAAATTCCAAGGTTGGCGGAGCATCCAATTCGAAGCCTTGGGAGGGAGTACTCTGCGGATCTCTCAGACAGGCAAATGGGGAGAACAGTGCATAAGCAGCTAACAGATGGTCTGGCCAGGATCAACAGCAGCCAACTACCGGGGAAGTATAAAGTGTGGTGCTACCAACACACACTCTACCATTGCTTAATGTGGCCACTGAAAATCTGCGAAATTCCATCATCAGCAGTGAAAAGGATGGATGGCGTTGAACAGCTACATCAGGAAATGGCTTGGCCTCCCTCGCTGCTTCTCTGACGCAGGTATGTTTGGCAGGAATGCGTTGGAACTTCCATTCAAGTCTATCAGCCTTGGATACAAGCAGGAGAAAACCCGTTTGGTACTCGAGCTGAAGGAATCCAGGGACCAGCTGATTAGAAGTGCAGAGGTGAATTTCCGCACAGGGCGAAAGTGCTGGGCACACACAGAGGTTGACCAAGCCATCAGCAGGTTGCAGCACAGAGAGGTCCTGGGAAAGGTGCAAAATAATCGGGCAGGATTGGGCTGGGGAGAACCTGTGCAGTTCTGGTCTCAAGCCACAAAGGAGCAGAGGAAGACCATGGTTGTTGAGGAGATCACGCAGATGGAAAAGGAGCAATACTACATCAAGGCAGTGTCACAGGGCAAACAAGGAGCATGTACGCGGTGGGAGGCTACCACAACCAGAAACATCAGCTGGGCAGACATCTGGCGGACCCCTCAGGCACGGCTGAGCTTCCTGATGCGGGCAGCGTACGACACACTCCCTTGTCCATGCAACCTCTCCCAGTGGTATGTGAGTGAGGATGATTGCCCTTTGAGCAGCAACACAAGCGCAGGCCTCCAACACATCTTTTCAGGGTGCAAGGTTGCGCTGACCCAGGGGCGCTACAGGTGGCGGCATAATCAGGTGCTACGGAAGCTTGCAGAGCTGCTGGAGATCAGCAGAGTGGCAGCTAACAACTCCTCGATGCACCGTCAACACAGTATCCCTTTCGTCAAGCCAGGGGAGAACTGCCAGAAGTCTGCTAAGGGAAAGACCTCTCTGCTCACCCCTGGAAAGGCGTGGGAAATGAGGGTTGACCTGGGGAAGCGCTTAGTATTTCCACCTGAGATTATTCAAACAAATCTCAGACCAGACATCCTGATGTGGTCCCCAGCCGTAAAGAAGGTCTTTGTCATCGAGCTCACCGTTCCTTGGGAGCAAGGGATCCCGGCAGCAAACGAGCTCAAGCGGCTCAAATATTCGGAGTTGGCAGCCGAATGCAGGGAGGCTGGCTGGGCTTCAACCATCCACCCAGTTGAAGTTGGATGCCAGGGTTTCGTAGGGAAATCAACAGTGCAAATTCTGCGAGCAGTTGGGATGACTGGAGCAAAGCTACAGAGGGCAGTCAAAGAGCTGGCAGAGGAAGCTGAGAAGTCAAGCTACTGGTTGTGGCTACGGAGGAGGGATTGTGCGTGGGGGAAAACACCCCAATAAGGTCAGCTGCAGGGAGTGGCGGGGAGACGTCCCCATCTGGCCACTGCCCCCCCACCGGGAGATGTATTGGCTAGGGGGCGAAACATCAGTGAACGGTGGCTCCAACTGACGACCCTGCAGCTGACCAGAAGGGTGCCGGAGGAGGTGCGGCAGGCGGACATGCCAAGCAGGAATAAGATATTCTGTATTACACACTTAGCAGGAGAGGTACCAGACAGATGGCCTATGACACAATCTTGCCATGAAATACCAATCAAAGTATAAAACTAGCTGAGTTACCAAATTGCTCAACGTTCCTTTTAAGCATTTTGTAAAATCAAAGTTCTGCAGTCAGCTGTAATAATTTTAACAACTATAAATGATCTATCCGTTGACACAATTATGCTGTAGATGCATTTAGGTATGGGACTGACCTCAATCCAGACTGTCATTTTACCAATTCCACACTACTTGACATGTCAAACCTGACCATGTCATGCATTCGTTAATTTCTTATGCGTGTCCACTTATATGTGGTCATAAACTTGTAAAACTGAATTGACCATGGTGCACTTTGCGCTGGAAATGAATTTGCTAGCTTGGGCACTAATTACTGGGCCATGTAGCTGGCAGTATATGTGTTATGATGACTCACGGCACGGCAGCCCCTCCTTCTCCTCTGTGTGTTGTTTGTTTTCCCTTGTCTGTCTGTTCCATTGTGCTCCCATTTGTTTGTCTCTGTGTTGATTGATTGATTAATTTAATGACTACACAATTGGGTGTGTTGTCAGTACAGCTTGGTACAGGTTCCAACTTACAAAACATATAACACAGATATACATACAGACATACACACTACACAATACATACGGGCCAAGCTTAATCCTCAGTGTTCAGAAAGTTTATTGCAGTTGGGATGAAACTGTTTTCGAACTGGGTTGTTCTGGAGGCAATTGTCCTGTAACGCCTCCCAGAGGGCAGTGGCTGGAAGGCATGAGCTGTATCCCATTACAGAGACCGCATCCTTGGAAGGACGCGGTCTCGCGGTCTATGAAGGCCATAGCCTGTGAAGGCCGATTCCAAGGCCAACGAGACGGTCTCCGCAGGTCTCCGTTTCGCTCTGTTTACGAGCATTTCCGGTTGGCGTAACTAGCCGTTACCTTGCGTGACGACTCGCCGCTCCTGTGCTGCCTAGCAACCCTGATTGCAGCCAACGGAAACAGCCTTGTCAACAGAGGAAAGAAGAAAAAGAAGTTGCCTACCAGACGAAAAGAAAAAAAAGTACAAGAAAAAAAGAAAGGAAGATAAAAGTTAAGAAGATGGAGCAACACCATGGACATATAAAGAAATAGACACCGGATTGAAACACGGCGCCCATTCATTCCTATGAAAGCTGCTCATTGGCGCAGAGATGCAACAAGGAAGTATAATCCGGAAATTCCATGTGGCCCGGAAGCATGACGTAGCATGGACGTAGCTGCACTATGGACCTATCAAGAAAGAGGGCGGCAAGCGTAGCGGACTGGAGGCGGGAGTAGAATCATTCTCGTTCTGTAGCATCTAGCCTGGCGAAAACAAACTGAAAGCCGTTAAAAGCCGTTGGGCTAATAAAACACTTGAGGTGGCGTTTTGAAATGAGAAAACTTCCATTGTAATAGTATATGGTCTAAAGATAAGTATGAGCCTATGATTGATATCCAGAAAATTTTTGCAGAGACACAATCTTGTTCGCCGCTTGTACTGTGTGGACAGGGAAACCTGCCTACGGGCCGCATGAAAATAAGCTCCACCCCTCACCATGCAATACCAATGGGTTGGCCACATGTCCATGCTGGCTGCTCGGAGACGGCACAGTCCTGGGGGCCTGAGCAACACGTTGCTGTTTTGTTATTTTTTATTTTATTTTATGCCATCTCTGAAAAAAACGCAATGAATCTTGGGATATGTTGGGCCGCGAAGGATACATCTGATGCAGCTTTCAAAACCGTGAAACGAAGGCTGCATTTCTCGGCCGCATATGAGGAGCCTTGTAAGGAGCCTTGCAAATGGAACAACCTTTGCGCGCCGCTATGACGCAATCGGTCTTCAAATGCAGCCTTCGTAGACCGCAACCCCTGTATTGAGATTCACCCATAGTGTGCAGGGTGAGTGGGGTCAGAGATGATTTTCCGTGCTCTGCGTAGTGTCCGTTTGTGGTAGAGTGAATCAAGGGATGGTAGGGGTGTGCCAATAATTTTGGATGCTCTATTGATGATGCGATGTAGTTTCTTCCGGGAGAGTGAGTCTAGACTGCCGAACCAGACTGTGATGGATAAGGTGAGGATGCTTTCTACGATGGCTGTGTAGAAGCTGAGCAGAAGATGGGACCTTACCCTGAACTTCTTGAGCTGACGGGGCTGGAAAAGTATTTGCGATGAAGTGAATTTTCCACTGAGGAGACGTAGTCGGTTAACTGAGTGATGTGAGTCTGATAGTGGAGAGAGATCAGAACAGATCGCTGTTCCACACACCGCAGCTCGTTCAGCTGACAGACAGCTGAGTGCTGTCTGATGAGCCGGACAGAGAGCGTCGGAGGGATCCTCCGCCTCAAAACATAATTATAAAACATGAGGTCTAAAACACAGATGATGAACACAGGACTGTAAAAATCTCGTTCAATATCTAACCTGTAGAGGGCGGTTATACGCTAAACAGTGTCTAAACTGCCTGAATCTTATAAGAAGAAGAAGAAATTCTTCATTGCTTGAGTATACTTCAACTGAAAACGTTTCGACGCACCTCGCATACACAATCGATCTTTGAGTAGAGAGTATGCAGTATATAGATGGTGAGTATGTAGGATGTAGGACGCTAGTATGGCGTTCCGAACACAGCCCTAGTTGTTTACTCTGCTCTCTCTTTCCTTCCACCCGTTCAACTTGCCTGCCTGCAGTTTCCGGACTCTCACCAGCCCATGCTCGCTACACCACTCGGCCATCCAGTGTAACTGCCTGTCTGTACGGATCCCCGGGATTTAATAACCATTGTTCAAACTGACTACCTGAGTTAGCGTTTTGTGTTACTCAACAATATGCCTGGAATAGGCCTTTCTGCATTATTGTATGTAAGAGTCACATGTATTATGAAACATCATCATCAAAATACTGTCCTAATTCAAAGTCTTCATTTAGCCAAGTTTGGCCCAAATACCTGCACACATTTAGCTGTCTTGTACTTTGTTGAGCTGAAAGTGAACATTTTCAACCAGTTCTATGTGAATCAGTAGAGCTAATGGTTCCTCCTGGGTAAACTACTGGACCAGAGGGATTAGTCCTCTTCCATATATAGCCCTTCTTGTGAGGAAATGTTTGACCCTAGCTGATCAATATTTTAGGAAATTGCTCCTTGTGTCACTCCACATCTCCCAAGGCCCATAGCATTTCTCTCCACCATCTCATTCCCTGTCAGGCTTGAAGAAAGTGGAACTCAAATCCAGTGGAGCAAGTGTCAGCTTAGGTCGAGCGGAACATGTTGCAAATGGTGTTAAAAGCATGTACTCGTTGGCCCCAGTTCTCAATAATTAATGACGGAAGGCCCACAAAAAATGATCCCTGTGTCCTCTTCGATATTTCCCTGGTGGAAGTGTGCATGAATTAGTAACAAAGATCAAACTGCAGTGTTAGCGCGGATCAAGTATTTGTAAAGAAGCTGAAAGGACTCTAGTTAAGTCCTATGAGATAATGTGGATGTGCCTTCCATGTTCCCTGTTCCTGTCACATTGAATTTTAATTTGGAATGGAGCAATTCTACAAGGTATAAGAATGATGAATTAGTCATCCAAAGACCTATCTTTAGACAGAAATGTCTTGGAAAGAGTTTTGAAATGCTGTTTGTTAAAGTTTGAAATTGAAGATTGGAACCGGCAAAGTAAAGAAAATCAGTCATCAGTTTGCTCTTTAACGTCAGTGAACAAATCACTCGATATCAGACGACTGTGAATTTATTTAACCTCAAACGTTTGTCTGCTTCAATTAATTGGATTAAACTATCCACTAGTGTGGTCTTCTCTGATCAAACCTGCAAAAGACAATCTGTGCGACGTGGTGTGTCGGGATTGATGGATAGGGACTGCAATGCTACCAAACTTTGCTCTAAGATCTATTTTATGGCACTCCCTACTGAATTCAGAGTTTCTGATCATGAGAAATCTATTAAGAATACACAATGCCACAGATCAAACTGCTGTCTTAGAACTTAAAACACAAAAAAATGACATACATTGATTTCTGATCAGAGTGACAGCTGACTGAAGAAATAAGGTAACAGGATAAGTTTATCCTTTACCTTTAGCCTGGTCCTGAAATAAATTTCCATATGTGCAACTGAATCATGGCTAAAGTAGGCCAAGATAACCGGAATATCCCTGCTTAATCCCTTATCTTGGTTTCGTGCAATAGCCCCCTGATCATTAGTACTGTTTGGTATGACTTGCTGTTTTCTACATGTGGCATGCACCCACGGCATACTGTATGTGGATTACTGATATAATGCAGTATGATCAATCTTCTTTCTCCTGAGTTTACTTGTATAGACTGGTCCCTCCCATTTGTTCTTTCCAAACAACCCTTGAGCGAAAAAGGCAAGAACATTTAACCTCCATTAAGCTTGTAGCAGCTAGCTGCCTGCCTGTCTCCTTATCTGCAGCTTCCTGGCTCACTTTTACTCGTACTGCCAGATCATCTCTCTGTTTCTGCACCTTATTACATTGCTTTCTAGAGCTTTTTTAAGGAGAGTGCTTTGGTTGTTTTGCTGCATTAATGCTAGGGGTGGGAAAAATAATCGATTCTCCGATGCATCGCGATTCTCTCTCGAACGATTCCGAATCGATTCAGAAAAGTTAATAATCGATTTAATCGATGTGGTGTGCATGCGCCACTGCGCATACACACCACACAAAGCTTTTTCTCTAATACCATATTAGAGAAGTAGGAAGTGATTAGCAAACTCTGAGTAGCAAACTCAGATGTGTATATAAATATATTTCTAAAAATCACAAATGGGTATTTACGTAAAAAAATTAAATAATCGGCATGCATTGATAATCGATTTTGAATCGAATTGTTGACCTCTGAATAGTAATCGAACTGTGAGGTACCAAGAGATTCCCACTCCTAACTAATGCACATACCTTTTTGGGGAGTTTCGGTTGTTTCTGGATGTTTTGGTTTAAAGGTGAAGTAAGCGATTTATTTATGTTAATATAAGTGTTAAATCGCTCTTTATTCATACAGTGATCACATATATGGTTTGCACGTTTTATGAAGCCGATCTCTCTGTCACTCGCTCTGCATGTAATCGGCAAATAAACTTTCCGGGGATCCCACTACTTATAACCAATCAGAAGAGAGAACGCTACAAACCGGCACCCGTCTCACTGCCAGTGCACGTGCAGAGCGACAGATGGGTGAATGTGTATGCACCTACAATGGCGGAGCAGGTACAAATCCTTACCAATGTCTGTTTTGATGGTTTTTATTATGTTTTATCACACTTATGGATCTGAGATGATGCTAGATAACTTGCTGCTTGAAGACCGCAGTGCATTAATGTGGTGACGTGGGGACGAGGGAGGGGACTGCTAACTGCAGTAACTGACAGGAAGTTAGCTAAAAGAACCATTCCGCTTACTAGAACTGACACATTTCTTTATGTGACCAGTGATATAGGGTCTCAATGTTTAGGACAGCACTAGATCTCCTCGGTATTGGTCTATTGATATAGAAAAGATAATTCACAAAAAGGCACAACACACTCAAACAAAAGCACACAGTCCAAAGGATGTGTAAACACTCGCATGCACACATGCGATCCAATTCCAAAAATGTTGGGACGTTATGTATAATGTGAAAAAAACAGAAAGTGATAATTTCCTCATACCTTTCGACATGTATTACAAAAATAACAGTACAAACACATCATATGTATTTGTTTAAACTGATATACTTCATTGTTTTTTGTAAATATACACAGTTTTTTACTTTGGTGCCTGCAAGACGTTGGAAAAAAATTGGGATAGGGTCATGTTTACCATTGTTTTACATCAGCCTTTCTTTTAAGAACTACGAGTAAGCGTTTGGGAACTGAGGACATTAATTGTTGACATTTTGAAAGCAAAATTATTTCCCATTCTTGCTTGAAATACAACTTCAGTTGCTCAACATTCCTGTGTCTCCATTGTGATATTTTGTGCCTCATAATGTACCAAATAGTCTCAATGGAAAACAGGTATGGACTGCAGACAGGCCAGTCTAGTACACACTTTCTGTTGCTATGAAGCCAAGCTGTATGAAGACGTGCAGAATGTGGCTCGGTATTGTCTTGCTTAAATAAGAGGACGTCCCTGAAATAGACGTTGTGCAAGTTACCCATGCCATGGGCACTAACCCACCCCATACCATCACAAACGCTGGCTTTTCAACTTTGTATTGGTAACAATCTGGATGGCCCTTTTCCTCTGGAGCGCAGAGGACACAACGTCCATGATTTACAAAAAATATTTGAAATGTAGACTCATCAGACCACAGCACACTGTTCCACTTTGAGTCAGTCCATCTCAGATGAGCCCAGCCCAGAGAAGTCTGCTGCATTTGTGGATGTTGTTGATATATAGCTTGCACTTTGCATGGTAAAGTCTTAACTTGAATTTGAGGATGTAGCGACAAACTGAGTTTACGATAATGGTTTTCTGAAGTGTTCCATGGCCCATGTAGTGATATCTTTTTATAAAATCATGTTATTTTTTAATGCAGTGCCACCTGAGGTCATAGGCATTACATTTTAATTTTAACCTTGCCCCTTGAGTGCATAGATTTCTCCGGATTCTCTAAGTATTTTTATTATATTATGGATTGTAGATGATGAAATCCTTAAATTGTTTGCAGGAATGTTGTTTTTAAACTGTTGGACTGTTTTCCTCTGCAGTTCTTCACAAAGTGGTGAGCGTCACCCTGTTATTGCTTGTCAAGACTGAATCTTTACGGCATGCCCCTTTATAATATCACCTGTTACCAGTTTACATGTTTAGAGTAGTATTCTGAGTAATGTTCCAAACAGGTTTTTTTTAACATTCTACAGTTTTCCCAGTTTTTTAATGCCCCTATAAGCATATATTTACGCATATATTTAATATATTGACTTTGTATTGTTTTCAACTTGATTGTATGTGAAAAAGGATTAACAAATGATCACATTTTGTCTTATATAGGTTTTACATAACGTTCCAACGTTCAGTCAACAAAAATGATGGTTGCAGTTTGCACGCTGTGGTCTTGTTGCTTGTAGGAATATGCTAAATTCACAAAACAATAAGTGTGTTTCTTTACTGTGCGGGTAATCATGCCATTAAAATGTACATTTACATTCATTCCTAGAAAACAATGGGCCGGTTTCGGAGACAGGGCTTAAATCAAGACTGGAGTAGGCCTAAATCAGACTAGTTAATCCTGGCTATTTAAGTGGCTTGCATGAACATGGCATACATTTGGCTTAGTTAGTCTGAGACTATGGAGTCCTGGAGTAAACTTAATGAGAACACCTGGTTCAAGCCTCATTAGACTAAGACCCTGTTTCCACCTGGCATTAATATGTGGTTCTGAGGAATCCGATCGTTATATGTAAATGTAATATGCTTGTTCACACCTGGCCTTAACAATGCGTCTTCTATGTGCGTTTGCGATCCGGATTCGAATTCCCCGCGCTGTATGGAAATCAGCTCGTACATCATTTCCGCTTATACACTCCATCTTCAATGTTTTCTGTTTTCTGTTGTCTGTTTACCTGCAACGGTGCACTTTTATGACGTGAATTGTCGCGTGAAATGGAGTATGAAACACCATTGTTGCAGTGAATTTTGAGACAACACAATGGCAGAGGCAAAGAGAATTTGCTCCAAAAATTATAGTGAGCATGAAAAAACACTTCTAAAACTATTTGTATCGAACCATCCAGTCATTGAAAGCAAAATCCATACTGCTGCTATTGAACAGAAGAAAAGAAGTGCTTGGACTGCAATTGGCAATGCATTCAATGCAAATGAAGATGTCACCACAAGAACAGTACAACAACTGCAGGTGAGTTAATCTTCATTATTAGGCACAAACATGTGTTTGTTTCCTGTTGCCTATACCCTGCTTATTTATGGCCTACCCAAATACAATACTCCTGCTGCTTGTAGCATTCACATTGAATGAATATCCTGTTTAAAAGGATAGTAACCTATTTTAAAGGGGCATATGCATGTTAAACATGGTGGTAGAGTAAGATATGTTGCACAAAGGAAAATCCATACCTATATGTGAGGGGGAAAGAAATATAAAATAAAATAATTTCTCCACCATGACCTAAATTATCAGGAGACAAACTTATTTTTATTATGCCTTATCAGTACCAGTATTTCAGATTTCCCATATTACTATTTTTGTGACATCAAAAAAGAAAACTAATGAATGATATCTGCCTTCATAGGTTCTATGGAAGAACATTAAACTGGGATTAAAAAAAGAGAATGCAGCAAGCAGAAGAGAGCGATTTATTACAGGTGGTGGACCACCAATAAAGGACACGTGATGAATTGGGTGACTTGCTGTCTGGTATAATAGAGCACCAGCAACCTCTGGATGGTATTCCAGACAATGACCATTAGGACAGTGAACATGGAGAACTGAGCACAAATGGTAAATATACCTTAGGAAGTAAATTGGTTACAGGACCATATTAGTTGATTTGAGTTTGGAACAGTGGTCTTTTTTTCCAGAGGAAACCAATCAAGAGCCAGTTCACAACGAGCCTGAATCCTCCACATCTGCTATGGCACCCCTGGGAGATGAAGCTGCTACCATCCAACAGAGACCAAAAAAGATAACTATGCATGAAAAGTTAGCCAGAGAATTTCATGAGCGTAAAATTGAATATTTAAAAGAAGAACATGAAATGAAAATGAGAATTCTAGAGGTTGAACTGGATATGAAATTGGGAGAGAGGGCTATGCTCCAAAAAAGAATGCTGCATACCAGTAGCCATGGTGAATATGAGGAATTGTGAAAAATAAAAATAAATGTATTGTCATTTGGCATGTGAGTGTGAGTGAGTATTAATCATCACAAACTACATTTTAACCAGCCTTGGTTTACTCGTTTAATTTTGCTACATTATTGTAATTTTGTACAGAAACAGTATGCAAGCAAAACTATACCATAATGAATACATTCCTTATTTAAATGCTAAAGTGCTGCACTGTGAAAGTAGCTCTGTGTGCAAGTCCTCGCTGGTCATTGGCTGCCTCTGCCACCATGGGCACATCTGCATCATCCTGATCTTCCATTGGCAGATCAGGACAGCCATGCTGCTTCAGGTAGTTGTGCAGCACAGCTGTAGCAATGATCACTTTGCAGCATCTTCTTGGCTTGAAACGAAGCGTATTTCGTAAGCACTGGATTCGAGTTTTCCATACTCCAAACATACGCTCGATCATCCCTCTAGTACGGATATGAGCTCTGTTGTACCTTTGCTGCTCAGCTGTTGTGGGATTTAGATGTGGTGTGAATAAATAGTTACTCTGACCATATCCACTATCACCAAGTAGTAGTCCACTATGTTGTCCTCTCTCAAATTGTGCACACAATGAAGAGTTGAGAAAAATCCTTGAATCATGGGTTGCACCTTTCCAACGGGCAACAATGTTTGAAAACTCCAAATTAGGAGTGCATACACCCTGAACATTGATTGAAAAACAGTTCTTACGATTCCTGTATTCCTCTGCATCAGGAGTTGATGGACACTTGATGGGAACATGACATCCGTCTATACAGCCAATCACTCCTGGGAAGTGCCCATATTCATAGAATTGCACTTTATAGTTGGCTTGCCCAGCAGCATCAGGGAACTTGATGTAAAGACTCCTCAGTTCACAAATGGCACTGTAGACTTTGTGAACTATTCTACATACAGTTGGTTCACTGACACCACACAAATCACCAGTTTCACGATGAAAGATTCCACATGCCAAGAACCTCAAAGTGATCAGAACTTGCAGTTGATTGGACACAGGCCTTCCTCTTTGAGACAGAGAGGAAAGTCTAGGCTCAAGCAAAGTAATTATCTCCAATGCATTTTCCTTGTGCATTATTTCATCAAACTGATTCAATGGATCACTCCTATCCAGCAGTATTCGTCTGGCTGGCCTTTGTCATGCATGTTGGTCCTCATTTAGATGTTCAAAATAGTCCATGCTCCCAAACAATCCAAGCTCAGTTTCACAAACAGTAGCCTAGCCTACTAAGCGGGAGTTAAACCTGCCTCCTTGGCAGATTAGTTTAAGCTTCAATTCAGTCCAATTTAGTCCTGGAGTAGCTCTAATGCTCAATTTTGCAATCGGCTTTGTTTAATCCAGAACAGGCTTAATCCACGACTATTTTAAACTACGTCTGTGCAAGTGAATTTCAGTTAAGCCAGCTCAAACAGCATTTTAGTCTGGGACTATGCTTAAGCCTTGTCTCCGAATCCGGCCCAATATCAATTAAGCAATTAAGGTTAGGATTAAAGAACGTACCTGTTGACAGTATGGTATGCAGTGCAAACGGACCAAACTTGTAAACCTTGAAACAACCTTTTATTTTAAGAACTATTAAGAGTAACTGATGTATTTTCCCAACTCATTTAAATAGGTAAAGATTTGCCAGATTTATATTCATGCATTTCCACTTACAGATGTTGATTCCCAGGATAATACAATGGATATAAAAGCCATTTCATTCTGCATATTAAGGACACACATGTCACTACATGTTATTTACATGCATATTGAGTGTCCATTTGGGCGTCATTGCAAAACAACCTGACCCTGTCGCTCAAAACATTAGATAATGTTTAACAACTGATGTGGACCTGCTAGTTCATGCCAAGGGATCATAACATGATAAATCTCATTCACCAGCACAATGTTGTTTCTGCTCCAACCTGCCGTCACTTTGGGACCTGCTCTCTATCAAAATAACAGCCACTGTTCAAATAAACTCAACACACAAGTCCAGGCCTGGTGTTTCTTCACCGGCAAACAGCTATTCTCATGAAGATTAATGTATTTAGTTTGTTGCTTTCTGAGAAATATGATATTATACAACCATGTATGAGGGATTATATTATCTGTTCAGGTTGTGAATAGTTATATGACCAGTTGGCATTCATTGCTTTCCATGAACAATGAAATCATTAAAGCAGTAAAAAGAGAACTTGTCGCTTTGATTGATTTCTTATTATGTATAGAGGATCCACTGAGCTTTGATTTGGCTGCCATTAAAGCTGACTGGTGGAGGAAGCCAGCAGGGATCTCAGAGCGTTTTCATCAGGTCGTTGACAACACACATTACAAGCATGCTTACACGCACCCTGTCACTTAAATGCATTTGCCCGCAAAAAGAAAGCACACATACTTGCATAAACAAACACGCATATGCAATTCACACACATTAACTATTTAAATGCGTGGAGAGGGAGATGAAGAGCATTTTCCACTTAAATCAGTGCACTAAAATATGCATTTTGCTCGACATACACATGGTGCATGCGAGAGGAGAGATAGCGAGGCTGGAGCAGAAAAAAAGGAAGCTCTCTTTTTCTCCCTGAATGTGAGCAGAATGTTTGGATAAGAATAGAATAGCATGACTTTTAAAATAGCACCTTTTTACTGCACATCTGTTTACTTTAAAATGTATCTCTTGCATTCTTACACTTGACTTGGTGACTTCATCACTTCCCCCTCGGGCGCAGAATATAGAAGTGAGTCAGGACGCTCAACAGGATTTCTCTCTGCACGCAAGCAGCAACTGGTAATGGAGGATCTCCACTTGACCACAGAGTTATGGTCTTATCAGGTCTGAGGAAATCCTAAACTTCTTAACAAAACATTCTGGCTATGAGAAACCACCTTATTTGTCGATGTTTCAGTTATACTGGAAATACAGCAGATTTAATTTGATTTGATTTGATTAATTTGCTGAGTAGTGATTATAAATTAGGACAGCATCAAGATTATCTTGGTTTGGGGACTACACATGTATTACAGAAAGCCTGGTATACACACTGTTTGTGTGGAGTTTGAGATATAAGAACCTACTATGCAAAGACTAAGGGAAGCCTGTGGGTTTATTAAGGGTGTAATAAAGTGTCTTTCTAAAGGTTTGTTGTGAATGTAATATGGTAATAGTGTTAAATATTATATTATATGTTTAAGATAAGTAATAAGTAAAGAATAACTTATTACACAATCTGTGTAACTTGTCCAACACTGTTTGTGAACAGTCTTTCTCAATGATAAGTTGTTCAAATAACGCAAATACTTGCTCTGCTGGTTTTGCAGTTTTTGTCAGGGGTGCTGTAGCTTTCTTCTGTGCTCACATTGTAATCATTGTGAACTGTTAAGATCATGAAATTAACTGCTTTGAATGGCAATTTGTCTTTGAATATGGACAGTTAACCCCATGAATGTACTTTATTTGTTTTTCTAAATGAAAGAAAGAGAGAAGATATGCTGAATAACAGACTGCACTGAGTAACAACATGAGGAAAAGAGGCCTATGTTCTTATCCTAAAGGTCAGCGTATTTCTAACTGTGCTACTTTAAAGTGTACCATTCTTTTGTGTATCTCTGTCTTTTGTGAGTCTGTTACTTAAAGGTGGAGTCAGGGATTCTGGAGAATGCTTGTTGTTAAAATCAGTGAATATCTCCTCACAATCTGCTACCTGTCCGTAATGTGTGTGCTCTGAAAAAAAAAATCTGTTGTTAACCCTCTGAGCCCTGAGGGCATTTTCTCGATTTTACATACTTTTATAAATTACCATTTTAGAGGGAAAGTATATAACATAATACCCAGGTGATTCATATCAAAATGTTCAGAACACTCTCAGCTCTCAGTGAGGAAGTTTCAATTTTGCCCTAGTCCAATGTAAAAAAAAAAATATTTTGACATAAATGTTGAAATTTGAAGTCCGATTTTTGAAAAATTTAAAAATGTGTGTGAAATAATACCTTTATTTATCTGATTGAATTATTTTGGCTCTTGAAATTGCTTTTCCAGAACATTAGCTTCTAAAATATACTGGAATTTTTCCATAAAAAAGTTGGGAAGAGCAAAACACATGACCAAAATGATCTTTTTGTCCAAACGTTTTTTGGTTGAGATCTAAGGGCATTTTCTCGATCTTACATGCTTTTATAAATTACCATTTTAGAGGGCAAGTAGATAACATAATACCCAGGTGATTCATATCAAAATGTTCAGAACACTCCCAGCGCTACATTAGGGAGTTTCACTTTTGTCCTAGACCAATGTGAACAAAAATATTTTAACACAAATGCTGCAATTTGAAGTCAGATTTTTGAAAAATGTGGAAACTTATGTGTAATAATACCTTTATTCCCCAGGACAAATTGTTTTGGCTCTTGAAATTGCCTCTCCAAAATATTAGCTTCTAAAATACACTGGAATTTTTCCAAAAAAAGGTTAAGAAGTACAAAAAAAATTAGAAATTATTTTTTTTTAACAATACAAACGCTCTGTGGCAACACAGACAAACAAGCTGCGAAAAACATAGCACACAGGAAGAAGTACAAATGGACAGATTTGACTTTGAAAGAGTTCTACAAGTATCTTGGGCTGGTTTTCTACATGTCCATGGTGAGGTTGAGCAGCATTGCCGACTACTGGAGGCAGAATCACGTGTTCTCCCTCCCACTCCCGTCCCAAATTATGGCGTGGGAACGATTTTGGGCGATATCTTGGAGTCTACACATAAGCGACCCAGACAAAGATGTCCGCAACGATCGCAAGAAAGGCACGCCCAAATATGACCCTCTGTTTAGGGTCAAGCCGCTCCTGGATGTCATTAAAACAGCGTCCAAAGCGTGCTACCACCCGCACAGAAACCTGGCCGTGCACAAGAGAATGGTGGCTTCCAGAGCTAACGTGAAACCGACGGAATGTGCGAAAGCAAAACCTTCTAAGTTTGGTTTCAAGTTGTTTGTTTTGACCGATTGCAGCAAGACAAGGCTACACCGTGGATTTCAACATCTACACCGGTAGAGCTGAGATCCCACACTGACGCAGTTTATCCTACGATGTGGTAATGTCTTTGGTTAGGCAGAAATACCTGGGAAAGGGCTACCACGTTTACATGGACAGTTTCTACACCTGTCCCAAGCTGTTCAGAGCTCTCCAAGCCAACAGTTTCTTAACGCCCAATAGCACAAATAGACATTTGCCTCAGTAGGCTTCACATTTCTTCTCCACTGAGAAAAAAGTCCCTTTAACGGGAAAAATATTGAGAAATGTCATGGAGTGACAGATGAATAAATCCTTCTCCCAAGACGGACATCATGGAATAGATGTCACTTGTACAAACAATACAAAAAAATCATGAAGGAATACAATAATTGACTAATGTTAACATGCTAATACTAAAATAAAATATGAATAGTGTGGATGCAGGAGAACTTCAGATGCCGCCAGAGGAAGGACCTGATCCACACCGTCTCGTCTCCACCAGGGAAAACTGGAAGAGAACAGACAGACAACAAATGAGCCAAGAAAAGTGAACAGGCATGAAAACAAAAAGAGTCCTATCCTGCTGAGCGAAAGCATTATCCCCATTTCCAAAGCATTAGCTTCTATAATGCACTGTCATTTTCCAAAAAAAAAGTTGGGAAGTGCAAAAAACATGACTAAAATCAAATTTGCCTAAATACAAATATTCTCTTACTCTACTTTGACCACATATGAGGAATTAAGCTAAATGAGACTGAATAATGACTTGATACCACATATAAAAATGTCCATGGGATGTGTAATGAAAGGGACGCATCACAATAAATATTTTTTTTACAAACAAACAATTAAGTATATATACAAACGATTTATTTACGTATTTACTTTCCTAAATATAAAAACTTATTTATTTATTTTACAAAATATAACATTTACTTTCCTAAATATAAAAACGTATTTATTTACTTTCCTAAATGTAAAAACTTATTTATTTACTTTACTAAACATAATAACATTTACCTTCCTAAATGTAAAAACTTATTTACTTTACAAAATATAAAAACATTTATTTTACTCGATATAAATACCAATTTACTTGATATAAACTATTTACACTCTTGATTGAGCAAATGAATGCCAGTTCAAAACCCATGCCACTGTGTAAAACAGTTTCTGTCCTTCCCCAGGCACAAGGCCACGTCGCATTGGAGGCACATCCAAGGGGTGTCCTTTCGCATCCCTTGCCTACTGCACTGTTTACACACCCTGCGACCCTCACTAATCCATACCGGCATGTGCCCTACCGGAGCCGGTGGTTCGGCTGGAGGAAGATCGAGTGGTTTTGCACACAGTCCATTAGTGAGCTCTTCCATAAATGCTTTGTGTGCCAGTCTTGTATGTGCCTGTGAGTGTTCCTTGTGAATAAGGTAGCAGTTGGTGGCTGCAATGTCCAAAAAATGATAAAACAGGCATCTGTACCAGCGCATGGTCTTGTGCTGTGTGGAGTAATACTGGATAAGTTGGTCAATAAGGTCTACCCCACCCATGTTTGTGTTATATTCTGTCACAGGTGTCGGACAGGGGACCGACACCTTTGCCCAGGAGCCATCCCCCTTCTTAATTCTCCTCTGCACCGTGTTACCAGAATGTGCAGTGTGAATGGTGGAGCACACCGATACCTCCCTTGTATCCATCCATTTCACGAAAACCAATTGGTCGTCCCGCAGCCAACAAATTGAGCCTCTAACAGACTTTTTTGTAAGCGCATTCAGCGTTGTGCTAGGGGTCTCTTTATGATTCGCCCTGTAAGTCCCGCAGGCAAATATTTTTTTGTTTTGGAGAGCTCGGAACAGTTTGGGACTTGAATAAAAATTGTTGCGGCAAATGGACAGGTTAAACTGTGGTTCTGCCTCCAGTAATCAGCAATGTGGTGTAGTCTAACCAGGGCCATGTAAAAGAGGAGTCCAATGTACTTGTAAAACTCCTCAACTGTCAAATCAGTCAATTTAAACTTTTTACCCATGGCAATTTTTTTGGCAGCCTGTTTGTTGGTGTTGCTACAGAGTGTGTGTACAGTGTGTGCAGTGAAAAACAATTTGAAGAGCTCAATTGGTGTGTAGAAGTGTGTGCCTAGCTGTGGGCCAGGGGTGCGTGCAGGTTGAAACCTGGAGACAGGAGGAGCAGTGTCCTGGTCTTCCTCAGTCTTCCAAGCCCGCTGCTGCGTAGGGGGTGCTGGTGGAGTTGGGACACGGGACCTCTTTGCGGGTGGTTCTCCTCTTCTCCTGGACCTGGTGCTGCCACAGATTCACAGAAATCAGTCTCATTATCTCATAACAAAAATATTCAAACTTCACAACTTGTATTTGCAAACAACAGTGTAATAAAAGTCGATGCAAAAACATTTCCATTCAAAATATTGACACACACACACACACACACACACACACACACACGGCGGGTGTCCGTTTATACGAGACAGCTAGCAAACAAATTGTGACACACGGGGAAGAGTGTACTGTTTTGAACCTAGCCTACATTGTTGCACCCACTAAATCAATAATGCACAGACACTGCGGAGAATAAAGTAAGACTATTGAAATATATTTCTATTCTCTACCTTTTGAAACTATTACTTGTTTTCAAACAACAGAAGGCTGGCGACAAGAGTATTCAGCTCTGTCACGTCAGTTCCAAAAAAAAAATCGTCATGTCACGGACGCAACATTCAAGCTAGCTTACATGTTCACACATAGCTTCCATTACAAAACAGGCGTTTTGTCAAATAAATGCTCTTACCCGTCTTCAAATGGATCCATGTCATCTTCATATTCCTCCTCGTCAAAGCCCTCAATGTCGGAATTGGCGTCTTCCTCGTCACTGCTCCGCTGAATCTCGTCGATGGCCGCAGCTGTCGAAAGTTTCTGTGCCATGGTGAAGTCGAAATAGGAGTCCTTTGTTCAGTGATTGTAAACATGTTTGACAAGTAATGGGGAGGTCCTTAGTGATTACACTAAGTTGATTGGATGGTTTTTCACAAAATCTGACAGCAAGCAGCTCTACCAATCACGCAAGGGAAAGGGCCGATGACGTTTTCGCAAAATGTTGATTGACAAGCGGCTCAGCCAGTAGCGCAACGGAAAGGATTGATACATTTTCGCGCCTCTCAGCAACATATCTCTGGCTGTGAGTCACGTATACTATCGCGAGAATATGTCCCGGAAAAGGCAGAATCCCAGCTTTCTGGAGATATTTAAACCACATTGCTGCGATTTAATAATGTTAAATAATTTATTAAAACATAACGAAATCACCGACAGAACGCAATAGAACGCAGTACTGCGGGCTCCGAGTTGGAAGGGTTAATACACAGTCTAGGCTTTGTAAACTGGAATGTTGCCAGCTGGTTGGTCCCCGTTGTTTACATACCATTTGTCTACATACCAGTTTACAGAGCCTAAGCTGTGTATTAACACCAGGGGCCTATTTCAGGTAGCTGGTTTTACATACTCTGGGTTTAATCCTGCGCTCTGAGTTGGTCAACTCAGAGCGCAGGGTTGACGAGAAACTCTGGGTTTTCGGTTTCAGAACAGTGGATCAGCGTTGGGTTAATCAACTCTGAGCGTATTCACTCTGGGTGGAGCGTGTGCATAAAAGCCATCGTCAATGGATCGCTGAAAACATGATTCACCATGGAAACAGAAGAAACAAATGCTTGATCCTCCCACTTCTCCACTTCTCAAAAAAGAAAAAAAAACTTCTCCGCTCCTCCCACTAGAGTAAGAAATATTAAATTATGAGCTTATGGAGAAGAATGAACGGGGATAGTCTCATAACTCTGATCTAATCACTTCGGCAGTTCAGAAAAAACGGTGCAAACGTTTTTTGTCAAGAGCATCATTGCTTCCGTATGAGAAGCAAGTCTATTTTAAGAATTAAGTTACGCATATCAGCAGCAACAAAATTATCAAGCTGCCGCTGCACAGCACTGCTGACAGTGTTTTATATTCGCTGTAGCCTATTATGGCAAGCTATAATAGGCCTACTGTGCAGTAAACAGACTGTCGCTTCTTTTAAATGGGGAGTGAAAGATATTAACGTTTGACACATAAGGTGACAGTTTCCATTGTAGATCCTGATTGTTTTATTACCAGATCCCTTGTCCTCTAGTGATCACAGTTTAAATTATTATAGTATTTCTATATTCATATTGGGCTATTTAACGAGGCTTGTCTGTGACTTTGGGATGACACAAGTGAACAGTAACGATCGTGTGCAGCCGCAGAATTACATTTCAACATGACATAAATAGCCTATGTTCAGTGGCACAGATGTTAAAAAACTACTGATAATGATAAAAATAAATAACGAGATACATACAATACAATAGGTTTATTCATCTGAATGTAAAGCATGTTCACGATGTGTAAGGTGGCCGCATATGAACGAACGAGGGCTGAGAACAAGGCTACTGATCAAATGATCGATCAAACGTAAAATCATCAGGAAATGATAAAAACATCCCGATGGAGATTTCTATGGAGTGATTTTGCTTTAAACTGTACAGGGTTGCGTTGTGACAGTGACTCTTTCTTCAGTCGGAGCTGCAGCGTAAAGTGAAAACAAACTCAGGGTAGGTCTAACCACCTATCCAGCAGGTTAGACCCACGGCGTATGTTGCCGCAGTAACTGACTCTCGGTTGCGCTGAACCTGCTTCTTGAAACGGAAAACCGAGAGTTTCCACTAACTCAGAGCGAACAAACTCTGGGTTGCCTCAAAACCAGCTACCTGAAATAGGCCCCAGATGTATTGTCAACACACACAAAGTATTGGTAGATAGTGGATAATGAGATATTCACTGATTTCGACAAAGACGTTTTTTGACAAAATTGTCTCCACATTTAAAGACAAAATCTCTTGATTGTGTATTTAAAGGAATGAGAAATTTCAATCTTTAAATGTATCAAATCTAAACCATTTTTAGGTAGATAATGTACTTTGACTTTTGAATGCAGCATTAGATGTTCCATTAGATTTGATGTAATTTAGAGTGAACTGTCATGGATTAAATGACAATGTTCCTTTCCTTTGTGACTAAATGATCAGCATGTGTAATCTACAATGACACAACTATGATGCATTGTTATTATTATATATATATATAGAATATAACATTTGTATAAAGAAACATGTCGTAATAATAATTATAATAATTATAATAATTATAATAATAATAATAATAATAATAATAATAATAATAATAATAATAATAATAATAATGGAATGTGTGTTGGAAACTTGAAGAAAATGATTAACCTTTGAGGTTAGCTCACCATAAATATTCTAGCACAGCTGACCCGTGGCCAAATAAACACAAAACTATTCACTTGCCAAATACACTGCTTTCATGTTTGTTTTTTTATTATTCATCACATTAAAGCCCCTTTCAATATTATGGTCTTTCTTTATTGTCTTACAAATATTAAGTTATCCACAAAAATAAAATAACTTAGATAATAACCATATTAAAACATAAAAAAATTCAGACAAACATTACATTTATGACATGAACAAAAAAAAATGCATATTGCTGATATCTCCCAGCGTTTTCCTGGACAATGTGCTGTATGTGCAAACTACTTATCAGAACCTAAATAATCTTGTTAAAACCGGAAAAATTGTTCCAGATCAATATTTTGTTCCTCTGCTTTCAACACAGAAACATATTTGCTTAAAATAAATTACACTGCCTGATAAGGAGACTCAGTCATACAACGGAATATGCTCTTTAAAATGTGCGTGGGCAGAAATCCATATCAACTTTGTTAAATATATACGTTGACACCAGAATAGCCCTATTTGCACACTTCGAAGATATGTGAAGAAGAGTGTAGATATATGACAAGAACCTTACAGTGTTGCACACAGTACATTGCATCACAAAATAGGAAACACTTTGATTGATGACCGCTAGTGTGAGTGACTGAAGACTGAAGCCCCTTGAAATGTACTGATGGCATTTGTTCAGCATTATTCAGTTTTATTATTAATGCTGCTCAGATCATGCTAAAGATGAGGACTAATAACTATAATAGTTATTACATGTAGGTCTAGTGGGCACTGCACCCCAAATCCACAATACATTTTGGATAACGCAACATACGGCAATGTATCTGTGCTGTGTTTCAGGTGGAATAGACTAAATCCAAACAACTGAACAGGGTCCTGTCACAATGGTCTTTCAAACAACTAACCTCATCATCACGTTGATAAACTATTGGAAGCTGATTTCTGTGGATTTTTTGTCAACACCCTCTATTAGAGGGAAGGAAATCGTTTCAGTTGTAAGGGTCTGATATGGTTCTCCATTTTAGACTCTACTTTTATTTTAATTTTTTTACCAAAATGTGTGAATGTATTTATTGAGGAGTGCCATTACTGTTAGGAGGGTTACACAGTATGCATACGACATAGTAACATTGACTGATACATCTAGTGTCGTGAGTGTCAGTTGCCGAGGACAATCTCCTGATGGTTTTTTTGGGTTTGACACAGGGAGGTGCGGGGGGATGGGGGGGGCATCCCTGCCCCAATTGTTCATTGTGCCATTGTGCGCTTATGAATCTTTATTTGTGATGGGGATAGGATAGGAGACATTGAAAATACTGTGTTACATGACTTAAGCTGCAATTTATATGGGTGACACATACTGTATAACACAAGATCTGAAACATATCAGATGTCTTCCTCATGTTTAAGGTTGACAGGACGTATACATCAGCCTTTTCACCTTATATATTGTTGATATGAATCAATATCATTTTATTCCGCATGCAATCTACTGTTCACTCTCAACTTCCTCCTTGCTCACCTCAATCTCATGCAGCTGTTTGTCAGTCAACAAATGTTGATAAAACAACAATTATGTGTTGTTTTTTTGGGGCCCAAATTTCATATTTGGAGCTTTCAGACATTTAACTGATATAACTATGTCCGTTTGTCTCAAGGTGAAGGAAGTAAACATCCAAGCTCCATCCACGTTTTGGCAGCTTTAGAGACATGTGCACTCTCTTTACCAACATGTGCATCTATCTCTATGCTGGCTCTACTGTTTCACACTCCGTCCTTATTTCTTCTGAAAAACAGCAGTCCACCGCAAAAAGGAATGGGGCACTTACAACAGTCATATTCCCCCCTTTCAAATGAATAGTTTTGATTTTAAAAAGTCTCTTTTTCTTGTTTTTTCTTTATTGTGTACTGTCTTTTCTAGTGTGTGTTTCTTCATTTACAGACACTGACCCACTCTGTTATCCTGCACTCTTCACACACCACGTAGCAGCACCAGTGGAACTTGCAGTTGCAGCGTTCGCTTCGCGTCTGCTGCAGGATGTTGTGGCCTCGCCCGCAGCACAGACTCTCACAGTTGTCCATGCCGTGGCTGGTCTTGTTGCAGATGCGGCCCTGCGTGCCCGCAGAATCCGAGCCCAGGTCTCGCTCGCAGAAGTCGGGCGACTTTTCAAAGTAGACCAGTTCGTTGACGCTGGGCCGCCGCCGATGCGTGTGGTGGTGGTGGTGGCTGCGGTGGTTGTTCTGATGGTGGCTGTGGTGGTTGTGATGGCTGTGGTGGTTGTTCTGGTGGGAGTGGTCCAGCTGGCCGGTGTTTCGGTTGTGAGCCTTGATGAGCGTGGCCCCCTGGAAGCGCTGTTTGAGGATGGAGCCCACCACCCGGAACTCTGGGGTGACCTGCCAGCAGGTCTTCAGCTGGCAGCTCCCCGACGTACCGTGGCACTTGCATTTCCTTCTAATGTGGTCGAGCACCACCTGCAATATTAAAAAAAAACACAGATGGAGAGAGACAAAAAGAGAGAGTGTGATGTAAGGAAGTGAGAGGAGGGGGAGGGAAGAAAGAAAAGGAGGGAAGGATTAATGACTTTCTTGATTACCCTTTGCATTTGAAGTTTAATATATACAGGGTGTTGTAGACTGCACGTCATATTTCATACTGACTTTACTTTACTAGCTTTCTTTGTTTTTCTTCTTCTAAGCCAGCCACTACTCTACTGAATGGTGAATGACACATGATGCCCTGAAGGAATATTGGTCCCGCATTTAAAGAGCCAGGTGGTCTGACTCCGAGCCTGTTGTCAAACATACTGATATCAAATAACACAGATGGATGCAGGCATTACCCAAACATATAGGAGTGTCATTATTCATCCTTCTATATCAGGTAATGGTTCCACGCATGACACCCACGTTGCAGCACATTCAGTTATATACATATTGTTCACTATGGTTTAATGCTGGCCAAGTGAACATAGATGTACAAAGCCAGTGTGTATTATTTAATGATTTTATTACAGTAAACATCATGGCTTCAATGATCACATGATGGACTTAATCTATACGATATGTGTTTTACCTGATGTCTATGCATGCATATGTACTGTACTATATATAGTACAGTATATATGCATGCATAAACAAGTATAAACACAAAAAGGATGGCCAATACACACACACACCTATACTTGTCATTGTGGTATGTAGGGGACCCCTGACTAGAACATGCATTCTGGGGACCTATAGTGACAATCCTTTCTGAAAGTTGAAGAGCACTGATAAAAAAAGGTGTAAGAGTAACCTGGAGTTGGCATAAACAGAGATACACAGACGCAAACTTACACACAGGTACATCCCATATGGCATAACACTATTTCCTCGAGCCTATGTTTATGCCTGTGCATGTACAGTATGTGTGTGTAATGTGTGCGTGAATGTGTGTGTTTATCAGTCATCACCTGTTCTAAACTTTAAGATCCAATTACAAGCATGAACTGAACACCAGGCCACCCATAGTACTGACAGATGCTGCTGACACTGCCACCCCATCAACACACACACACACACACACACACACACACACACACACACACACACACACACACAAACTCAATCCACACAGAAAAAGGCGGAAATGGCAAACTACAGACAGGCCTATGATATATTGAGTAGAAGTTTATCAAAACAAGGTGTGTGCATGTGTGTGTGCATGTCTTCGTATTTGATGCAGTGAATGCATGAGTGCTATAAGTTCATGCTTGTGTGTACATTGTGATACTGCATGTACATGATGCCAATGATTTGAGTTAATTGCTTTCCATTATTTAACCATAATCTCATCCATTAGAAGAAAAGGCAGTAGTACTAGAAGGATTGCAGGGAACAAAAAGAGATACCATGTTGCTATGGAGTCAAATTGGACTGATTGGCCCCAAAAATACGATGCTTCACCTTTTCTGGTTGATTGCACATCTCTCAGAGGGAGAGTAAAAAACAAGTTGTATGAATGCTGTAGGAGGGTTGCTGTATGTTTCCATGTCATTCTAGACATGGGGTTTCCTTGTCCTAGGTATAAATGAGATGAAGGGTGCACAGGGGAATGAAACAGTGATAAATGGAGTGTCTTGACTCATCTGTTTGGTATGAGTCTGAACAAAGTGATTTAATTAAAATCAAATAATACGGTGACTGTTGCAAAACCTGTGGCGCAGGGAAGGTGCTGATACATCAAATAGCAAATAAAGAAAAATATTAAAGCAATGCAGTGTTGCCTAAAACCTTTTTGTAATCATATGTTTATGTTAAGGTATTTATGTTCCTATTACTCATCACACCGGCAATTATTGTCAGGCATTTAAATCAGCATGAAAGCATTTTGATTGTTTAACGTAACAACAATGTCAAGGAATGCTAATTATTTTCATTTTTGGATTACTGCACGTTTAGCTCCTTATGAACGTTGGGATAACATAAAGTGATACAAAAATGCATTTTGCATATGAACATGTTTATGCTGTTATTCAGAGTGTTAAAAACAAAGTTAAAAGAAGCTGTGATCAGTCGCAGATTCTCGAGGCCCTAAATATTTTTTATAGTAAACAACTTTATAATAAAAGCACTTGCACTGGGTTAGGATTGCAACGTTTGGTTTGTGTTTTTTTTTGCACAGAGGCAGAGGCAACCCCAGAATCACAAACGTGCTGGCCTTAAACACACAGCACAGTCTGTAATCATAGAAGTCTGCAGCCCACTTAAACCTTAGAGGGACAAAAACCAACCCAGGACTCGTAATTGCATCCACATTGCTACTGTTTGAAGGTACATTCACAGCAGGGTAGGGGTTCCGAAGGTCGGTAAAACTACAAAAAAAACAACGGAAAAGTTTAATTTCCAATAACATTTTGTCATATTGTTGCAGGAAAAAAAAAAAAAAAAATGGCTGTGGGAGATGAACCACATCATCATGTCTCAAACTGTTTGTGTGTATAAGTGTGGAGTTTACATCAGCAAATATTTCCCCGAGGCAGAAACAGCATATGGACATGATCTTACTAAAACTCTGATGCCTGCAAAACAATTGTTGTCAGTGGTACAACATGTCTGGCTTTCGTACTAATGATCAGAATGGAGCAAAAATGCCAATGACCAATCATAGCTTGGCAACCTAAGCTATAGGCATGGCAGGCCTGTCAAAGCTTGGGATTTCTCCTGGATTTGTTTTAGCCTATTCCAAAACCCCAACGAATTGAGAAAATGTCTATAAATTGTTTTGTAAATGTGTAAACAACAGCGTGTGTATCCGTTTATTAACATAAAACACAGCGGTTAGCGTACCTGGGTAATTAGATTAAGAACCCAACTTCCCACTGGAGATCAATAACGTATCTCTGATTCTATGACCTACAGGAGTTAGTAACACATTTTTATTTTCAAGGAGTGAATCATTCACTGTCACACAAACCATAACTTCCCCACCCAACCTTTTCCAAACTTCACTTAGTCTTCCCATTAAAAGGTGTTTCTCTGTTCTAACATTAAAATACTTTTTTAAAAGAGGTAGGCTAAACAGTCTTATAGAGCGTGGAACGTATCTTACATTTGTCCTAGTGAAACTACTAGTACTGTATACATTGCAAGACAGGCAGCTTTAAACTCAGCATTATATCATGTATGCAGTCATTACGTGAACATTTAAAAAGCCTTTACACAATTATCATTCCAAAACGACTCTACTTAAAAGATTGAAAATGTAAAGACAGCAATTTAAACCACTTTTACAGTGATACATCTGCCACTGTTATAATTGTAAATTGTAGGTGTTGTGCGATACCATAGATTTTGGCATTGCATCAGAAACTATTAGGTGGGGCTGTATAGCAAATATGAATTGTGCGCCTGTTTTCTAATGTAATAACATATAAATGGATAATACTGCAGGATCCTATACGCTGGATTTATTCCAACGTGTTTACCAATGGCAACACTTGCAACAATAATTCTTCAAGATGAATATAACACTATTTAGAAATTAAATGTGAAAACGTATGCCAATGTTTATATACTGTATGTATATGTATGCTTCACGCCCTGTGCACGGATTGGTTAGAGCTAATAAATGTGTTGGTGTTCCTGAAACTTCAACAAATGAAGTGAGTACTATATTTGGGCGTGCGTGAGGACCATTTCAAATACTGTTCTGACGTTTAGTTGAAAGGCAAAGAGGTACAATCAGGATCCTTAACAGATAATAGGAAATAGGGAATCTGTCTGCTCTTGTTATATTAGAAGTGGTGTGTCAGTATGACATGTGGAGTGCTGATCTGTCTGACAAAAGAGCTGGGGGAAACATTAGTGGAGTACATTTTGTACAAGAAAAACATGTTCAGAGTGAGCACCAGATTTAACTTCATTTAAAATGAGGAATAACGTTCGGCATTCAAGCTCAAGTCTCAGAAAAGCCTGACAAAATAAATCAGGAAAATTCACTTGTTGATTTTTCCATGCAGTGTGGATTTAAGGTTGAAGGATGAGTCAGAAAAAAAAACGTGTTCATCTTTACTGATCTGCGACTATAATGAACTTCCGACGTCTTTACAATCAAATCGTTGTGACTGCATCTTTTCAGATACACACCACTCTAAGACCCAGGTTGATTTATTGATTATCAGATGGAGGAAATTATCTGATTTCTTCCCCGTTCCTTCTGTAACCCCGGGCTACGGCTGTGTGTAACAAAAGGCAGGAGAGGGAGCAACAACCCAGAAAAATGTTGCGTGCCTGTGACTGTGTTTACGATACCTAACTAGACTTCTGTGGAAAAATTATAGAAAACTGATGCAGTGATTTATTGTTGCCATGTTGTTGCCCTGTGGACATGGGGTGTGTGTTTGAGAGAGAGAGAAAGAGAGAGAGAGAGAGAGGAGGAAGACAGGAGGAGGAGATGATCTTTGGATTATCTCTTTGTTGTCCCACACTGCTCCCAATACACAAAGGCTGTTTGTGGGTGTAATTACAAATCACCTGTTCGTCTAGCCGACACTCTATCTGGGCTCTGTCATCAAGTCCTGCTGCCATTAGCACTGTAGATTGTAATCGGCGGTTCTGTCTAACCTGTCATCATGCTCTGATTGTCTTTTTGGCAACACAAGCTGGGAAATATTGCCCCACTCAACTTCATACAAGCTATCAAAAACCTGCTGTGAAAACACAATGCGGTTGTGCATTTGAATGTGTCCACAGATTTAGCAGTATAGCTTAAAGTACAGAAGCTTGCCATGCCAAACGAGGAAAAGGATCAATGTTTTATTAATGAAACAAGTGATAACAATACAGTAAAAGTCCCATTGCATAGGCAGAGTACTTTTGTGAATGCCACGTATATAAACATTTTGGGATAACAAGATGGAACCCTGCTTATATATGGTAGTCCATTGCTTTACATTGCATGTACACTTGAGACATAATTGCTTTAAAGTAAATGGTGGACCACAGTTGGAAACAAACATCTGGCAGGTTTTAATTGGCTTAGAGAGTGAGACAGAGGCGTCTGTAAAACAGCCCCAGACAGAGATCAAATACAACATGTTGGTGGCAGATTAGACTGCAGGCTACATCATACAGTAGACTGGGGAAGAGTGCAGCACACTGGAGCAGACTACTGTGCAACAAGCTGCCTGTATGGAGCTAGTGCATGGCATGCTACCACAATTGGCAACTGGGAATGGGTCAGTGCATTAATTAGGTAAAAGTAAAACATTTTTTTTTTGCCTTTACTGGAGAGCAAACAGCAGGCAGAATCAAAGGCCAGGGAACAAGAGCAGAGAAGGATAGGGTGATGACATGTGAGCCACGTCCCAAGCCAGAATGGAAGCTGAAAAGTTGAATTTGAGCATGTCTCGATTAGTGTTAGAATAAAATCAAAAGCAAAGTGGGTGAATCATTTTTTTTCTAAACACATTACCTGCAGCGAGTAATTATTGTCATCACTTTCTAGAACACACAAAACTCAATGCAGCAGTTTTTCATTCACAGCATGTGAGTGCTTGTTGCAGCAGCCCTGTCATAATTAATACTGTGATCCACGACTGCCTATATATGGAAGTTTAATTGTTATCACACTCCTCATGCTACACCTGATTTTGTCATACTGAGTAATAATGACCCAAGAACACAATTTGGCTTGATATATATGACAGGGACATATGTGTACAGGGAAGGTCCTGTGGCATGACATACATAACACTGCCTATATCACCTCCATGATGGAGGGAAGCAACAGTCGGTGAGGGACAGAGATATTCTGTCAGTGCTTCTGTGATCATGAACACATTATTGAGTATACCACAATGTTGTGCATGAAATGTTACATAGTGCTATTTGTTAGCAAGTATGTGATTGTGTCCCTATGTAATCTTGTTCTCTCTTGTAAGAGAGTATAGGCAAGTCTGTAACAAGATGTTATTTTGTGTAACATATACATTTTGGTCCCAGTGATGAGCAACTTCAATACTGTTAATAGCCAGCAAACTGTACCAGGAAAGGCATAATGTATGCCTCACTCCCCGTTTTGATGGAAGCATTGAATTTAATTGTTGGGCAAATCCCTGTGCCATCACAACTGACCACTGTTTTTTTTTGGGGGGGGGGTCCTAATCTAACACTATACTGTATGTCCCGGGATTGACCCGTCTGTACGATAAACAGTAGACTTGTCTGCATGCTGCCTTGTGTTTGTCAGTTCAAAGAAAATCTACCAAAGGCCCTTTAAAGCCAAGCAGAAAGCCGAGGCGATATCAAAGCACACAAACAAATCCCACAGCAGCACATTAAGCCCAGACATCACTTTAAACAAATCAAACGCCTTGCTTCAAAAGAACAGTTAAGTGTACGCAGACAAAAACACATGCGCACATACGAGCACAATGACATGCAATTACTGGTCACATGCATATACAGTATATAGAAAAGTGTCTGTTTGTGCAAGTGTGTGTGTGTGTGTGTGTGTGTGTGTGTGTGTGTGTGTGTGTGTGTGTGTGTGTGTGTGTGTGTGTGTGTGTGTGTGTAGTATGCACTCACTGGTAATTGCACACAGCTCTTATTTAGAAATTCTAATAAATGGTATTACCAAGATAAGCACTTCCACCTGCTGAGCCTATATCAAACATTAGTGCATGCATGCATGCATGCGGGTGTGTGTGTGTGTGTGTGTGTGTGTGTGTGTGTGTGTGTGTGTGTGTGTGTGTGTGTGTGTGTGTGTGTGTGTGTGTGTGTGTGTGTGTGGTGGGTCAGATCAAATACTCTGGCTCTGCACTGTCAGGACTGTGGAATGCTCTGCACACCACTGATAATATGAAATGGCCTCCAAGGAGCAGAGGACTAACTCTGCTGTAATGTTGCTATTTTTGATCAAACACACTCTGCTCTTAGTGTGGCTTCTGAGTCAAGGCTTTAACGTGAATGTGCTCTCCAGAGCAGCTTATCACAGCTTGTGGGTTAAATAAGGCATAAAAGGAGTGCCACCATTTCTGGTTTGGATCAAGCTAGAGCAGGTTACTGCTCTTGATTCATTATGGTTTAAATCACTTTTACAGTATATGTTTATACATCCTGTAGCTCTGGTGAAGCATTTCCAGTTGCCCTGGTGGTAAGTGTTTGCCACATTTGGCTCATGTGTGAGTTGCAGGTGGCTGAGGTTATTTCACCTTTCCAATCAATCCAATTCCAATACATTCCAATACACAATCAATTAGTGCAGCAGGGGCTGGCATCTTACATAAGGGAATCGAATAGATGCACGTTAACCTCAAGATACACTCTCTAAATACCATCAATGAAATGGTCTTCAGATGGATTAATATGTTCAGTGTATGTCTGCCTATGTCTACCCAATGTTTGAATGCAGCCAGCTATTAGAGCCACACAATGCAAGTCACCCATCATATAGAACCACATACGACCCCCTAGCTCGTGGGTTGTAGAAGCTAGCATGGTGACTCCATAGTAGGAGGTGTGTGTGATTAGATGTTGACTATGCTTGTCCACTCATTATCCATTTTTCTTTGTGGTCCTGATCAAACAAATCCCATGTGGGAGGTTCCAGTTAAAAGCCAACAGTCCTCTACAGTTACACATATTGTCTTTGCTAAGCAACATGATGTGTTTCACTCCTAAATATATGTCATTACAGGCAATAGAGACACTCTAACTGCCACTCACGGTGACTTTAAAAGCCAGAGCGGCATTGTACTCTTGGCTGATTAATGGCGCTCCTAACGGCTGCACCTCCACTCCCAATTAGGTTAGTGTGAACATCAAACAATTGAGCCAGCAAAATATCAAAGACACAAGTGCCGTCACGAACACAATCATTGGAAATGATACAGAGAGAGTGAGTCAGGTTAAATGAGGCCAAATGCCTCAAGTGTTCCAAATCAGTTACCTGGATCGAACAGCAGACTGGCTAAATTACATATCTAGAAGGCGGTGTCAAAGGAAGCTGAAATGTATAGCTTCCTTCCTGAGAGGGGGGGGGGGGGAGGATGCCATCTCTCCTTACTCCCCTGAAGTCATGCCCTGATGGTAAATTACCAGAAGACGCTTAGCAGCAACAAGGCAGAGTGTTGCCTAGCCAGCACTGTCACCACCTGCCTATGGAACAGACAGGATTCAACAGAACCTCTGAGCCCTGCAACACCAACGCAGCAAAGCGTGCCAAGCATTTGTTTAGTAGGTGTGCTCGCTAAACGATTGAGAAGAACGCTCGGGAAGAAAGCAAAAAAAAGGGAGAACTTGGCAGAGATTTTTACTGCCCTGTTGAAGTGTTTCCATGTCGTAAGCAGCCACTTTAAACATGTAGTCGGGCTTTTAAGACTGTTCCTATTAGCTACTGAACAGCAGTGTGTTTTGGTTCACTGCAATGACGCCATAGAGAGCTAAACTCTTTCCTTATTTTATTTTTTTTTATTAAAGGGACAGTGTACATTAATTAACATTCAGAGAGGAAAAAATTAAACTGAAAATACTACTGTTTTTACATATGTTCCATTCACATTCAAATGTGTATTGTTTCTCATTAATATTTTCTTTGTTGAAGTGTAAACAAGCAGCTGGTAAAGATCGAGCTCACGTTACAGAAGTGCGGTGTATTTGATATGCCGACATCATCATATGTAAATGAGCCTCCTTTAGTGCACGGCATTACTTCTGCAATCAGCCGTGCTGGAGAGACTTTGGAGCAGGCAGAGAGGGAAGAGAGAGAGAGAGAGGGGAGGGAGGGAAGGAAGGGCGAATCTCTTTCTACTTTCCGCCCCGGTGTTTGAAGTCTAAAATCTTTTGCAGGGTTTTAAACATCTGTTTTCAAACTGCCAGCAGCCACTAATTAGGGCTAAAAACAAGACGGGACGTCGTGAGAACCCTGGGGTGGGCATGAGGCGACATGCACACACCGCTAAGAAACCACCGCATTCCTCTGCTTGAAGACTACTTCTGTGAGAGGGGCACAGGGGGGTGGAGTGGGGAGGGGGGGTCTGTTGGTGGCAGGTCGGTGGGAGGAAAGAGATAAGGGAAGGGTAGGCATTATTTTGAGGCCCCACCTGTCAGTGTTTTCTGTTTGATTCTAAGGGCTGTGTGTGTGTTTGAGCATCGGTGTGTGTTTGTGTGTGTGTGTGTGTGTGTGTGTGGATGTTTCAAGATCTTACAGGGGTTTTGTTGGGGCTTTCTATACCATTTAAAGTGATTAAGGTGCATGATATTTTACAGTATAATAGCTGTGCAATGCATACTGATTTTTTTCTCTTTCCTTCAGCATCCTCTCTCTCTCTCTCTCTCTCTCTCTCTCTCTCTCTCTTTGTGTTTGAATGTCTTTATTTATCTCTCTTCCCTCTTTCTCTCGAAGCCAACAATTGCCTCTGTACGTCACACCCATTCGAACACTGACCCCCCGTGGTGAGCCAGACCCCTTCATGCAACTCCATGTAAGCTGTACTGTACTGAAAGCTCACCCCCCCCCCCCCAATATATTACCTCTATTTGCCACTTTTTAACAATGATGTGTAACCCGATTATCAGGTAAGTGAGTAGGGCCAAATACAAAGGTCACAAAGCTTGTGTCAAAATACAAGAGGTAAAAGGTCAGGAGCACTGGGTATCATTTAGTCCTCTCTGTAGTATGTTCTTAAGGCTTCCCTTTGTCTGATTGATGCTGCAGCTCGCTTGGCCAGAAATGTGCAGCCTTGGCACACCGTAAACAACATTTATTGAGTGAAATCTGAGAGGCTGTTCGTAAGCCTTTTCAACTGATCCTTCTGGAAAGATCAAACTTTCAATTAAAATACAACTGAGTTTTAGTTTGTGTTTTTCCTTTGAGTTACTGTTGCTCTTCTCTAAGTATAAAGCCTGTGATTACATACTCTTTTTTTAGGCGGGGGGGGGGTGGGGGGTGGAACTGCCAAATAGTTGAACTGGACTGCTTGTTTGTAATGATAATCCTCTACTAAATGGTATGGTTGTTCTATTTATCAATCTATTTACATAGATTGTTTATCAAATGTATCATGAATTGACATTACTGTAGACCTATAAACGTATTCTTTGTTCGGTCACATCTACCCATCCCACTCTCAAGCTAATGCTAACTTCAGTTTAGGCTACTGTACATTTGCACATTTTGTCTTCCTATCCAATTACTACTTTTTTTAAATCAAGTACTTTGCCTTTTTTTCACATCAGAGATTCAATCCGCACCTTCACAGAAGAAGAGAAGTTTCAGTGTCTCGCTCTGGGGCTGTTTGACAGAATAGACTCTAGTGGGATTGAGCCTGGGGTGTTTTGGACTGCACCAGAGTATACGTCAGTCTACCCCCCTTCAAGGCTTCAATTATTATGAAGCATGTGACCCCAAGAGGTAAAAGCAGACAAGAGAAATGATGCAACACAAATGGCCCCCTGCCTGTTACCAAGCTCCATTAACATCAGTTACTACTATACATACAAACGAATAGAAGAGGACACAAAAGACATCATCATTGTCTTTCCCTGGCTTGGGAACTTATTACTACTCCAGTCATATATCACCCAGCCACCCACTCCCATGTCTAAAAAGCATTTGATTGTAATATGTGTCACCTGATCAACATATATGACGTGTACCCTGACCGGGCTACTGTCCAGCTGTTGTTGAGTTGGGCTGACGTGCTCCACATTTGTGTTGTGTCTGCATAATCAAGGAAACCAGAAGTAAACTGATGGAGAGATACAGGCCCAAATTACTCAGGAGGAAACGGGGAACAATGAGCAATTTACGGTCGCTTCTTGTCTCTGTTCCACCGCAGGCCTTATCACTGTCATTTACATCTCTCTCTCTCTCTCTCTCTCTCTCTCTCTCTCTCTCTCTCTCTCTCTCTCTCTCTCTCTCTCTCTCTCTCTCTCTCCCGTTGCATCAGGCACAAACCTCTGTAGGATTGTGTTGGCCCGAAATAAGTTGCATCAAGACTTTAATTGAATACAACTGCTTAAATGGTACATTTTTACAGTCACATGCTAAGTGTATTTAAAAATGTAATAAATAGATTAAATTAGTAGTTGACCCTTTCACAAAGAGAACTAAATCCAACTATATAAATGTCACTGTGGCTACATGACAAGCAGGAAATGTCTACACCAGGGGCGGCCTTAACGATCCACCTAGAGTGGGACCCCCCACTTTTTTTTAATTTTTTTTTTTAATAAATTATACTTGTGCATGCTTGTGCATGCTCCCTGTGAAAATAAAAAAGATTGTGGAATCCAGTAGGTTCATTAACGGATTAATCCAGTAGGTTCATTAACGGATTAATCCAGTAGGTTCATTAACGGATTATGAGATAATGAGTCCCAGGGCCCCAGCACTCCTCCCTCTCCAGCCAGGTACACTGACCTTTCCGCATAGATACAAACAATGAATGGCAAAAACATATGAAGGAAGTCAGTGTTTTCCACAGGATTATAGGATACTGTGGGAGGGACCCTAGTCCTTGCTGGCGGGTCCGGGGCCATGCCCCGCCCCCCGAAAGAAAATTTGTACCATTTAGTAAAGTAGTACAATGCATTTAGAGGCTAAATCATGTGTCAAGTGAACCGGGGGAAACATAGTTAAGGCCGCTATTGGTCTAGACACACAACTAAAGATGAAGCTTTCTGGTATTGAGTACCGTCGCCTTACTTAACAATTTTGACTTATTACCCAGGGGGCAAAGTGATTTTATGGACATGGAGCGTTGTAAAAGGTTGTTCACCAAAAATGACATCTAGGACCTTCCACGATCACAACCTGGGTGGACAACCTGGTCAACAAGCTGCTGGAAAGCTACTGCGGGCCGACATAGAGCATACCAGAACCACTGTTTAAGCGAATGGGGGTGAATGGTGAGCTACGTACAATGAAGGGGCTGGGTGTCTTGACGTCAACCCCGGTCTGACGTCTACAAACAGGCATACAGGGAACACAGGAGGGCAATGCTGATGCCCTGAAGAATCACGTCCAGGTTCTATTCCACAATCATTAACAATAGCCGGGTAACTCCAAACAACTCTTTTCAACAATAAATCACCTTCTTAAACCCCCTTCACCATCCCAATCTGAGGCCACTGAGGAGAGGTGCAACATGCACATCAACTTTTTAAACAAAAAGTAAATAACATCCGCTCAAAACTCTCCTCCACTCTGTCCTGCCCCTTCCAACTGCTGACCCACCGATTGACTCTGTCCAGACCCTTTGCTCCTTCTCCAGCATCACACAGGAAGAGGTGGAGGACGTCATCAGGAAAATGAAGCCATCCACCTGTGCACTAGACCCCTTCCCTACAGCTCTGCTGAAGGCCAACATCTCTGCGTCCTCCGCTCATCACCAAAATTATAAACCACTCCCTCCTCGCCGCCATATCCCATCTGCGTTAAAAACTGCTGTCATCAGACCAACATTAAAAAACCTACCTTTGATCCAGAAGTCCTCTCCAACTACAGGCCCATCTCAAATCTCCCATTTCTGTCAAAAGTTCTGGAAAAACAGTTGCAGCACAACTTCAGGATCACCTCATACAACATCACCAGTTTGAAAATTCCAGTCTGGTTTCCGCCATGGCCACAGTACAGAAACAGCCTTGGTAAGGGTCACAAATGACCTCCTGATGGAGCAGACACCGCTCCCCATCTCTCCTCATCCTCCTGGACTTAACAGCTGCTTTTGATACGGTTGACCACACTATTCTCCTCCACCGCTTGCAATACACCATTGGACTATCAGGAAACGTACAAAACTGGTTCACCTCGTACCTCACTGACAGAACTGAGCACGTCGCCCTGGGCAAAGCAAAATCTCACACCAACAACGTCACCTGCGTGTCCCCCAGGGCTCGGTGTTGGGCCCCACCCTTTTCTCACTGTACATGCCCCCTGGGCAGTGTCATTAGCAGGCATGGGTTATCATACCACTGCTATGCTGATGACACACAGCTCTACATCAGGACAACCCCCACTTCTTCTGCCCCTCTGCCAACATCCACACTGACCACCTGCCTGGAGGAGATAGAGGCGTGGATGAAGCTCAACTTCCTACAACTAAACAGCTCCAAAACAGAAGCCATCCTTGTTGGCACCCACATCAGCTCCGCTCCCCAACCATCACCAATATCACCTTCTCTGGCCAAAACATCCCCCTTTCCACATCTGTCACCAACCTTGGTGTTAAAATGGACCCTCAACTCAATTTTGACACCCACATCAAACACCTCTGTAAGACAGCATTCTACCACCTCAAGAACATCGCCAAACTCCTCAAACACTCACCCTGGCAGATGCAGAAAAGCTTGTCCATGCCTTTGTTTCCTCAAGGTTGGACTACTGCAATGCACTCCTCATCGGGATCCCTGGCAAGAGCATCCAGAGGCTCCAGTACATTCAGAACAGTGCTGCCAGGATCCTGATGAGGTGCCAACACGACCACATCACCCCCATCCTGAAATCACTGCACTGGCTCCCTGTCTCACTCAGAATTGAGTACAAGGTCTCCCTCCTCACCCACCAGTGCCTTCACGACATGCCCCCCTTTACCTTCAGGAACTCCTCACCCCCCGACAACCTCACGTACACTCCGTTCAGGATCCACTCACACCCTCCAAACCCGACATACAAAGCTGTGCACCATGGGTGATCGGGCCTTTTCTGCTGCAGCTCCTAGACTATGGAACGCTCTCCCTGACCAACTGAGGGCCCCACAGACTACAGCTCTTTTTAAACGGAACCTCAAAACTCATCTCTTTAAAAGAGCATTTGGCTAAACTTTCTTTGAGGTTCCCCCTTTTTAAGCACTTTGAGATTCTTGAATATAAAGTGCATTATAAATAAAATTTATTATTATTATTATTATTATTAATGGGGGTGGGCTAATAGGGAATTTTTTTGAAATTATAGATATCATTATGAAACTTTGCCAGTTGATTACTGACATTAAAACAAAAACTTTTTGTATTACAGTATTTTCCAAAAAGTTTAAATAAATATGAAAAATCATCAATATCTTACTAATGATGCGTAAATTTGCATATCTGCAAAGCCCCAAAATCTAGATGTTGGAAGAAAACAAAGTCAATTTGTTTTTAAATTTTGAAAACAAAACAAGTGTCCAACTGCCTGAAGCCTTTCCTAATCACAGATCTAATTTGATCAATAACCCATAGAAAATACATTTTTTACACAGTTACATTTCATGTGCCATGGACCAAAAGTGTCCTTTTGGAGTCTCCAGCTGGTATTTTAGGAAACGGCTAGACATTCCCTTGGAAAAAACTGTGTACAAAATTCATTTTCTATGGGTTATTGATTAAATTTGAACTGTGATTAGGAAAGGCTTCAGGCAGTTGGACACTTGTTTTGTTTTCAAAATTTAAAAACAAATTGACTCTGCTTTTGTCCAACATCTAGATTTTGGGGCTTTGCAGATATGCAAATGTACGCATCATTAGTAAGATATTGATGATTTGTCATATTTATTCAAACTTTTTGGAAAATACTGTAATACAAAAAGTTTTTGTTTTAATGTCAGTAATCAACTTGCAAAGTTTCATAATGATATCTATAGGTTTAAAAAATTCCCTATTAGCCCACCCCCATTCGCTTAAACAGTGGTTCTGATTTGCTCTTTGTCGGCCCCCTGTAGCTTTCCAGCAGCTTGTTGACCAGGTTGTCCACCCAGGTTGGGATTCTTGAAGGTCCTGGATATCATTTCTGGTGAACAACCTTTTACAACGCTCCATGTCTGTTTTTCAAAAAAAAGGGGTTTTGCCCCCTAGGTATATACTACAGTAATTGAAAGACAACAGGGAACTCTTAACCACTATCTTCAAAGAACAAAGTTATAGTTCAAACTGGAAACGTCCTCAATCTGTCAAAAAACGGACTGACTGTTGTGTATATGTTTTGAGTCCTGAGAATTGGAGACATTCAGCTAAAATCATCAATTATATCATTATCATCAATCAAAATATCACTCAAACATTATCCTCATTATTATATTATAATGTTCAGAGATTGAATAAAGTGTAAAGCTTCACCAGACGTCTGAATGTGCTACTGTAATCCTCCAGGGTGTGTATTAAGGCAACCCTAATACATAAAAGACGAGTCATAATGGAAATTCCCACTGTGGCCTTACCTCTCCTTGGCTTTTGAGTGAGAGAGGGTAAAATGGCAAACGGCTCCCTGAACTGTTAAGTACAGAAGATCAAATTGAGCATGTAAGAGCATGCTGATTGGACGCCAAGCTCATGATGACACGGAGCAACGCTTTTGAGAAGGTTTTTCCTGGGAATCCTTTTTCTGAAAATACTTCTTTGTTGAATGGAACTTGATTATCTGATCTGATTGGCAAGTTATCCTAACAAAACACAGTTGATGTCAACAAACCCGATGTACAATGAGCTTAATATGCAACTACTGTAAATGATAAAAAAAAAAGTCAACTAAGTTAAAGAGTAATTTTTTGTTCATCTTATGTGTACGAAAACTGAAAGAAAATACACTGGTAATAGCAACCAGTGGAGCAGCCTCACTCCCTGTCTCTAATCCATTTTTTTTCCAAGCAAGTCCGCCTCAGGCAAAACTACTTCTGCTGCCCTGTAGTGCCACAACAAATGTGAGATGGAACCTCTACCATATTTTGTGTGTTTAAACAGAATACAACATTAGCTGTGATAAGATATCTCGTTCCCAGTTGTAGCCCACTTCACATTGTTGTAATAAACATACAGCCTTATAATAAAAGTCACATTTTGACTAACAGCTTCCCTTGTGATTGTGTGTTCCTGTCCAAGGACTGTTATGGATCTTTGTTTCTCATTGTGTGAGATGTATGATCATTATACAAGATCCCAGACAAATAAATGTAACGAAACTATTATTTTGCAATCTTTGAACTTTGGAGGAACTCAGCACAGAATCCCCTGCCAGCAGAAATAAACAGCCGTGTAATACTGACGACCTAGCCAATACAATCAGATTTTGTTTTGCACTGCAACATTATCATTGGCGCAGTAGCACTGGTCTCCACCTGTTTTATTGCATAATGTGTATTCCCTTTATGTTTTCAAGATGGTGTTATTATTTTGAAGTAATACAGGCATTTATTCAATAGCAGATGGGAAATAATGTAACTATATATAGTTCCATTATTTCCTATCTGCTATTGAATAAATGTGATTTGAGTCTTTGAGTAAATCTAACTCAGTCGACTTAAAAACGTACGCTACACCTGTTGATATGTGTGTTTTGTCCAAACTACCTTCTAACTATATATTATTTTGAAATGAAAGAAGCACTCCAATGTTTTTGTATCACGCTGTATAAAATTGTGAGACACAGATTTAAAAATGAAATCCTGACTTTAAGTTTTTCCGGTGTGGGTCAAGCTCCAATAAAAACACTTGATAGAACTAGACAGCATCTTTCATTAGGACCTCCTTGCTCCATTTAGAATTCTGACTTTTTACGAATAATATTGTAAGATACAACCCCCAAGCTGAGATAGAAGCTCCTCCAGAGCCACAGAAGACATCAACAGCTGTGTTTACAGACTCAATAGTCATTCTTGTGACAAGATAAGTAAACTAATCTCAGAGTGCTCTTTTAATTTGAAGAAAACGCTACAAATTGGTCTCTCTCTCTCTCTCTCTCTCTCTCTCTCTCTCTCTCTCTCTCTATATATATATATATATATATATATATATATATATATATATATATATATATATATATATATATATATATATATATATATATATATATATATGCGTTTATATACTGTTAATAAAAACACATGCACTCAAACACCCATAGCCTCTCACTTTCATTCCCTTCCCCACTCACCTGTCTCCCGACTCTATTATTATGCAGCCTCATGCGGGCGTGGATGTCCTTGTAGGTTTCGCGGGCATCCAAGAAGTCCCTGGAAAACTTCTCCCCGAACTCCACGTCAGGGCTGCAGCCGCCCCACTCCCAGGAGTCCTGGGGCCCCGGCAGGTCGGCGGGGAAGTGTTCCATGACTCCGTGCACCATGCCCTTCCCCCGGTGGATGGCCTCCAGCTGCAGACGGTCCAGTTTGATGCGAAAGGCCTCTTCGTCCCCGCGCCGCTTCTCGTCACAGCTGCACGCTTTCAGTTTGCCCATGGAGCAGGCGTTGGCCACTGCATGCACCACGCCCGCTGCCGCAATGGCATAGGCAAAGGCACTCTCTCTGAAACCTGTGGGGGCCATAGGACAGGAGAGTGGTGTTAATAGCCTAATGTGGCAGGACAAGGTTCAAACAAGAGTCACATTCAGGAAACACAGGTTGGTTAAAAGAGAGATTTGAGTATACGTAGTCAAAAATGTCCTATAGCACCAAGGTTCTGAACAAGACATGTTTTCAGTTGACATGGTAGTTACCAAAAGAAAAGATGGGATTCAAACTCTCTACACTGACATTGTGCTTTCCCTGCTATGTCCAAAATGACACCAAGTATCACACACAAAAAAAAGTATGAGAGCTGACATGAGGACTGTCAGTATTGAGCAATGTTCCATGTTTCTTTCAAGATGCCGCTTTAGAGGCATTTACAAGTGACAGAGCTTATTTCAAATGTTAACACATTTTCAATAGCCTGCAGGCAGAACATACCAGCGTACATGTGTCATGAACCTGTCAGTTGAAAAGAGGATTGTAAGTTACAGTAGATGGAGGATGGAGGGTGACAATCACTGTAGATAACACTCGGTATTTAGATAACTATGACAAAGTTGCTGTTGAAATGGGTGTTATCAGTAGTGGCATGTTTTCTTTTACTTTTAACGGAAATAGCATCAGATGTATTAGCGACAATAATTAGTTCCCCTCATTAAAGTTTGATTGTAAAACTGCTGGATACAACTCCTAAGAAGTCAAGCAACTAACAACTAACACTATGCTAACATATCCAGGCAGCAGCAGTCCTGCTAACATATACAGGCCTCTGGCAGAACAAAAAAAGACGAGCAACACAAGGAAATGTCTATAGATTCTCTGTAATCAATATGTATCATAATGTTTAAAAGGATGTATCACTTAGTTTCACACACTTATCGGTAACACTGGCAGTGAAGGAGCTTCCTCTGTTTTGATAAAGACACTTATCGAGAGTCTGTTCACAAGTTTATAGACACACATGCCAAGACTCGTATAACTAGGGGAAACATCTGGGACAATTAAGTGTTCCAAACACTTGCGTACGTCGTCTCTGTGGGCCAGCTGAACATGGATAGACCCCCACCACTCCCATCAGAGGACACACACACTGAACAGGGCCCTGTCTCCTTCTGTCGGTTGTGCCGGTTGTATTCAATATATTAAGCGGTGCTTCTCACTGCTGTTCAACCTACATGCGCTATCTACTGTTTTTGATTTGAGATTTAAATTAGACTAGTGCAGTGCCCGTATGAAGCAGGTATTAGCGTATGCATGCTTAAATGCAACCTGTCCATGAAAGTGGGACACAGAAACAGATGTAGCCACACACAGGCAGTGTCACACAGTCATTGAACTGGCTGTTGCATCGCTCGTCAATGTCACTTTTGGTCTTTCTGTAATGATGCAACGTTAGCAAGGAGAATGGATTATGTGTATTTGCCAGCTACAGATTAGGTTCAAAGGTAAGAGTTGGATGACTGTCAAATAACATTAACGTGACAATAGCAGTCAGCTGTTAGACCCAGTGTGTGTGTGTGTGTGTGTGTGTAGAATGCTAACTGAAATTAACATTACGGTCGTGGTAGTGTTTAACTATACATTAACTCTATAATAGTGAAAATAGCGTAACGTGCTATCTTTAACACTAAAGCGGACAGGTTTGAGGAGTTGGTGATATCTGTGGAAAGGTTTAAGGACGTTTTGTTTGTGAAGTTATCCCAAAGTCACTGTTGGGGGTGAACATTGAATGAGGAAGTAACAACAGGCTGTGCCTGCCGTGTCCCGACTCCCACTCGTCAAAGTCAGTTTTGGCTACAGAGGCCAATCATATCAGAGGGAGGAGGTTTTTACTCGGGGATTATTTCATGCCTGTTTTCACTGTGGCCTTTAGTTTGCATACGTATTTGCAGCCAGAATTCTATAAATATGATAACTCCTTTTGGTCCAAAACACTTCAAAATGAAGAATGCACACCTTTGTGCCGTGCACAAGCAATATCCAGAAGCTCAGGCCGATCTGACTAAAACTCAGTGAGATATGTGAGCCACAGAAACACAGACAGACAGACAGACAGACAGACAGACAGACAGACGTTTCTTGCTTTATAGATAGATAGATAGATAGATAGATAGATAGATAGATAGATAGATAGATAGATAGATAGATAGATAGATAGATAGATAGATAGATAGATAGATAGATAGATAGATAGATAGATAGATAGATAGATAGATAGATAGATAGATAGATAGATAGATGTTAAAAGGGTATAGGCATAATAAGCCTCTGTTTTTCGGCCAATGTTCTATTGATTTTCCTACAATGTACAGTATACTCTTTGTTGCTAGTATGGAACAAAATAAATGACTCAAATTACATACTCAAGAAGGTAGTATTGTACTTGTCTTTAATGGTGTGGTGCTAAAAATCTGAAATGTTGAGATGCTAAAAATGACCAGGTCTGTATTCCTTCCCTGACTCAATCTTTCTACATGCTTTCAGCTACAATTGTATCAGAGACCTTCCTTATCATCTTCAGACCTTTCAAGATATCTCTCATCCAGACTGTAACCACTACCTTTCCTATTCTGGTGGTGCAGGCCTCTTCTTGGCAAGTGGAATCAGGTGGTTGGCGTTGGATCCTTTTATCTGTTCATGTCATATCATACCATGCAACGAAAGTTTAGCACCAGACTATGTGTTACTGTAAGTGCTGGGTTTTAGGATAAAGGGGCTGATTATGTTGCACTGCCGCTTTAGCCTTGTAATCACTTCAAACTGTCTCAGACAGACTACTGCATGTTAGAGGTGGTGCTTAAATGAATGTGTGCATGTCATTTCTCTCTTGACTCCTTTTGCCTTTACCGTTAAACACATCCCTTTCTCCCTCCACAACCAGCGTGACTTGCACGTGGCGCATGTAATGAGCGCAACTCCACCGCAACTGATCTGTAATTCAGCAGGCTAATACTACGCTGCTCTAGACTTGCACACACACACACACACACACATACACACTAGCAGCATAAACACACATGAACACTCTGTCCATGTCTAATTGTGGAATCTGTGAATATTGAAGGATGAGGTGTGACAGAAGCACTTGCACTCGTACCCTCTGCAGTGTTTGTTGTTGGATCTTAGCTCACTGTGCCTGTGAGCACGTTGCCCTCAGGTTCTATAAAAGCAGTCCCACTGGCAGTCACTTACTGCTGTAGAAAACACTGACGATTATAATGGAAACTTGTAAAGAAAACATGAAAAGAAACCACTTAGGAGTTTATAGCGCGCACTGCTCGGAGGGGAAATGATTCAGCCTGCTCGTTGGAGTCAAATAAAAAGCTATTAAGTGGAACTGCCCCTTTCAGCACTGTTTGATGTAGCTTCCTTATTTATATATTAGGTGAACTTGACATCTTTTTGTTTTTGTGAGATATGATGTAGTAGAGTTTCACCCATTTGCTGTCGGGCTTGACTTCTTTGCTTTTGTATACTTGACACTGATCATGTTTAAGTCGGACGTAGCGTCATCACAATGAGAAAAACAATACAATTCCTCCACAGAGCAAGCAGCAGTCTGAAACCACCTTAAACCCCCCCCCCCCCACCAACGCAGCCCCCTGCATTGTTTAATACAGGGGTCCCCACTTGTCAGACATGTCTCAAGCTGTGCACAACCTGCATTTGTTATCAATGTAGATAGTAGTTGATTGATATGATGACTAATATTTTCAAATCTGTATCATTTTAGCTCTGCTTTGGTCTCCTCCGACTCTTGAGGGGAACTACAGTACATTGACAGTTTAGCCGCATTGGACTCCACTTTGTTTTCCAGCCACTAGCTAACTTTGTTTGCTGTTTGGTGCTGGAAGAGTAAGAAACATTATTCTTACTCTTACTTTATTAGAGCATTATTTGCTGAAAACAGATTTAAGATGAATCTGGAAACACAGAAGCATAGAGAAATCATTTGAAAAATTCAAAATTATTCATAATAGCAGCTGATTAAGATCAAGTATGAATCTTGTTATATAGGCTACCACACAATAAAACACTGACAAACTCTGAAATTGCTAACTATTTATATATATATATATATATATATAAATATATATATATATATATATACACAATTTGACTCACAAATTCACAATCTGCACCCCCCTCCTTACTCCACTCTACCACCTTGACCCACACAAGCTAGAGGAGGCGGGTGGGAGGGCACTTAGGCACATCCTCATACATAGAAAGCCTGTTTTAGCTCTTGCCCTGCTCTGGGCCGGGGCTGTGCGACGCAGGCCCCCAGAAGACTGGGAACAAATCAATCTAACAAATAATTCACCGGCTTGCGGCACGCCCGGCTGAACTGATGGCAGAGGAAGTGACAAAAATGAATTAAAGATTTAAAGGAAACTGTCACTTTGTGTTACAGAAACCAACTAAACAGGTTTTATGCTTTTGCCGCCGAGAGTTGGGAAAGTGCTGAGAGCAAATTCACAAGCACTTGCACTGGCAAAGGGGAAGTAAAAGCATTAGGAGCAGCGCAGCAAGGGAGGACGCAGACAGTGACGGAGAAATACAGGGTGCAAGAAAGACAGACAGAAAAGCAAGGGGAGATTCTCCTATTTCTGTCTATCCGTGTCTTGCCTCTTGTCCTCTTTAGCCTAGTTTACCATGCAAGCTGAATGGGAATGAACATGGGCCCTTAAAAGTTATTAGGACCCATCAGCAGAGAGATACGTGGCAGAGCCAGAGAGGTTCCGAGCAATATCTGATGTAGTAAAACTAGACTCCAAAACAAAACGTTGAGATGCAGAGCCCCTGGATACGCAACTCAAACAGTTTGTAGAATATTTTAAAGGCTGGGCACAGACACGCGAGCGGGCAACGTTCCAATGCCCAAAAGGTATTTCCGTTTAATCAGTTTTACCACCACAACGGTTATTTCATAGTTTAAACGTTGCTCTGCAGGATTTAACAACACGAATAAACTCGTTACAGTTTATGGATTACAAAGCAGAAGAAACTCGTTTGGTACAGTATATATAAACCTTGTCTGAGAGCAGGCCATTTATTTTTTTCCTGGGTAGTTAGTTACACTGCAAAATGTATGTTAATCTCTTAACGTTCCATTTAATCCACGTCTTTAAATCTGTCTCAATTAAGGACTGCCCCTCTGCAGTGGCTGCACGCAATAAGGGCCGTGCCAACGCAGGAACTTACATCCATTTTTTAGCTTCTGTGGAGTGGAACGTATCAACATGTGACAGATGAATCATCCGATTTAAAGAGGTTGTTTATGTCAGTGGTTTGGAGTTTCTGCACCCGAGGCAAACCGTGGAAGCCAGACGACCAGCAACCGCCTCTGCTAATAATGACAAACAGCCTCTCAATGAGTCAGGGAAGAGTGAAAGTAAGACCGGAGGTGTGTATTGTAGTTAGGTTACGTTAAGTTCCACATCAGTGACAGGATACAAAGTCCTCAATGAAGGTTACGCAGCTAAATATCTGACATATTTAATCACATGACAGTTTTTTTTTAATGATGGGGGAATCATATCAACAATTCAATACCGCAGTCTAAATTGAAACTTATTTTAACCCTTGTGTGGTGTTAGGGTCTGTAGGAACCCATTTTCATTTTCTATCAAAAGAGAAATTATGCTATTAAGTATAATTTCAAACTGAGACTCACTGGCCTTTGAACCAGAATGTATTCCCATCATTTATTTATTCTAATTAATTTTATTGTTTTATTACGTTTTATTTTAAAACAGACAAAAACGAGTGGTACTTTAATTCATAAATGTGATCTGACAAAGGTAAAGGGCAAATATTAACCATATATGCTGTTTATATTGCTTGTAATTGGGATGAAGAAAACATCCATTGAGCATTTTCACATAAAATGTTTGATTGTGTTGAATAGAAAACCACCAGACCCACAAACACTGGCTATGTAACAACAATATGAACACCACACAAGGGTTAAACCTGCAGTGTGTAGAATTTTGGGTTTTATTTCCTAGCAGATTTTGTAGAAAGTAATTATAATATCCATAAGTACATTTAATTTGGTGCATAATGGCTGAAATTATTTATTTTTTCCCTTAGAAAGGGTCTCATATGTATCCATATTTCTGCATATTTTGGACCAAGGCCTAGTGCCGCCATCTTGAAAGTGTCATAGTTGGAATGTCATCAGGTGCATTGTTTAAAATTTTGAATTGTTCTTGTCCTTGAAGGCCACTGTAGCTTCTGTTATTATTCGAAAGGGGTGGGGTTACCCAGGGAGCGTTGCATTCTAGAACTTTGTAGAACTTTCTTAATGATGTCATATTACACACTGCTGAATCTCCCAAACTAACAGATATAAGTTATTTAACTGAAACCATTTATTCATTTGGACTGCAAGAAGCGTCATTAGAGCACTATGATGATGTCAGGGTCCTTCCTGGTTAAATTCATTTGCTAATGACATTTTACAACATTATTTGTCATTTCTAGAGATCTGTATCCAATACATTTGTGTCAAATTCTATTAGTTATTCAGTCAGCTATGAGCACCATCGTCTTCCTCATTTGGTGATATCGAAAGCAAACTCAAACCAGAACTCAAACTACCAAACAAAGTGTGCGTGTGTGTGTGTGTGTGTGTGTGTGTGTGTGTGTGTGTGTGTGTGTGTGTGTGTGTGTGTGTGTGTGTGTGTGTGTGTGTGTGTGTGTGTGTGTGTGTGTGTGTGTGTGTGTGTGTGTGTGTGTGTGTGTATTCGTGTGTGTACGTGTGTGTATGTGTGTGTCCATACACCCAGGCACTGTGTTACTAAAGAACCGATGCTTTTCTCCAAACAATCATCTGGTGATGAGTCCACCTGACGGCTTCCCCACTTTTAAGATCCTCTTTCATCCTTTTGTGGTTAAACGAAGCTCCGAGCCTTACAAAGCATCAGAGAAAACTGATCTGCATGAGGTGTGGTAATCTTGAGGTGACTAACTGCTCTTGAAGGTACTTGCTCTTTTGAGAAGAAGGTGGTAAGAAAGTGGACACCAGCGTTCCGGTCACTAGAGATAACCTCTAACCTTTGGGAGGCTTTAGTTCTTCTGAGACAATAATTGTATTGAAGATGATCCCTTTGGGTTATCTCATTGACTGTGTTTGGAGAATAATATTACACCAAAGCTTGTTCAGGACATGTGTCTTTGTGGCCACTAATCTTCCTAAGCCGATCCTTTCAAGGTATTCTATCAAAGTGTGTTTGAGGATGAAACCACAGCTTGTTTGAAGACAGAACTTTTGATCCCCATGCCTGTACTCCATTGTTTTTTTTCCAGCGGGTATACTGTGTTGAAACCTCATTGCCCCTGAAGGTGTCTTGTCATTTTTATTTAATGCGATTTTTTTCATTTTTTAGCATTGAAACCCTAACAATGTTGCTACTTTCTGTCACATTTTTTTTTTGTGTGTGAAAGGTGAAAGATGGTTACAAGAAAAGTTATTTCATTCACGTTGTAAATTATATTCTGACAATACATACTGACCTCTTTTGAAGACTATGCTTTCGTAGGGTATCTTGTTCTTGGTCTCCAGGCTGGAGCAGTTCCAGCGGTGCCCTCTGAACTGGTGCTGGCACTCGTGGATGGCGATCTGGATTCCCTGGATAGCCGAAGCCGTCACGTCTGGGTTCCGCATGCACACCTCCAGCTGGCGCCGCGTCAAACCCGGCAGTGTCAGACACACTGTGTTGGCATTCAGGATGGGGTCGATGTTGGGGAGCTTCAGGCCCAAAATTTCATTTGAGTCTACCCTGCATGGTTGCACACACAGGCCAGGTTATTATCATAAGACAAACCTACAACACACACATCTTTTGTCTCTCTTTTTCATGTCTCACAAATGTCTACTTTTGCCTCGTACGTCTTCTGTTAAAGTTCCCTGGCTATCAAGCCAACGCTTAGTTCCCACAGTACCAAGAAGATGCCCCTCACTTGATTGGTCCCCAGTGTAGTGTACTCCTGCAAAACCTCAATAGTACACACACTGGGGGTTGATGGTTACAAAACCATCTCCTGGTAGTGGTTTAAAGGGAAATTCACATTAATTTTTTTTATTTATTTTTTCACATGATTAAGCACAGTAAGTAACCAATTTAAAAAAAAAGATAATAAACTCTGATGTTAAGAAAGTCACACACAGGTAATGCTTTCTTAGCCAGAATCAAAATAAAATGTTGAGTGACTCTAGAGGGATGTGGATTTGTGCAGATTTAAATGTGGCCAAACACTGTGCTTTTGTCTGGTGAGCTTGACTTCATATTGACTTAAGGTAACTGTACAAGATCAAACTGTTATTCCGTGTAACAGGTGAGCTTAAGTGGGGTGCCGGGGAAACAGCATCCATTTGTTAGTATGTACTCTTTAGTTTTAGATACACATCAGGGACAAAGGCAACTTCCCTCTCTCGTACAGCAAAACTCACCCCAATAAATCAGTTACGATGTAAATCAAATGACTTTTTAGCTGCTAAGGAGTGTCCCTGTACCCAACTCAACAGTTGCAGATCAATCATGTGAACAACAGTAATTCAGCCTGACAGCGGTCAAAGCTCCTCTCTACTTCACAGAGCAGCAGTAACAGCAGTAACAAGGAAAATGATGATGACTTGAGAGTTAATAAAGGTCTACAGCTTTTTCTTTTTCATTATCATTACAAGTAAAACACCGGCTTGGTGTCTCAATGTTTGTATGATTGAAACGCACAAGTCAGGATTATGGGTGGCTGTGGGCACACACACACACACACACACACACACACACACACACACACACACACACACACACACAAACACACGCACACACATCTGCATACACACATGCCCGAGCACACACAGACAGGCACACACAAATACCAGGTGTGGGGAGGAGTGTACAGAAACACACACACACTCACGCAGCTGCGGAAACTTTGTCAACATGTGTAACTCCTGCGACAACTCTTCTGCAAGCCTCAATGAAACGTAAAGGTTCCCAGTCCACTTGGTGCTCTTTCTGAAAAGCAGACTATAAAGAGTGTACTTGGATTCACAAACACAACTTGACATGTTGTTTGGTTTGTATGGTGGTGGCTTAGAGGTGGCAGACATGCATGTTGAACTGGGTGCCGCTCTGTCATTCCAGTTTGGCTTCTGTTGCTACCTGTTGTGTTTCCTGCTTTGAGTGTATAGACCCGCTTCAACAGCTAATTCTCCATATGGAAACTTTTTAATTGATTGGCAACACTGTTTGGAATTGGGGTCGCATAGGAACCATATAGTTGGCAAATGTTTACGTCCTTAGGCTGTAAATGCGTGTCAGCCAGAATAATGAGGGTTAATTAACTTTTCCTTGCGTGAAAAGCTAACTATTTGTGTGGTTAAAGTGGATAATTATTTTATTTAGATGATCCTCTACGTAACTGATCATTTAGCCATATGATCAATCAAATATTGAGCAGTTTAAAAAAACAGAAATGCTCATTCAGTGTATTAAAACAATACTTAACTTTTTTTTTTGCTTTTAAATTGACAAATTAAACTGAACTCACCTTTTATCCAAAAGACAAATAACCATCAAGACGCATGTTAGTGTGAAGACTGAGTGTTCCATTTTGAGCATTGCAATTATGAGATAAAAAAAAAAAAGTTTTAAAAATAAAGAAAGGAGAATTTAAAGTCCAATATTCCGCCTTAAAGTTGATCAAGGACCCAACAGAAGAGTGGTGGCCGCTCAGCTCCGACTGCACGGTGGCGCTTGACTTGAAAGAAGACCTCCGAGTCCAGATGTGCCAGCCAAGCCAGCGGCGGGATACTCATTCAAAAAAAAGTTTCATCCAGCTTGCAATTTACTGAATGGAGGAGGCTGCTACAAGTTTCAGGGAAAGTCAGAGTTGTCTCTAATATACATCCGTACACATCCCCGTATCTCCGCCAAAGGTATTGGCATTGGTATAACATCCGAGAGAGAGAGAGAGAGAGAGAGAGAGAGAGAGAGAGAGAGAGAGAGAGAGAGAGAGAGAGAGAGAGAGGGAGAGAAGGCGGACGCCAAGCTATAGACGCTCTAAATGAAGTCTGCTTGACTGGTGATGTTTCGGTGCGCACCGATAGTCCTCTAAACTACTGCACTTAGCGCTTCGCCAGCCCACTTTTTTTTTTTGCGTCACCCGGGGAGTATGGGAGCACCGAGGGAGGTCAAGTGCCTCGTTAATGCAGGATAGAGATTATTTTTCTGATAAGCAACGCGCAAACACTTAGCATGTGCCCTCTGCGCGAGAGCGAACTTCTATATTCATTAGGGGAGCGATGGAGGAGAAAGAGAATGATGAGGTGGACTTCACAGCACAGAGGGGATTGCAAAAGGCAAGAAAACTGGGTACCGCTTTATATTAAGGTCCTTGTAATAAGCTTAAGTTAGGTAATGAGACCCTTAATAGATGCTTTTTAATATTCAAGTGTTTTAATAAGACTATACAAGTGTTAATAATAACACCATAAACATGTTTATTGTGAGAGTATAAGACTTGTGTGAGCACTTCTAAGACTATTTATTGATTGTTGAACCCTAACATTAATAAAAGTATTTTGAGTATCTTATAGTTGTCAATAAAAGCATGACACACCTTTTATGTCATTGTTAAACCTTCACTAAGCATTTGCTGTTGAAGGTAAACACTAGCAATAAACTATGCTCTTATTAGATTGCTAATTAAGTGATTATGACGAAGTTGATGATGGAGGAGGATGGACAGATTAGGATGAGAAGTGATTCATGATGATTATGATGGAAGTGAAAGTCTACTTGTATGTGTTTGCATCTGTGCACATGTACTTTGGAGTTTTCATTGCACTATTTACTTTATTACTTACATTCAAAATACCTATTTCAGAGTATATCTCTATTAAGAATTCAATTGTCTTTGACAAACAGCATAGCTTGTATGCTCTTTATTATTGTCACTTTATTATTTATTTTGTCCTTCACTTAGGTGGACTTTTGGACTAAGCCCCCAAAACACTGGATCTTATGTGCTATAATGCAAGAGCATTGTTTAATTCACCCTCCTCACCTGATCACCCCTGTGTTTTTATCACCAGGGTGTATTTTTTTTCACAAACCCAGATGGCATTATAGTAGTGCTACCAAAGACATGAAAATGGATTTTGAATCATTGGAGTTATCGTTTTGTTTTATTTTATTTTTTACAGTAAACAAGCCTCTACTTAAAACTATAATATCTGGGGTTTGGTTTGCACAGTTTGAGTTATTTCAAAGTGAGAACCCCCCCCCCCCCCCCCTGTCTCACCCTCTGCAAGAAGAAAAAGTATCCTGAATAAAAAAAGAGGCTTTCTTAGAATTGTCGGGGGCAGTTCTTCCCTTAGCTCTCTAACCATCCCTGTGTGCCTTTAATCTTTCCATTTGAACTACTATAAAGTAAAACATAAAGCTCCCATGTTCAAGAAGAACCACATGATATCACTCATCTCACTGCTTTATGAGTAGCCTAGAATAAGGATTCAGAGACCACAAATAAAAAAGCTTTTCCCCCCACCAGTGGAGGGAAGCAAATACTCTGCCAACCAAGAGTAGTAAAAACACGACATGAGTTAAGCATTCAGTCGCAATTAAGTTCCCATACACAAATTTAGCAGATCGGGGAAAAGAATCCCACATCAAATTTTTCTCTCGCAACGAGATTTATCACAGCACCCTGAACTTGGAAGATTTAGAAGGGGGGCAGCAAATTGGTTGCTTAATTATTTCATGGTTTGTAAGTACAGCAGGCTAGTTTGTAGACTTAGTGGGTTTTATGGCTTTGAGGTGGCTTCTACAGCAGGATGTGTTGCATGTCATTCAGATGGATCTGTCCCTCTTTCTCTCATCATGACTAATTATAACTGCTTTCTGAATCACAGTTCCTTATAAACATGACTCATATAAACATCACTCCCTGTCACCACGTAGAAAATTCAAAAACAGCAGCAGAGAGGTCCACTGTTGTGACACTATGGAGACCCAGTCATGCAGTTTATCAACCAAATCATTAGCTGTTGTTTGTCTTTACTGTTAAATAGCCTGGAAGGTATAGAAGCCCATTAGACACCAACAAATATAGTTGTGAAATACGCTCAGTCAAAATATTGCTATAATAATTAAAACATGTTGCCTCAATCCAAAGTTTGTAACTTTCGAAAGAAAAAATTACCGATTTCTCTGCTTAAAAATGAAGAGTTGAATTTATAGGCAGGAAATAACCAGTACCTTATCCTGGCTAAGTTAGCCAATGCTAACAAACCTTACCTAGAAACTGATGCTACCAGTCAGTTGGTTGACTTTGTGGCTCTCTTATTGTCGTTTTGACGCTCTTGTAGTGACCTGTTGAACATGTTGTTCATATTGTGTACGGTACTTTAGTGGAACAGCTGTCACGCTGGCCACAAGTGATAATTAAAAGATAATTCACACATAGACAACACTGCATAATGTATATGTTAAATAGGACAATGTCTATCAAACAATACAAGACAGTGAGTAAAAACAATATGATAAAGTAATTAAAAGATTAGTAAGAACTCAAAATATGACATACCGTGAGCATTTACTTTTATTTTTGTTTTGACACATTTGTAATCTATTTGAAATAGTAAAGGTAAATGGACTCCACGTATATAATGCTTTTCCCTGGTTTTTCACAGACTCAAAGCGCTTTACATTGTTTTGTACAAATTCACCCATTCACACATTCATACATTCATACACCGATAGCAGCAGCAAGACCACACAGGGTTGAGTGTCTTGCCCAATGACACTTGGACATGTGGCGGGGAGGCGGGGCATCGAACCACCAAACCTGCACTCCAGTGGAAGACCGCCCTACCTGCTTCGCCACAGCCGCCCTATTTCACATCAACCGTTGCATGTAGTTCTGACTTAAGTTAACTAAGCCTGTCATTTTGACTTTGTGGCTAAGTAAACAATATGTGACACATAAGATATTCAGTCAAAATTGGGAGACAGCAGGTCAAAAGTTTAAAAGAAATAATTACATTTCACCTTTTATTCCTTTTAATGCTTGTGGATATGGCTTGGGATACATTGGGACGCAACTTTGATACAATGCACAAGTTTAAGCTTGGAATGGATGTCACTGAACTCAAATTATTCAGCTACTTTTGAATCAATGTTGTTTAAGCAAATATCATGAGGGACTGTAAGTGCCACCTGTTCTTATTCAAGACTAACCACTCGCAAAACGTGTCGGGGATGATGACGTTGGGGCCTCATTTTTTAAGACTGAATGACAAGTGTATAGGTCCCTGAAGGCAACAGCACTTTTCTTGCAGTCTTTACATATATTCATGCTGGGGACCTATTACACATTATTCATAATGAAAAAGATACTGTGCACACACACACCCACAAACGTAGACACATAATACACACAGATTCCACATCTGGACTGTGGTCCTCTGCCAAGGAGTTGGGTCTGCTGTCTTACTGCAGATTCTGAGAGTGTTTCTCATTCTTATTCCCCGCTTTTCCTCCCTAACACACACACACACACACACACACACACACACACACACACACACACACAAGCATGTACACAACACACACACACACACCTTTAATTGTTTCCCATTCTTCTCTGGAGAGTATGTTTCAGTTCGGTTACATTCATTAAAAATGATGTGGAAACCTTTTAGTGCAAGTCTCAGTTCAACTTGACTCCTGCGTCTGGAGACATAAAGACTTTATTTTTGTCAAATGCTCACGCCAGGTCCATTTCATAGTCCCCTGTTCTGTGCCTGAGCATTTTTGTTTTAACATGACTTTCCTTCAGCCCCTTGAAAACATTTGTTATTTCTATCTTACACTGCTCACTCCCACTCACTCATGAACATGAAATATGAAGCTGCTGAACATTTAATTCAATAATAAACTAAAACACAGAGCGTTTTCCCAACAGCGCCAGTATTTGAGTCGCAGTGTCTGGTTCAATTGAAACTTTATTGTCCAGCGGGGAGAGACACGGCCGAGCTAGGTTTTCACAGTCTGATGGCGAGTGCCATGTAAACACATAAGGTCATACAGAATGTATGAATATATAGTTCCTAGCAATGTGTAATCATATTGTTAACTACTGCTGAGGCATATCATGGAACAGCAGTGATTTAATACTGACATGTAAAACATGGAAAGATTTGATCTTTTAACTATTGTCTGCTGTCGGACAAATCAAGTCCGATCACTTTAAGTTAATTTTCTTAAAGTTCTTCTTTTTCAGTAATCTTCCCCTTAAAGCAACATAGTAAATGCATTGCCATGCAACTTGTAGCACAAACATATCTGCTGGTGGCTGTTGCTTCATAGTACATTATCGTTCTTCTAACCTTAACAAGTGTCAAGAAAGCGAGGATAGTCTAATGTAAGGTCTAAATGTTTCATTTTAATGTGCGATTCTTATTTTGGCTTTACGTTTTGAATCTCTTCTTGGGTATATACAGCCAGCCACCACATAGTTTCCATCATGTTCACTGCAAAGTTCAACTGCAGTGCTGCTTTCATGCTTGGTTGAAAACCATGGTGACTTTGGTCTGATTACCTCTGACACACTTGCAAACACTCAACGGTGATATATGAACATTGATGTAGTACATTCCCTAACCCTTTTTACAATGTAGATATCTCCCATTGTGTCCTAACTTTGGTGGGTTTTACACAGTACACAGTAATGAACTGTCTTTGGTTTGCAGCGTCTCCCATTTTAACTGCCATGAACTTTTCAAAGATTGACTTCATTGTTGACTTGAATAGCAGAGCGGGTGTCATGGATACCTTCACTGTTTAAAGTGCACACATAGCTCTATCATGAACCCCAAACCGCTGGTAGTACAGTCAACCTGGGAACTCATACATCCCAAATTAAGTAGAAGGAACTTCACCATGATAGGATTTATGATAGGTGGTCAGAAATAATTACAACATACAGTCATTTAAAGATAGCTCGTGGCTATTTTGCCAAAAATCCCTCATCTTCTCTCTCTGGTCTAGTCTCAAAAAACCTTCTGGTCTGTCCCAAGCACATGGGCCTGCTGACACTGGGACACAACAACACTGCACTTCATTAAATGGCAAAAAAAAGTTTGTCACACCCTCGCCCGCTGCCTCTCCCAAACACAGAAGTTCAAGCGAAGTTCATGTTTCTTGGAGAGTTTTGGAGCGAGCATTACGAAAATGAGGAAAGCAGAGAGAGAGAGAGAGAGAGAGAGAGAGAGAGAGAGAGAGAGAGAGGGAGAGAGAGAGGACGCGGCAGAGCAGAGGTTAGTCAATTACAAGGCTCCACTCAAGTAACAAACTTCTAACAAGCACAACTCTTGGCTCTGTGTTTGTGCGAGGGCAGGAGACAGAGAGAGAGAGGGGGGGGGGAGAGTGCGGGCGAGCTACGCTGTCAATTAGCACGGGTGTTGGTATGTTTTTGAAAGCAGAGACCTACTGTATGTGTTGTGAGTGATTTTGTATGAAATGTGGAGGGCATGCAGGCAGGGCAAGGACATACAGCACAGAGCAGAGGAAGAGACACCACAGGGAGCTGGGACAAATGACTGGGCCTCCACTCAAAGCATGGGGACTCCACATAGATGACATCTGTGGTTGAAGTTTTGAAAAAGGGGAAAGTTACTGTGCAAAAAGAAATGGTGTCCATCTTTGGTCTTGCTTATGTTTTGCATCATTTACTGGATTATTTAATGATCTCTCTGTTTATTTAATTTGAACTTAAAGGTGCACTTTGCTTTGGGTGTCAGAGAATTGAACATTTTCTAAGGTATATTCTCATAACTGAATAAACAAACCCTGAAACTGCACAGTGCACCTTTAATGATCTACAAAACATAAACCCACACGTGCTATTCCATGCTACGCTATAGAGCTTGTGTTTGTTGTACCTTCCAGTGCCAGTGAAACACATGCATGTTATTAGAGCGGTCGAAAAATGATTTTCTTTTACTGTAACGTATTGTATCTGTGTTGCAATCCACATGCCGTGACCCAAGTGTGGTTCTAATCAATTAACCCGTCACTGTGGGGAATGACAATATCTCGAGGCTGTGAGAACAGGCTTTATTTTGGATGATCCTGATGATTCACAGAGTACAGAGAACACACGCCCGAGGGGAGTTTAACCTTCACCGAGGATCCTCCAAAAAAAAAAAAAAAAAAATGGCACTAAAGTGGGATGCTAAACTTCTGAGTCCCCCCCCTCAAGGCTCCTTCGTCTAAATGGAAAAGAAAGATATTTCATATTTCATGGGTTGTTTTTTTCTGGGGGGGGGGGGGGGGGGTAGAAAGTGTAATAGCCATACTTTAGAACCTGTCAATTGGACTTTCAATGAGAGTCCCAATAATGCACTTTTTAGGATTAAGCTTATCACTGTCTGTTATTATTCCATTTACTGTGTGCTGTAGATTCTGATAGGGGCATAACAACAGGAAACACACATGTTTAAACAACAACTATACTGTACTGAGCTATATACATTTGAATCCAACCCAGAGCAATACACCAGACCAAATCTTTTATTTTATTTGAGAAGCTGAAGAGGATGACTTATGCCAACTTATGACTTATGCCAATGCTTTAGCCAACTGTGTTGGCTAAAGCACTGGCATAAGCATAAGACAGGACATTTTGTTGCCTTTCTGAAAAGACTCAGTTCAAAATGCTAATTCATGTATCATGTATATAATCATATATTCATGATTTGTGCAAACACAGGTCCACACAGTCACTCATCCACTCTTTGGTCAAGAGGAATCAAAACTCACTTAGCCTTGGGTATTCCAAATGTTTGTGAGCTATTGTTGTCCCAAAACGGTCTTGTGTGTCTGTGTGGTGTTGCGTATGTGTGTGTGTGTGTGTTAAATTCATCTGGGGAGGCATGCAAGCAAAATCGCTGTACAGAGAACCGTTCTATAATTATATGGGTTACTAAGCTCAAAATGTCATTAAAATGTCTCTTTTTGGCACACTTAAAAAAAAAAAATGTTCATGTACAAGCAAACACGCACCCACAAACACAACCATGCACAATCCAAGCACAAACTGTGAGACTAGATCAAAGTTGAGCTGATTTCAAATCAACCCCATTAAATGTCATTCAAACTAGATTTTAATTTTTATCTATTTTCATAGATTTTACTTGATTTCAAATGACTTTATTTGACTTTAGTTGATATTTGCTATCGTCTTATGATCTTGATCATTACCATCAATCCTCTCAGTGCAGTGTGTCCTCCTCAGTAGGATAGAGGAGTACCATTACAGTCAATCAGCTTTCTGCTCCAAGGGCGCCATCTTGTGTTCATAATGCAAAATGAATGGAGCATCTCTGTCCACTTTGTATACAGGATATTATCCTGAAAAAAAGGGGAATTAAAAGTGTACTATAAATACTGCTTACATGTATTATTGTATTAGTGTCATCATAAACATAAACATGGAGTTATAGAGAGTATGCCACATGGTACTTTTCACTCACACACTAGATCACGTTACTGGAGTATGCCTCAGTGCATGGAATTTCATATATCAGTGAATCTTGAGATCCGGGACAAAAGGCCGTCTTCCATAGTAACTGATGTTATCTTTAAAAAATAAAAATATTTAAAATTGTAGATGTTATTAGGGATTAAGAATAGAATGTCTGGAGCACAATTATCCCCTTAAGTTTAATTTTATAATTATTATGTCAAATATATGACACTTGTTATCTTCTCACGACGTCCAAAACAGTGTGTCCACAGAGAGGGTTTCAATCTTTCATATGCAATAAAACCTATTTAAAACCTATTTAAAATCAGTTTTGGTGAATATTTGTGATCACTATACATCTCATGGGTCTAGCATAAAATGAGGGAACATTTATTTGTGTTTTTTGGTGTCTGACGGTGTTGACACAAAATAAGGAATGGCAAGGTAAAAAGCCCATTTTGATAAGGAATGGCACGGTAAAAAGCCCATTTTGATAAAAAGGACAAAAGCTTGGAGGTTGTGTCATACATGGAAACATACATGTCATTTAATTTGCCTAAACATAGGGTTTATATTTTTTCAACATTGCACCCTGTTTTGTCCCATTTCTCAAGAATCACTTTTTTACTGCACTACATTTCCCAACCAAGATGCATGGGAAAACATGCTTTCTGCACTGATCACTGCAGTTGCTCATTGCACATGTGCGCACACTCGAGCAAGCTGTGTTGTCTGCTTCCAATCAAGGGCGTCCCATGCCTGTTGTTGTACAAACAGCCATGTTTATTGTCTCTGTGCTAAAGAGAAAAGAGACCGGCCCCTGTCTTCACACACACACGGCACAAGACACTGAGCCAAAGCAGCCACAATAGACAGCAGGCCCCCGTTTGTCTCCCACCAACCTCTGGCCGCCATGTTTTCACAACCCAAGATAACAGAGAGGAGCGAGAGGAGGGGGCGAGAGAGAGAGAGAGACAGTTACGGAGTTTGATAGATGACACTGTTGTTGAGTAAGACATGACGGAAGGGACGAAGGAAGAGAGAGAGAGAGGTATGTGGGTCTGATGCAGGGAGGGATTCAGGGGAGTGGGCTGTGAAGGAGATGAGTAAAAGACACATTGTGAGGTCATGGCAGTGTTTATCCACCCACGACAATGATGTGGGTCAATGAATGTTTCTCAAGGCAAGCAAGTGTTGTTTCAGGATGTTGCAACAATGACAGGTTCCCCGTCATATTTTCTCATACACTATATTTCTCAGGGAGGAGGGTCCTTTTGCCAAAATAAATTTTGGAAAAAAAAAGAAAAGAAAAACTACTCTAGCCGGGCTTTATCTGCAAAGTAATTTATCTTTGGTTGTATAGCGCTCCACTTCCCTCACGTTCAGGGACAACCCAATGTGCAACCAACGACCTGTTGATTCATACCCCTTCCTGATGGGATTGGTTGTAGAGTACATGTCACCTACAATATAGTGTCCCGAGGCAAGCCGTGCCTAAAAAGACAGCGATGGCAATGTTGTCTACAAAATGAACCACTAAATCTCGCCGCATTAGCAGCCTAGTTGGGTGGGCTGTGGAACTTAAGGCAAGCAGCTGAGCCATCACCTCCAGGGCCTGCATTAACTCATAAAGATCACTGTCTCTTCCAAACATACTGAGCCAAAGTGGAGGTCGTGTGTGTGTGTGTGTGTGTGTGTGTGTGTGTGTGTGTGTGTGTGTGTGTGTGTGTGTGTGTGTGTGTGTGTGTGTGTGTGTGTGTGTGTTTCAAGGCAGATGTGTAGAAACGTGAGAGATATGCGCGTCCCTATCTTGAAAGCGAGATAAATTATACTTTTTAGTGCATATTTCATGTGCATAAAGAAGTACGATTGCTTCATTGCAGGGGTTTGTATTAAATCTGTTTTTTTTTCCTGTGTTGCATCTGTCTCTCTCCCACTCCTGTAATTACAGTCATTGGTATCAGATGAAACCCCACACATACAGGGTTGATCTCCAGTTGTGCCATTTGTGTAAGCAACATCTCACTGCCAGATTGATGGAGGATTGGAGGAGAGTTCACACAAATGGAAGAGCATTATCGTGTCGGGTTACCACTAAGTTCCCTTTCTCTTTCTCTTTCTCTCTCTCTCTCTCTCTCTCTCTCTCTTGTTATCATTCTCTCAATCTTTACCCCTTTCCTTTTTCTTCTATTCATTAATAACTCTCCCTCTACGCTCATTTCCCTGGACCGGCCCACTCACTTCTCATTTTTATACAATATAATCCCTCCTGTTCATGTTCTAGCTCTCTCCTTATTATTATTTTTTATTTTTTTGCAAATGAACAACACACACACACACACACACACACACACACACACACACACACATTCGCGTTTACAGGAAACGCATGGTAAATAAGCGCAGCAGACCACCAGGACTTCAACGTATGAGATGAGACGGATCTACGGAAATGACTGTGCACATGCACTTAATAGTCGTCGTAGGTGGAGACAAAACGCATCTGTGGCAGGGACGATGGTGCATTCCTCAGGCACTATTTCTCTCTCCTTGCAGAGGGACACATGGAAAAATACACCCATTCTAACCTAGCCACGCACTCCCACGGACACACACATATGGATGCATGCACGCACACACACACACACACACACACACACACACACACACACACACACACACACACACACACACAGACACACACTGACTGACTGACTGGCAAAGGGAGACACTTGCAGCCACATGCACACAGATGTTGAGAGGCAACTATATTTATACCAATGCTCCAATAAATCTATCTGCTCATTTGTCTATTTTCTCTGGCTTTGCCCATGCAGCACAGCATGCCTGCACAGCTTAAAGACGTGTACGAGAGGAGAGGAGATTAGTGGAGCGGAGAGGAGAGGAGAGGGGCACAGAGGGTTCCACAGTAGGAGAGCTAGAAGGAGACATTTGCCCCATGGCATTTTCCTGCTCTTTGGCCTACCTCTCTGTGTCTTAAACACAACTGCTGGCCCGACTCGCACTTCACAACCAACGTGCAACAAATTCCTGGAAAATATGAACTTGTGTCAACTTGTACAGCTCAAACTAATACAGGCCTGCTTTCCTTTTTCCCCCTCACGTCTTTTCATTTCTACAGCATGAGTACCTCAAAACAATACCTCTTTTCGCTGAGTGGCAAACAATAATCCAATCAAGGAAGAAGCGCGGAAGGCTGCAGTTTCAAGTGAAAATCATTACTGAAGTGAAAACCGTCTGCCTGTATGAAAATGAGAAAAATGAAAAATCAAGTAACACCTACACAATGTCTGGAAGAACTCCAGAAGGAAACGCTGATAGAAGATGTTATTCAATGAGTCTGTAAATGTTCCTGTGTATATTCAAGTTGGCAGTCCAGATCTCTGTTTTGAGCTGCATCTCCTTGTAGGATATTGTGTTTAGTATGAGAGGTTTGATGTGGAGTACATATGTCAGGAGTAAGCTTTAAAACACACTTACAGCTGAAACTGACACCTACACTAAGCATAATACTAAAACATAGGTTGCGTTCCGAATCGCATACTTTCTACTATATAGTATGTAGAAAAAATATTTAGGATTTAGGATGTCCCGATTCTTGTGGCCAGATTTAGGATGGTTAGAAGTACCCGGATGTCCTACTTCATGCGGCCAAGATTGTTAGTGTTGAAAAGTGCATCCTATTTGGGCGATTCTGACCCACAATCCAGTGCGCACGTGAAGTGACGTCACATCGACGAAGCCTCCATATGAAAACAAACGGGGATGCGACGGATATAAAAGCAAAAGGCAAGATCAAGGCGCAATGTTATGATGAAATAAGAGAGTAAAGTATGTCCCAATAGTATGCCTACTGCATCCTAACTAGATTCTTTTTATCGTCGGATGTAGTATGTAGAATAGAAAAAAGAAAGAGTATGTGATTCGGAACGCAACCATATACTCAGATAAAATATGCTATATACATCAATGGCATGGAGCAGATTACCCTCTTTTTTCTTACATGCAGATCTTGGTAGCCTACTCACAATCAGTTAATTGATTGGAAACATGAACATGTCTACTTACGGTAGTTCAAATACTGGGGTTGTCCAGATACACTGCAAAATTATCATCTCACCTCATGCTTCATATAAATCTAATACTGCACATGGAACAACACCAGTGTTGAAATCAGCATGCCATTTGGGCGATTCTGACCCACAATCCAGTGGATTGGAGCGAAAGTGACATCTGTATGAAAACAACCAGAGATGTGAGGCAAGATCAAGGTGCAATGCTATGATGAAATAAATAAGTAAAAGTAGGTCCCAGTTGTATGCCTATGATAACTAGATTATTTTTATGATCAGCTCTAGTATGTGTGAGCCTAGCAACTCGACAGGTCAGAGAAAGACAGCTCTGGCAATGTGACTTTGTCTTGAGTCATTCTCATTTTCCCATCAAAGGAGGGTTGTAAAAGTTAACACTATAAAGTGTATAATAGATTGTAATGTCAGCCCAAAACATCAACTACGTATTATGTGATTCCTGTAGTTCCATTATATCTGATAATCTCTACCATCGTTGAGGTCTTATATTAACAACAGCAATTGAAAAGCTGATTACCATGGACAACCGGTGTATTGTTCATGTAGACACCACCACTGATACCATATGATTCATACAGCCTACTCATAACCAGTGTGCAATTATAATTTTAGTTTTTTATTGATCTCATTCTAATTTTAGATATACATGTGTTGTTCATACTATAAATAGTCTCAACTGGTTGATTGCTGCAATAGTTATCATGCGTACAATGATACTAGGTCACTGTGTTCTGCAAGTGCACAAGGCATTTTTGTGAGAGATTTCTTTCCAAAATGAGACTACTGTCTCTTAGATGTAAGTAAATCTGCTAACATTTTGTTACTCAAAACCAACTTTACCTGTATACCAGTGTTTGCTTGTTTTTTTTTAAAGATGGATTTCCCAAATTACGAACATTTGAACACCTTCCACTTATCAGTGTCAACGTTTTGATCTTGGCCATTATCAAAAAAACCTCTAAGATCTGAACAAGATCATTCTGAATCCTTAAGGGTCATCTCAGATCCTACCAGACAGCCTCAACAGAACAAGTAGAAGCATAGTAGTATGTTACTTCAGTATACTTACTGTCCATCGTCTGGTAATACAATTTATGCTGGGTTTACACTACACGACTTTTCACACGATTTGACAGTCGCAGACAATCTTCCAATGTCGGACTGAAATCAGGGGAGTCGTGCTGGAGTTGTGGCACGCGCCCGTAATCTCAGTCGTTTGGTGTATGGTGGTCTTCTGACCCGATTTCAGCCAGTCTTCTTCCCGTCTTGACGTTCCGACATTATCGAACATGTTTGATATTATCGTTAGTCTTAGGGGGTTGGCTCAAGCGAAATGACGTAAACACTGTCACACTCTCGCATGCACCAAGCACTACACAGGAGGAGCGGCATTAGTCGCGACCTGTGTCCGCCTGAGCAGGCACTTATTTTGGACACCTTTGCCTTGAAGCCTCGGCGAGAGAACCAGGCTGACAGCCGCGCAACCTAAAGACTTTACCGTCAAATACAGGGTTAGGAGTTAAAGTTATTGGGGTATGAGATCAACAAATAAAGATGGTCAAATAACTAAAGGAAGTCCCCCGCTCGGAATATTGAATTAACTTGTTTTTAATTAAATAATCACAATCGCGTTTGCGGAAATAATATTAATCTCAAAAGGAATCTAGTTGTAGTCTTGCAATATGAGACCCCCTGTCTTTTCAAGATCTCACTCTGTGACTGAAAACTAATGACTAGTTGTCTTCCGGTGTGAGTTGATTGTCTTTAGATGTAAGAGGGTTTCAGTCTTCAGTCTTTTCAAAGTCTTTTAAAAGTCCTCTAGTGTAAGCCCAGCATTAGGTGTAAAAGAGGTGACATGATTTAGGATTTATGGGAAACACACTTCTTCTGAAGGAAATATACAAATAAAAGATTGTGTCTGCCTGACACAGAGACATAAAGACAAAGAGCAGTGTGCTTTTAATAACCAACATAATGCAGACAGTAAACTTATATATAACATGTACTGTCAACTGAAGGATACGGTGATAACTGGCCAACCTGCACAAACACATACTAAACACTTTCTCTCTCTCTCTCTCTCTCTCTCTCTCTCTCTCTCTCTCTCTCTCTCTCTCTCTCTCTCTCTCTCTCTCTCTCTCTATCTATCTCTCTCTCTCACACACACACACACACACACACACACACACACACACACACACACACACACACACACACACACCTTTGTTAGTAAAATGGTCCCACAAAGAGAAATGTCCTCACAGTGTGGGTCATCCGCAGAGGTTCACACAAGTACATAATGACAAACACTCTCTCTCTCTCACACACACACACACACACACACACACACACACACACACACAGTATCGAACGAAAGCTAACATCCAAAGTGCAACATTAGCCCTGTATATCATAACAGATAAACAAAAAAACACTATATACATTTTCTTGATAACAAACAATGTCATGTAAATAAAGGTTTTCTCTTTTGGTTTAATAGAAACAGACAACAAAAAAAAAAGGTTTTATTGCCAAGCTTTTGAGGAAGTCCACGGCAGCCATCGTATCCAAAGTGCTTCTGGGAGAGATGGTAGTGAGTAGTCTTGTCATCATATCTTTATATAAATAACAGTCTTTGCTGGCAGGCCAAGTCCGCACCTGCAAACCATGATGCTGACAGCCTCCTTCAAATATGATAATGCGAACCATTTCCCATTTCGTGTGTATTTTTTGTGTAATTTTGATGCAATACAGGAAGAAGAAGAAGAAAAAGGTAATACACCAGAATCACTTTGTATTTGGTGCGTCTATTCAATAAAGGGCAAGGGGTACCGTTCACTGACATGACAAACATTTTTAATGATCTGGGGGTTGTAAAATATAAAGATGCTCTGATTACTGGTAATGCATTATAAAGAATATTGTTGCACTGTTACACTGTTGGGTAACATTATTTCTATGAACACACGTTCATTATATTACTATACATGGTATTGGGGCCATAGTGAAATCCTTAATCCTACAGCTTATTGTAGGTAGCAATGACTCTGAAGGACTTTGAATAACACACAGTAAAATAATCCTTAAAGGTGATTCTCTGTTCTTATTGGCTGTTGGGACTGTCCATTCACTTTGGCAAGACTTTGTTGGTGTAGAGCGTGTCAGGGAGGGACCATAGGGGAGGGACCAAAGAGAACAAGCGGTTGAGGTATTTGGATTCAAATCTCTATCCCAACTATTATTTTCTCCCCAAATCCTCCACCCCAGCTTTAAACACTATGTTTACCTTCACCATTTAAGGCTGTAAATATTAGCTAGCTATATAGCTAAAGTTGCTATATAAAACTAAGCAATTTTTATTATTGTTTAGCGGAATTAGCTAGCTAGCTACAGCATATAAAGACTGCTGGTGGTGGCCATGGTAACTTCAACTGGCCAAATCTGAAAACAAAACTGTATTTGTGAGAAGCTTGACAAAAGTAGCTTAATGAAAGGGGACGGGGCTTACTGAACAGTCCATTAAGGAACTTCCATAACGGGTTGCATCAGCACAAGCCATAGCCTATAAAACCCTTTGCTTTTAGATACCAGTGGACATCAAGCTCTGCTGTTGGTCTGGTAGTGAAGTGACACTAAGAAACCTTGCCACATATAGGCCCTCCATGGACAAGGGCTCCTCTTTCATTGAGAAGGTGAATGTTCACATTCTTTGGTCCTTTTTTCATATAAGGTAGAGAAAAATAGGTAGTTCAGAAAGAAACATTTCAGTTTTCTTTGCTTTGTACTGTAGTTATTTGTATCCCCCTTGCCATTGTTTACAGGTGGTAGCATTTACTTGACTGTTAAAATGAGGAATTGTGGGGCAGAGCAATTGTGACTGGTGCAAAAAACAGAAACAAAACGATAACCATGGAAGTCCCACCGCTATCCTTCTCTCACACTAGCAAAACTAAGCAAGAAGAACCTTTAAACAGTTACAGAAGTAGTTATAATGAACCAAGTTATATTGACAGCTTCCCCCCCCCCCAAACCCCCTCGCAGTTAATCAGTGACAGAGACTCAGCTCTTTTCGGACCAAGCATTTCTTGCACTGGACCACACAACACCAGTGGAAACGACACAGACAGTTCTCCTCAAACACCACTGTTTCCTCCCGGTAGCCGCGTTCGCAGCACAGCAGGTCGCAGCCGCTGATGTCCATAGCCGTGCTGTTGCACATGCGCCCCCGTGTCCCCAGGGAGCCGGTTTTCCGATTTGCGAGGCAGAAATCGGGAGACTCGTCGGAGTAGATCAGATCCTGCTTGTCTGGTGGCTTGATGTTCTGGCCTACAGGGATCAGGGTCTTGCCGTCGTTGCCGCCCATCACCTTGGAAGCACCGTTGAAGCGCTCCAGCAGCCGGTCGCCTACCTCGCGGAAATGAGGCATCTTTTTCCAGCACGTGCGCAAGGTGCACGAGCCCGACAGTCCGTGGCACTTGCACTCTGTCCGCATATAGAGCTTCACCGCCTGGGAGTGGAAAGCATGGAGGAGTGGGTGGGTTTGGGGGTAGTGTGGATGGCAAGGGACAAGAGACAGGTGAAGGAGGGTGAATGGGTGATAGACAGACAAAGAGAGAAGGTTGATCAAACAGAAATAAGGGCACAAGGGAACCTTTCAAATAAGAAGCTCTCTAAAATCTCATTATTATTATGTTTTCATGGTATATCACACAAAGCTACTGGATCACACACACACACATACACATACACACACACACACACACACACACACACACACACACACATACACACAAATACACACACTGATAGATAGGTAAGATAAAAGCAAACGCTATTCAGAAGGAATTTAACTCCCCAACCCCCCTCTCCCTCCACATTGCCTCTGGCCTTCCTACATCTAACAAGCCTTGACAACAGATCATTCACTTATACTGCACATAATTAACCCATCACACAAACACACACGCACATACACACACACACACACACACACACACACGCACACACACACCTGTCCCCACACACATACAGGCACACATTGCAAAACATGTATACAAGTACACACGCTTGCATGCACATAAACAGACATTTGCATGCATCACGGCACGCTGATTTCTCAACCTCCGGGCATATGTGTGCAGGTCTCGTCTTTTGTTCAAATGGTTTGTTTGCAAATGCTAAATTGGACTATATCCCAAAAATCCTCCTCTCCTCCCCTCTCCTCTCCTCTCCTCTCCTCCCCTCCCCTCCCCTCTCCTCTCCCCTCTCCTCCCCTGTCCTCTCCTCCCCTCTCCTCTCCTCTCCTCTCCTCTCCTCTCCTCTCCTCTCCTCTCCTCTCCTCTCCTCTCCTCTCCTCCCCTCTCCTCTCCTCTCCTCCCCTCCCCTCTCCTCTCCTCTCCTCTCCTCTCCTCTCCTCTCCTCTCCTCCCCTTTCCTCTCCTCTCCCCTCAACCTGCCTTTGACCCCGACTAAAGTGAACTTTGTAACTCTGTGTTGTGCTCGTATATGTCCTAACAATTCTGCAAGTGGGCGTAACAAGAGGACAAATAGGAAATGTGATCTGGAAGATTTAACAAGCTGTGTTCGAAATGAACATGATTAACTACTCTCAAAGTTGCTCCTTCATGTTTGTTTTCCAGTTGCACGCAGACTTGTAGAGGCCATACTACATGCAAGCGACAAAGAGGAACTTTAAACTTCGACAAGGCCTGTGGAAACGTTAGAATCTACCTGCCTTGGAGGCTTGAAAACAAAATGTGTGGCACGCTCTTGTTTTTGTGTTTCAGAAACCTGATTCTTGTTAGAATATCAGCTTACGCCGCTAACACAAATATGGCTCGGGGGCGATGTCTTTCTCTTTTGCAGGTTTGTGGAATGATGGAACATTCCTCGGGACAAGCAACACCTTCAGCAGCGAAACATCTTTGAGGGCATAGTGAAATATCAGACCTTGTGTTCAGTACAGTACAGTAGCACTTCAGATATGTGTGTGTAGTTCAATCTATTGTCTAACCTTTACCCAATCAAAAACATTAAACAGACACACTCTCACCAGCCGGCCAGCCTCGTTGTTGTGCAGGTCAACAAGCGTCCTGATGTCGCTCTTGCCCCTTCTCCTCTTTGCATCCATAAACTGTTTGGACTTTTCATAGCCAAACTCAACATCGTCTCCACAGCCCCCCCACTCCCACTTGACTCCGTCCCCAGAGGCAGGGGATGAGGGAGGGGATGAGGATGAGGATGAGGATGAGGATGAGGCAGGCCTTGGAGGTGCTCTGTTCCTTGTGGCTTCACAGCCACACAGCAGGAGGTCTCCCATGCTGCAGGCCTGGGTCACAGCGTGGGTCACACCCGCCGCAGTGATGGCATAGACAAACGCTGTCTCCCGGATATCTACGACACAAGGGACAAGGCAAGAGTGGGGTGTCAGTTTATTGTATGGTTCAGGGCAGGAGAGTCATCCAAGTTATATACTGTATGTATATGTAATGACGAAAAGCAAAATCTCTTAGAATCTTTTGGGGCAGCTGTGGCTAAGCAGGTATAGGGCTGAGGGCAGACGTCCATTGAATTGCAGGGTTAGGATCTTAATCCCCCGCCTCCTGCCACATGTTGAAGTTACCCTGGGCAAGACAATGAACCACGAATTTCTCCCGATAGCTAACTTGCGTCTCTTTACTTTTTGGATCTTAACTTTAAAGGGATAGTTCAGTATTTTAGAAGTGTGGTTGTATGGGGTACTTATGCATAGTTAGTGTGTTACCTTATGGAGCTGGTGGTCAGTGCAGTCACTAGGGAGTTTAGGGGAGATGTCGCTGTAGCAGAAGTCAGCCTTGTATTGTTGCAGAAGGGTAAAACATTTGTTTTTTTCCACATATATAAATGCTAACCGAAAAAACTAAATATCTGTTCAATTGTACACTTAACTGAGATCTTTACTGTGGAGATGTTTGCCGATCAGCTGCTGGATTTAGAGCTAATGCGGATTATTCAAGAGACACAAAAAACAAAAATAAACAGCTTTCTGGCGGCAAACTAAAGCTGTGGAGAAAATCTTAGTTGAGCGTACAATTGTACGGATAATAAGGTTTTAGGTTAGCATTTATATATGCGGAGGAAAAAGTTTTTCTTTGGCCCCTTCTGCAACAAGGCTGACTTCTGCCACAGTGACGCATCGCTCAAACTCCTAAAAAAATGATTGCTCTGACCCCCATCTCTATCTATTCATATTCAGATCCTCTCAGTCTTGGTCCATTACTTTAACTACTATTTCTATAGGTTTTCTAGTGCTGAGAGGAAGGCTATCTCTCCCTCACACTCATACACATGCTCCCACACTCATACAGAGCACAGCAGGCAGTTTGTTTTTTTCAGGTGAAGAGATCAACACTTCTGGCTGAAGGCATGTTAAACCACAACTGCAAATTGATTGTCTGTCTTCACCGGTGGTTTTAGCATCATTCTCTTGTTTCTCACCCTGGGCTCAAAGCGTCTTCTACTCAGTTATTGCAGGTATTGTCACACTCATCAACAAAAGAGCAGCTGTGAAAGAGTTTCTGTGACCTACTGGGCTGAAATTACAGAATGCTTCTTTGTAAAAGTAATTGACATGTATATTAATTTACTATTGACAGTGATTTGTGTGTTTTGCTGTTATAATATTGTAGTTTTTTCTATTAGAGCTGATCCAGGAAAAATGCTTTTAAACCTCTTTGTTAAATTGCTGGGATTAGAAACAAACATTGCTTTGGAACAAAGTAGTAAAACAAAAAATTGAAACACACACATATACTATATACATATATATATATATATATATATATATATATATATATATATATATTATATATATATATATATTTTTATATATATATATATATATATATATATATATATATATATATATATATTATATATATATATATTTTTTATATATATATGCTGAAAATAGTCCCTAAAATTTTTGCTGTTTCCTTATGAATGGTTGCCAAAAACTAAGTGCCAAGCTGAGTGCCACAGTACTGAGAGACATACAGCATCAATGAATTTTGTTTCACAGGATTTGCTCACAGTGAAGTGTGTATATTTGCATAGAAACAACCAAGCAGTGGGAATTATTGGCAACACTGATGATGGCAGACCTCTGCCTGGACATTTGAGAAACTAGAGACTGAGTATACACAGTATACAGTACATGTGGGTTTGTGTGCGGGTGTGTGTGTGCATGCTAAGCAGAGCAAGAAAGAATAGCCAATTAGCAACGACTAAGCAAAGGACTTTTATTTCTAAGAGCTGGAAGGCCAGGAGTGTACAGTCACCACCATCGACACTGCCAGCTCCATATCGCGTGATTCAGTGAATGGGATTCATTAGGAATGGTAATACACACAAATACACACACACACACACAGAATGGGTGGCGTGCGACGAGACCCGTGAACCCCAGCCCGCCTTGATATCAATACCAGCTGTACACCCCAACACCCAGAGATGTCTCCAATGCAGGCCACAGTCTGTAAGCCCTCCTCACAGCTCAAGACCACGCCTTGCTATTCCTGTTGTTCAGCAAAACAGGGCTCAAATGGTCAGGAGCAGCAACAAACCCAAATCAAGATGTGTCATCTCCTCCAAAACATGCCTGCTTCTCTTTAGAGACACGTGTGTGAAAGCACACAGCCCCATTATTGGTTCAATATGGTGATAGCAACACAAGCTGTGTCCTTACAAGCAGGGAGCCTGCCCAGATGTCCTCAGATACACCAGTGAAATGCTACATTTAGTACAGGAGATGAGGCAAATGCCATTTTGATATGTTAAATTCAGGTAACAACTAAAAAGATATACAGTATATGACATGTGACCAGTGAAATTGTAATCATAATTTACTTTTTTCTTATCAATCAGACAGTGGATTGAAAGATAGCTGGAATACACAAAAGAGTATCGTGTATGCTTAAAATACGCTACCAAAAATTCAGGTGATTTGAAACACATATTTTCCTCAGAGACATGAATTCCAAGCCATTTCTCTGCCACGGTGGGTGTCTGGGCCTGTCTACGTCTGCTTCTAATTCCAGAAGGCCCTCCTGCACATTACTCTTTTAATACGCTGTCATTTTGGGCTGGAATTCTATCGATGTTAAAAAGCCTTACAGTAAAATCAGTCATTAGTTTAATGATGAGGTGTGGTGCTAATTCTGAGGACCATCTTTTTTGGTGCTTTTTTTCTTTCAAATGCACAAAGATTGGCGCATGCAGTGAGGTAAGGAGGAGCCTGCAGCAATGCAACCTGTATAGCATCTACTCTGACACACACCGTTTGGAAGAGGTTGTCTGTTCTGGCTGAGAAAGCACCATCAAATTAGATTATGCTCTTATACTATCTCCAATATTATCTGCATATATTGTCCATGATTTGACCAATTGTACAACAAGGGGACATATATACAGCTCTGGAAAGAAATGAAGAGACCAGTCTGGATTGTTCTTATATCTTCATCTCTGCATTACTTATTGAAAATGCTCTAAATAAAAATAGTTTTATTGTAATTTGGTAGAAATGTTGTCAGTAGTTTATATTATAAAATCAAAATGTTCATTCTACTCAAACATATGCCTTTGAATAGTAAAAAAAGAGACACTGAATATTTGGACTGGTCTCTTATTTTTTTCCAGAGCTGGATATACAGTAGTACAAAATAATTGTCCAATGTAAACAAAAGAAGAAAAAGGAAATGACACTTGTCTAACGTAACCAACACATTGGAATGGTCTGTGTGTAATTTAAACAGAGCGGGAGATCAAGGAGAAGCAGATAACTACCAGTTAATGATGGGAAAAAACCTGAATTCCCACCTTATGTACTGACTGTACATATACGCAAACGGTTCACGTCCAGAGGGGAACATTTTTTAATTCTGAAGTTGTCATCCTTGTGTCGACATGTTGGTCCATTCACACTTGAAATGTGTGAAATGGCAGAGTTTCAGGTAATGTTGTGAAATCAACTTAAAAAAAACCCTATGATACAAACACACATATTTCCACACCTCACTTTCTCTTCCTGCCTTTACGCAAGTGTTCGAGTCAAAAGGTATATGTTTTGGAGAGGTGACACGCGCACACACACACACACACACACACACACACACAGACAGACAGACAGACAGACAGACAGACAGACAGACAGACAGACACACACACAGACAGACAGACACACACACACACATGCATGTTGGCTGTCCATTTATCATCAGTACATAATCCCCCTCATCTTATCTCATTACCACACTGACAAGCCTTACAGTCTGTGCTGCATGCTTTGTGTTTGCACAGTTAAAGGTGAGGTAGCCGGGAGATGTTTTTGCAAAGTGGGAGGCAGAAAAGGAGGCTTCAGGCAGATTGGTGGTGCTTAAGCCCCAAACAGCCCGTGGCTTTGATTACACTGCACAGTTAGACCTCTCACAGAAACACACCCAATGACAGTGTATTTGTCCACAAATACTATTTACTTCAAAAGTAGTTAGAAGTTAGTATATAATATAGTTCTACAAAACCAAACCATGTTGCAAACAGATAACCGTCTTTGCCTAGGACATTTGCAACAAATTATTATACAAAGAAATACTCTTCTAAGTGTATGTGCTGTGACACATGAAGCTCAACTCAAACGTGCCATAGTTTGCTGTGACAAAGCAAAGCGACTTACCTGCGTCTTCAAAACACACTAAAAGAGAACAGCAACAATTGTCAAAAGTATTGCGTTTACAATGTGAATGAAGTACCCACAATTTCACAAATTAGATCAGCAATGGACAACCTTTCTTTACATACAGTGGCATATTCCACAGCTAAATTATTGAAGGCATGAAGTGTATTTCCTAGCCATCGCAGTTGTTTCCTTAAGAACAAATGTAACATTAAGTTCTACAAGGAAGTGAGGTGGTCCTCACTTTGTCGCACATCTTCACCAGTTCTGTCTCACATTTCTTAAAAAACGTATGTCATTAGAATCATTTAAAAGAGTCTATTAAATCACAAAACTCTATATAAAGGTCAAGCAGGTTAAGTAAACCACTTAGAAAGAGTGAGCAATAAACATAACTGCACTTTTATTTTGACATTTACTGGTACTAGTTCACGATAAACAGCCATTAAGGCAGATCCAGGTAATTTAGGACAAAGGCTTCAAAACACAGGAGCACTTTGGCCTTCCCTTATAGACAGACAGGAATGTATGATTAATTGCAGGTTTGTCCTCTACTGGTAGACTCTTGCCGCCCTTTCCCTTTCTCTCTTTCTCCGTCACAATCTATCGTTGTGTCTTCATTCTTCTCTCTCCCCTCTTTCTTTCTCCTTCAGAGACAATAGCAACAGTAGTAGATTCAAATGAAATATATCAACCGTAGTCAGTTCTAGCTGCCAAAGTGACTGACAATGTCAACTTTTCTGACGGCGAGAAGCCAAGGTTTGCCTGGATGTGGCTGTGACATGCCATTGCCAAAGCTGAAGGGCTCAGGATATGTATATGGGGCGACTGTGGCTCAGGTGGTATTGCGGGTCGGCTGATGATCAAAGGGTTGGAGGTTCGATCCCCGCCCTGCCACCTGTGTCATAGTTGTTGTGTCCTTGGGCAAGACACTTCACCCACCTTGCCTCGAGTGAATGTCGATAGTTAGCCTGCTATCGGTGTATGAATGTGTGAATGGTAACGTGGGAAAGGAAAACAGGTCTCCCTTGCAAAAGAGTCTTCGGTCTCAATGGGATTTACCTGTATAAATAAAGGTTTAAAAAAAAAATAAAAAAAATGTTCTGGGTCAGAATGTAAGTTGTTTGTTTTTAGTGAGAGGATGCTTTCAGGGGAAATCAATTTACACAAAGCTGAGAACGACATTTTCACTATCCATTCAGCTTTGTGAGCATAAACACTACACATTATTACAGACATATATCGTCTCAGAACACAACTAAAGTTTGAAAGCCTGCAGTGTGCCGAACAGAAAAGATACTGTATGTTCTAGTGCTTTCATAAAACTGTCTATGCAAATGATACCATGCTTCCCCTCAGGTATAGGCTGACATCGGCAGTTGCAAAGGTTATAGCTCAGATGTCTTCTCATTTTGACACATCCATTTGCTGTTTAACGTATGTCAGATTAATATAAAATGTCAATGTGTGTCTCAGCAGAAAGCACAAAGCAATGGTCCTACCGCTAGATGTTTGAATCCAAACCCCATGCTCTTACAAACACATGTGTATTCTAGCTGTCATCTTTCTCTTTCCAATAAGAAGTTACAACTTTTTTTTGGGAACTTGGAATTTACACTTATAGGTCATGATGTAATCACGAGTTTTCCATAAAAAACAAGAACATTATGCATCTTTGAAGATCTAGAACAATAATTGCAGTATTGGTTGTTATATTTTGGCATTCAAAATGAATGAATAAAAAATGTCATGTGCCACTTTCTTATGAAGGTCAATGACAGTTGAGACATAAAGGCTCTCTGTGGTATGCCAGTCAAAGAAGAGACAGGCATCTCTCTATGAATCTAATCATACGAGACAAAAAGCAAACACAGTAATTGCAGAGACCTAGCGCTGACCCGGCATCAGTTATATTACGGACTTCAAAGAGCTGGAGGAAGATGTTAAAGAGATCTTAAGGGGAGATGTTCTGACGAGAGAGGCAATTTTAGCCCCATTCATTTCAAGCGTGCCCGATCTGATGAGGAGGAGAGTCAGTCAAGTGTGAGTACGTCTGCTCTAAAATACAACAGCTGCCCTTGTTTGTTGCAGTGCCATCAGACGGGGTTCTGACCTCAAGTTGACGTACGGCCGCCGGGCTGCGGTCATAAGGGTCGTGGGTTTAGAACCAAAAGGTACTCACGGGCTGACGAATGGGACACGACAGTTTATATTTCTTTTTCAATTGAAGGATTCCAAAACCCTGTGCTGTGGACATTTTTTTTTGGTGGACTAATGGGAAAAAGCCGCACATATATTCCATCATTCTGGGTCTTGGGTAATGAAACCCATAGTCAACCGAGTCACATGCAAGTGCCATGTCCAAAACCATACAGCTGGTATAACCTGTTTGACTTAATGGATTGGATTTTGGTAATGTCGTATTTAGGCAGTTTATTTTTGTGTAAAAAATTGACTAATTACTGATACATTATGCTGCTTTTAAAGTGGCTACGAGGAGCTTTACATTTGTTGTTGATTCTAGCGTAAGGGCACCTTTGGACGATAGGCATTAATAATAACTTTATAAAAAATATTGTTTTTGCTGATGGTCTTTTTTGCTGTTACAGGTCATTTATGATCATCAGAAGAAAAAGGAGACTTTCAAAAACATTTCAAAGTTCCTTGTAGAAGGTTTGGGAGGAGGAGTATGCTTGCAGGATCGTGATGGAGACATTCACTGACTCCAACTTTAAGCATGTTATAAATGCCAAAGATCAGTGGCGCAAAAAGTGGGTATGCACTATAAGCAGCGCATAGGGGCGCCGCACTCGAGGGGCGCCAAAGCGATCGGGGGAAAAGTATTTGGAGTCGGCATGTTTCTGTATTTAACAGCGTTTGTGTAAATGATATGATCAGTAACAGAGTCACGTCACTGATTAGGCACCACCCTAATCACCTCAAGTTTTTGACTATTGCTGTTTTCACAGTTTTTGAATGGTAGTGTAGTGATTATAGCAGGTCAGCGCCCAAACAACACATTCACCTGTTTCCCACTATTATCATATTTGCACCGTTCCAGCGCACGACTGAGTTGTGTGTGTGCATGTGTGTGTGTGTGTGTGTGAGAGGGAGAGAGAGAGAGAGAGAGAGAGGTGTTTGATTGATGGTTGTGTAGCAATGATAATGAAAATCCTGTTTGCCACAATCTTAATAGTTTATTGTGAGGGAATTTGGTGCAATAGATTTGAGGCTCTAAATGATCAACAAGCTGGTTTTTCCCATTTAACCGTTTTTTTTAGCAGTTTTTAACGTTTTCCTTAGTAAATACCTACACACGTTGTATGGGTAAAGTCAAGAAGGTTGGCTGACACCAAATTGCTTATTTTACATGTTCAAATCTAACCCCCGGACCCCCCTTCAGGGATTTGTTTTCGGACATGTCACCATTTTCATGTCTTATGAGTTGGCATTTCTGACACTTGTGAGGCCACAAAAACCTAAATGCCCAGTATAGTTTTATTTCTGCAGACCAACCTGTTATTCACTGTGCCCTTTACTTTTGGGAGAATCAGTGCAGGCAGACAAGACGTTGAGCCGATCACCTGCTCTAATATGTAACTTAAAATGGAAGTCTGTAATCGGGGGGGGGGGGTTGGGTGCCTGCTAAGTGTCTGCATACCCCCCAGGAAGTGGGTAGTTGCGCCCCTGCCAAAGATAATAGGGTAAACAGTCAGGAAAAAAACAAGAAAGACACAAAAGAAGGAGTCCAAAACACATCCATTCCACCTGTGCATTACCCACCTTGCTGCAGTATTTTGCCAAAGTACTTGTTGTGGCTGGTGCAGTTCCAGCGGCGGTATCTGAACTGATACTGGCACTCCCTGACGCCCAGCCTGGCTCCTTTAGCCACCTCGCTGACCATCTCCGGCTGGGTCTGACACAGCTCGGCCTGCTTGCCCGCCAGGCGCTTGGCCTTCCTGCAGATGCTGTTTGGGTCCATCACCAACGGACTGCCCACCGCCCTACAAAAAAAGAGTTTGAGACAATGTCCGATGAAACATCTCAAAATAGAGTTCTTACTCTTTTTTACCTTTTGTTGAAAAACACCTGTTGCCATGATCGCACATGTAAACAATGTGGCTGCCCTCAACAGAAGCCACAGAACCAAACTCTTCTTCTTTGCCCCGTTGCTGCTCAGCCCTGGCCAACTCTAACCTACAGCACTTCTCAGCTGTGTGGAGACAATGTGTGCTAGGCCCGGGGGAGGCTCTTGATTGCTCTGATGTCACATTCACCAGTCTGTTCTTTTCTCTTTTGTTTGCCATTGGGCTGCGCTAGGGAAACAACTGTGTGGTCTCCTCCTCGCAGCAGAGTTGGAAGAGAAACAGTTGGAAGTCATTTAGCAGACAGGCAGTTTACGGTTGATTCTTAATGCTAAGTTGATTTTGGTAAACCATCAGGCAAGACTTTCTAGATTTCCCCCGACGATATATTTACTGCTTTTCCCTGGAAATTCTGAAGCAGTTAAGAACTTCACCGCTTAAACCACACATACTTTATACCCTGGAACCAGTACTGCAAACCATCAAAGATTAAACTCATCTAAATGAAAAAACTTACATATCAAATTAGTAAAAGGAAAGGGGAAAAAGGACTGGTTAAATGTGAGGCGAAATAAATCAAGGGTGCCTCATAAAATATATACAGTATCTATCTACATCTTGTATTGATGAACAAGGAGCCTGGACCTCCTCGATAGCTTTGACAGATGAGTGTATATAATAAAGATAAATAGTTTATTCTAGCTCTTAATGAGAAAGAAGGGGCTTGGCTCTTACACTTCCAAAGCACTGTCAGCATCTGTGGCCACTTCAGTGGCACAACAGGAAAGTGGCTTTATGAGATGACTTTATTCCCATTCTTCTCCTCCTCTGCTTGCTTCAGCCTTCTCACACTCCTTCCCTCTATACGCTGTTAACTTCATGGAAGATCAATTAATTTTTTCCCTCTTCCTCCCTTTCATTTACTCCATCTCTCTCTTGCCTATTCTCCTCAGTTGACTTTTAGTTAGTGAATCTCAGCTATAGGGACCCACAACTTCACTTGTTACCACACAATAGGAGTGTGAGCGGGAGAGCGAGAGAAAGACTACCTCATAGCTTCTCAGTCAGCCTTGTCCCTGTTAATCGCACCGCCTGATATCATTCATCTGCTTCAAGAGTTTGTTTTAAGAAGCAGAACAAACACTCTCTCCAATCCCCTCTCCTGGCGGTCTGATACTGAGCAAGACATTTGCTCACACACACAAACGCATGCATGCACGCACACACGCACACACACACACACACACACACACACACACACACACACACACACACACACACACACACACATACATGCACAGTTACACTTGCACACTTAGGCCCTGTGTTTTTGCCGTTTTTTGAAAACCTAAGTCTATCTATTTAAATAAAGCCATTCATATCATTCACACGTGTAAACATGTGACTGGCTGAAAACACCATTCCCTAGAGAATGTTGTGTCAGCCTCAGCAAATAACATCTTGGAAAATAGGACGATCCATGAGGCAAACTGCCCAAATACTGTAATCCACAAGGATTTAAAGATATCATAATGGCAGGCAGAATGGATCACAGTTATGGTTTCCTTGTCATTGTAATATTTCACCTCTTAGGGAATAAGGGAGTAAATACCTCACCCTACTGCATCTGTGGAAAGTGAGACCCTGACGAAAATAGTAAAAGATAGTAAAAAAAAAACGCATTGGAGCATGCACAAGCGCAGACACACACACACTCACACACACTCCAGGAACACCCACTGTTGCATTCCTTCTGTTATTATTATTATTGACAGTGTATTGGCAACATCACTATGGAAACAGTACTGTATTTCAATACAGGTGTTCTGTGTGTATACTGTGTGCACAAGTGTACAGTGGTGTGTGTGTGTGTTTGTGTGTGTGTGTGTGTGTGTGTGTGTGTGTGTGTGTGTGTGTGTGTGTGTGTGTGTGTGTGTGTGTGTGTGTGTGTGTGTGTGTGTGTGTGTGTGTGGGTGTGTGTGTGTGTGTGTGTGTGTGTGTGTGGTTGTCACACCGATTAAATCGTACAGACAGTCTGTGTGTTAATTAGCAGGTGCAAGTACAATAATTACCAACAAACACTCCCCGTCAACAACCACTCATTATCTCCACCACTGTTATCAAAGGCTCTATGTGTGGTTATGTGTGAGAGAGAACCAGAGAAACCAAAAATGATGTACACGGATGCAAGTGTATTTCTGTTTCGATTTATGGACACAAGAAAAAAAAAGAAGTGTGTGTGTGTGTGTGTGTGTGTGTGTGTGTGTGTGTGTGTGTGTGTGTGTGTGTGTGTGTGTGTGTGTGTGTGTGTGTGTGTGTGTGTGTGTGTGTGTGTGTGAATGTACGTGTGTGTGTGTGTGTGAATGTACGTGTGAATGTACGTGTGCCAGAGGCAGTGCTGGGAAGCCCGTTCTGTCAGCAGCTCACAAGGGCCACTGTGGTTTTTACAATGGGAGGTGTAGAGTTGTAAAAGCAGTCAATGTACTGGAGGAAGTTTGGATGGAGTCCTGGAAGCGGTGAACAGACCGAGACATTTCCAGGGCTTTGACAAGGAGAGAAGCGCTCCCTTGTGATCTTTGTTTGCACAAAAGCAAAACATGTGATGGAGCGGTGAAAGAGATAAAGCGAACGTGCTGAGTTGAAAACTGACCGATTGTAGATTAAGGACATTATTTCTTAAATATTTTGCTTTCTCTTGTTCATGTTCTACCTCTAACATTAGCACTGGAGATTAGCCCATGGCATGGCAAACTGTGAGTAGTATCAATGTGTAGCTTGCATACCTTAACTCTGAGACTTTTCTCAACAGAACACAACAAATAAACACAATAAACTAACGTGCTAAACATTTCTTTTTTCTTGAGTTCCAGACATCATTTCAAAAGTATCTTCTTTAACCCAAGCAGTGGACTGAACGTTCTTGTTGTTTCCCAAGCACAAAGGGAAACAACAACACATTGCAGAATGGCATTGTTCAGACTAACAGGCTGATGGCATAGCTTACCTCTGTTTAGGTCACGTGACTTGGTGAGGTTCTCTGAGTTCCAATGATAAGACAGATATCAAAGGAAGTACGGATTAAAGTAGGCACATAGAAATACAATTATAAAACCCTTTTGACCACAGTAGAATGAATCATCCCTTCATTTTGGTTGAACGTGGTTTAGATCATCCCCACTGGACTGTCCTCAATGTAAATTTAGAAACAGGGCATGATGATGGGAGGAGATCGGGAATGCAGCCGGAATGGGAAAGCGGAGTGAACTGAGGTGGACAAGCGCGTTGCTGGAGAGATATCCTAAAATGGGGTGCATTAATTGGATAACAGGATGGCTGCAAGTGCCCAGCATTCTTGCCCTTGTTTGGAGCCCGGTACATAGACCTGCGAGGTCCAATAGAATTTGGGAACACTTCACTGTAGACTCCGAAATGTGCACAAGGCAGGTGCATAAAGAGGCAGAATGTTTTTTTTAGGGAATTGATTTTATTTGATATAAAGGATCGTTTTTGGTCATTATTACTGACATCAAAGTATGTCATCCATGCACGGCAATCAAAGTCTTCTTTTCACATCTGGTGCGCTAAAGTGCTTCGCATCTTTTCTTTTTATTTGATCTTATTTGGTCGGTGTCAAAAGCTGTCGTTGACAACAGTTGCCCTGTGGCAAATTCTACAAAAAAAGCACGTAGGAACTTCAAGGTCGCACAGTAATCAGATCCTCTTCATGCAAAGAGTCACTGTTCCCTTGGCTGTCACTTGTGATAAAGCTCCTGAACAGATAACCCAATGCAAAACACCAAGCAGTTTGTGCATTTATTGATATGATCATAATCTTTAAGGAAACACTGTCTCACATGAACAGTTCTTCACAATGATAAAGTTCCAAAACAGGGACCGGGGGATCATACAATGAGAGAAGACAAAGTAACACAATAATAGCATACAAAGACATCCATGAAGCTATCCTGCAAGTTTCAATAGCTACAATAGGCTCATAATAGTGACATGTGTTTGGAATCGTTTGATATAAAAAGGCTGGGTTTGACTGGGTAATCATAATGCAGGCTTCATGTGACACATTTAAGAAATACATGCCTTATGTTGTGTTGTCTGGTCTCAGAGGTGAGTCAAAAAGAGATTAAAGCTCAGGTTTCATTAGGGACCTCACGGCACCATAGATAAAGTGCTGTGCTGTAACGGGGCCCTTCTTTCTTTTCTTTTTTTCACTCCGCCCACGAATGAGTGAATTTCATCCCTCCTTAATCCCTCAAGTATGCTGGAGATGAAGACAGTCACGACAAGCGCTATAGCCTGAGACGGCAGAGCGCAAGAGAGAGAGAGAGAGAGGGTCAAAGAGAGACAGCTAAAGAGAAGCTGTCTAGACACTGAAACCACTGTTGGTTAGGGTTCAGTGAAGAAATGGAGGAGACGGATTGACCAACAATGATATAATGCAAGAAATGAGGATACAATTTGAAACACCTGTTAAATGTGCCTGGTGCCCCCCAGACAATGCATGGCAACAAATAAAGCACCTTGCCAGTGAGTGACAGTGAGAAAAGCTCTGCAGGCCCCCAAATAAATGCTTCCCTGTTTTCCCTGACCCTGCAGTCTGAGACATGTTGATTACTTTCAAACATCATCTTGTTATTTTAGCTCATGTAATAAAAAAAGGCTTGAGAACAATGGGATTTGTCTCGTTAAAAGGTTTCAACGGTTTCAAGATTTTTAATATGCAACGCAATCCAAATGAAATGGTAGCAATAAAGCGGGACCAACTAAGAAAAATATCCCTAAGTTTGTTGGGCTGGAGCACCTTGACACAGTGGCACACCCAACAACTCCACAGACAGCCACAGAAAAACGGTCCAACAACGGATATATGCAGATGGGGTTGAAAAGGTGGAGAGAGTGTCCATACCCCCACAGCCCGAAGACGGCCCCACATTTATAATCTAACTATACAATAGAGAATAGTATGTCTCTCTGTGTGTGTGTGTGTGTGTGTGTGTGTGTGTGTGTGTGTGTGTGTGTGTGTGTGTGTGTGTGTGTGTGTGTGTGTGTGTGTGTGTGTGTCACTCCTATTCTAACCTCTCCCTGTCCCCTTACCCTAACCCTGACCACCCAGCTGTGATGCCTGAACCAATTTCAGGAACATAGGGCTGTGGGACCATTGGACTGTGGGACCATTAGGGATGACCCCGAAAATATATGTGAATGTTTGTGGGACTCAGTAATGGGCATGGCATTATGACAGCAGAGCTAGAATGCTAAATTGATGTGAAATCAGATGTTTGTTTTCCCTTTAAAATCCTATGTGGTGAGAAGACAAACATCTGATTTGAAACCTGCCATATACTGTACCTGTCCCGGACAGGTACAGTATATGGCAGGTTTCAAATGGTTAAACGTGATTTAAGCATGTTAACTAAAAGCACGTGATGCGTCTATTATCTTTTAAAGTCTCAATACAGTTGCCCTTAGCTCAGTTGGTAGGACACCCCCCCCCCCCCCGCCCCCCCAGCAGCAGACCCGAGTTCGATTCCAGCCCGCGGTCGTTCTCTGCATGTCACTCCCCTCTCTGCCCCATTCCACCTCTGTCTCTTCATACTGTCAAATAAAGCATGAAAAATGCCCCCCCCCCTCCCCAAAAAAAAAAATACTAGTCTCAATACAGTCAATGAGAGACAGAATAAGTATACTAACAAATAACAAAACACCAGTGGCTACTGGTATTAGTCAAAAAGAGAAGAGCAAATATTTTGTGTTCCAAAGGTTTGAAAGTGCTGTTTCTCTAAGATGTGTTTTATTTGTAAAATTTGAAGTTATACCAGAAACAACTTCAGCCTTTAGCAGGAGATGAGAACCTTTCTTGGTTACAAGCTTGGAAAATGTGAGATAAACGTAACAGTAACATGTAACAGTAACACGGATGGTAAGAAGGAAAAGCAAATCATTTTAAAACACCACAAAACAGCCACTTCTACTACACCCAGCAGATTCGCACAAAGAAAGAAAAGCCCATTGCAAGCTAACGCTAAGGCTACGTTAGCGTGCAACATTCCATTTACATTTCACGCAGGCTTCTGCCAACTCCCAAAACGTGTAAACTTTGTCTGCCTCTCTTCGTCCAATCATAGAGGCATTTTGACATTTTGAACGCCCACCGCACCACGAGGATGCACGCACGCAGACACAAACACACACACACACCCCGCGCACACATAAACACATTAAATCCAGTCCTCCACCTGATGCCAAACCCACATCGTCATTTAATCTTTATCTGTGCCCATCTCCTATGGTCCTGATTATACATCTAGCTTTTCAGACCAGGAGTGGAGTGGACAAGATAAGATCTGTTACAATGAAACTCTCCACTGGTGATGATGGCGGTTTTGACAATAGAGTCTGTGTGTATGTTCCCATAACTGGACGACTGCATGAGTGCATTTGTACATCTCTGAGCGCATGTTAAACAGATTAACTGGGGATCCAGTGGTCGGATATGTATTTGGACTGACACACACATCAACCCCACACACATAGGAAAAGCTGAACACCCACACAAACACAAATGCGGTGTGTGTGTGTGTGTGTGTGTGTGTGTGTGTGTGTGTGTGTGTGTGTGTGTGTGTGTGTGTGTGTGTGTGTGTGTGTGTGTGTGTGTGTGGGTGTGAGTGTGTGTGCGTGTGTGTGCGTGTGCACCTGTGGGCCCGTGGCACGCTCCAGGCGGGCTGCCTGCCAAAGTGGGGCTGTGACACACACACCCACACACACACACACATACAGAAGAAGTTGGCCCTGCTAAACACTGCAGTCAAAACCAGTATAGGAGAGCAAAGACATTCCTCACTCCTCTGAGTCTGTGAGTTGTGCACTGTGCTCTCAGGCCAAATGATTAGAGCGCTGTAATCAGGAGAGGCTCTGAAAGGACGCCTATCTCCCCGCATTTCATCTCTCTCACTCTCAGTCTATCACTGCAGCTCTCTGGCTTCTCCCTCAGCGACAGCCTATCTGCCCCGATAGGTATTCTCCTTCAAAAGACAAGTAGGGCTGAAGACATGGAGGAGATAGAGACACAGAAGAGGAGCGAGCGAGAGAGAGATGTATGATGGTATGTCCAGCAGCTTTCAACAGAGAGCATCATTGTCCTGGCAGACTGGGGGAGAGGGCCACAGGTGTGGCTTCACCCTGGCTGCACCACAGTCGGGCACTGTGTGTGTATGTGTATGTGTGTGAGTGTGTAAGTGTGTGAATCTTCACGAGTGTGCGAGTGAAAGAAGATGACAACGTATGTCAGTGGGGCTAAAGAGGAAGAAGCTGATCTCTTAGTGTTGATTCCCTTAATCCGCAGCAGCTTTATTGAAAATGAAAGATCTGAGTGACCTGTAGAATGTGCTGCCAGTCAATCGCTGAGGTGAATGTAACGGAACATCGCAAACATTTGGACACAAGGAGCTGCTTATAGTCAAAGAGGTTCCGCTATATTAATTATGCTCTATCACTTTGTGTTTTGATCACACCACAGATCAAGAATGATGTCTACATGAGCGTAAAATCACGCTTTGGCTGGTAATGACACTACAATTATTGGTACAGATTTGAAGTGTAGACGATTACAATGTGGTACTGCCT